>CM068370.1:149837576-150317576 GCA_034769895.1 Magicicada septendecula
TATCTTATATTAGACTTTAAGAAAGTTTTAATGCTAATATTACTTTTGGAAAAAACCAGAGATCTTCACTTTCTATCAGGGACTACCCAAATCAGCTGTTCCGGTCCCAAAGGAATATGTAGGTCTACCAACGCTTCCTAGGCCTTCCTATACTACGCTGTCCAAACATTGCCAAACTTCATTAGGCAACCTGCCATCTGGCATCTTATGCAGATGAACAATCCATCTCTCTTTGTTGTCCGTAATGCATTCTTGGATATTAAAAATGTTCAACTCCTTACGAACGTCTTCATTGTAGAGTATATCCCTTCGTGTGCAGCCTTTAACAGACCGCAAGAATCTGATCTCCGATGCCTGTATTCTATTCAGATGTTTTTCACCCTGAACCATAGAATAACTGGCACAGCCATTAAATTATAACATTTCAGTCGAGTCTCTTTCCTATTTTCTTGACAGCTCTCGACGAATTGTGTATTGACTGAAACTTAACCAACTTACGATCAACATCGTACTCCACATTAGCTTATAAGTGATGTCACAGCCAAGACACCTGCTCTATACTCTTATTATCCAATACAATCTTAGTCCGTAAGGGGTATTTGCCCATAAAAGCATAGTTTTTGTCATCTGCACATAAATTTTCACGTTGTAATTTGCACAGACTCGCTGCAACTAGAACATTGATCTCTGGAGCTCGCATTCGTTGTTTTGAATGATTTCCGCAAACAGCGTTGTACTCATGCATGATCTATTATTTACTTTTATTTCAAATGTTACTTTTAAAAACATAGATAAAGAGGCTAACTAATAACAGCAAAATATTACTTGTTGTAGGATAAACAACAAACAAAGCACAGTCATCCAATGAAACATTAAAGAAAACAATCTAATGTCGCAAAATATATGCTTGTATCCACGTTTGTAATACCAGTCAAAGTAACAAATGGTCAGAATATGCAATTACAGAATTTTATATAACATATTATATAAATATGAGTCTCTACAGTAACGAAGATCATTATAAGTACTTCGGTAGCTGCTTTGACAAAATTTTTAAGTATTTTATTCGAAAGGATTTTTGTCGATAAGAAAATGTTTGTGAAAGGTGGGCAGGAGACCTTCAGTTTCCATGAGAAGGCTCACGATTCGTTCAACTTTTAGCTACGATATCCAGTTGTAAGGCGGTTACCCTTAATAAGTCATCCTTTTGTAAGACGTCACGAGGTCGAAAACCTTCAAACATCGGACCAGTTAGCGAATCACGATAAGGAAGTTTGCGTCACAGCGTGTTTGTCACCAGACTTTAACGTGGAAAACTATTCAAACTAGCGTGCGAGCGAAGATCAAAGAAGCGGTACAACGTATTCCGCAGAGCCGGTGCGTCTCCTTTATATTCGCACGCGTTGCCAACAATAAACTCTTCTTAACGGTACCGACAAAGCGATGGAAATCGGTTACAATGCATCAGATATTCACCGCGCGACAGGTGACATTGTTTCTCAAATACTCCAACGTACAGATGTTTGACGCCTGCCTGCCTCCCAAAGGTCACCACTTATGTAAGATTGAAATATGAAGGCGTAGATATGACGTTATAAAAATTATCCTGTTCTTATTAATGTTCGCTGCATTAAGAGAAAACGGGGTTAATGTTAAACAGATGCAAACAGAACAAAAATTGCCATCGAAAAAACAACACAGTTCAACGAACGAACACACGTTGGCAAAAATACAGGACACAGACAGAGACGATTGCGTACAGAGTGACCTCGCTGATTGTAAATTCGTGACGAAATATTGTTGCAGATTTTCTTAATTATCCAAACTAAAACAGAAATTATATTCAACCTGTCTTGACGGGTTCGATGTAAACCACGAGAAGCTACAGACGCTTCTCAGTATTATTTGGCTACCGACTGGAGGGCCATTCTAAGACTGACGCCAGAGGATACGAAGTCGTCCACTATCATTCTACTTAGGATATCATCTTCTTACTCCATGGTATTCCACATCGTTTGTACACGGACACTGATCATGGAACCATGGAGGTATACATGACATTTACGTGCCATATCACTAATTATCAAATACGGTTATCTAAATATAAGTATATCACTACCGACTCGGAACAATAAGTTTTTTATTGGTAAAAATATAAAATTTTTACCTTACAGCCTGAACCAGTTTTCGCTTATTATAAGCTTCGTCAGAGGCTGCCCTTGGTTGCCATGCCTAATTTTGGTGTTTGAACCTAATGAACCCAACATGTGAAGAGCAAACGCAGATATATTACTTTTTATTTTATTTTTCATTTTAACGGCTCCTAAACTCTTACACCAAATTAATGACGTAAATATAAATTTATGAAACTTCGTCGCTGATGCACACTTAAGAATTTCGTACAAAACAGAAAGTTATTCTTATGTTTGTCGAATACACGAATATAGGAGTTGTTGGGGGGGGGGGGCATGAGTATGTTCCCTACCCGAACATGTCCTTTTATCTTCTGAGGCTGTACGTCAAACATTATACAGCTGATGTTATTGCACACAGACAGGAAAGTTTACCAAGCAGATATCCCGAGTTAATTACAGATAGAACTTTTTTTTTTAATTTTAGAAACAGCCCCGATGTATCCCGATTTTAGGTTTTCATAAGTACTTGTTTCAACCAGGTATCGAGGATAGTTGAATAGAAGCCAGAAATACAGTAATGTCCACAGCTGTAGCTCATTGGCAAGTGAGAAAACACATTTGTCAGAACGACTTGAAAACAATCGAAATCGTTGACGTGAACTTTGATTACACATTTATCGATGCACAGATCAGTTTATCGATTTTTAAAATACTGAATTTTAAAAAGGATATCCAAAGGAAGATTCAAGTTTCATTCATAATAAAAAATACCACTAACATAGTAGGAGTGCAGTAATGCATTATATAAATTGGTTTTACGTAGCCTACTTAGGTACGGCATTCATTTTTTCTCTTGTTGACTGCTGTCCATATTTCATGGATCTGAACCGTTTTTAATGTCCAGACCTCGTGATACAAAAACATGGTAACCGTACGGCCGCCTCAGCGACTTATTGAGCCTCACACAATCTGCCTTATCGGGGAAACGTGATTCACCTCCAAATGTTCTAAACGATGCAATTAATAAATAAACTTAAAAAACGATAATTGCGAATAGTAGTGGTGACGGTTGGCAAACGCAAACGCTTCTGGTCAGGTCGGTCTGTGGTCTACACAATTACCTGCGCTACGTGTGTGCACAGCGGTAAGAATGAAACCGGTTTTATATTAAATGGACAGTACACGGCGCTTGCGAGCTGGATAATTTGTACATAATTTCTGCTCTCAATAAAACCAACTGGCTGTACCTACAGTGTTGCAGATACAGCACAGCGTGGTTTCATAATGCCGGAAACGGTACCGTAGACTGCATTTTGCTGGCTAAAGCGATTTTACGAAACAATGACTGAAGTGACTATCCAGCAGTTGTTATACAGAGCGTTACACTTTAGCGCCTCTCCTTCAAGTTACTTTTCCGTCACATCATTAAATAAATGACTATTTAACGGAAGGGGTCACACTCCGGGGTCTTCGAGTCCCTACCCTGGAGATTTTCGTTTGGTTCATGGCAACAGATCTGTTGGCAAAGGCCGACGAATCCTCCTACCCACATCTGGACAGAATGGAGAATGTCCCGCCACTTCGCCGCGTCAGGCGCCCACGGGCGCTACTAGACGATACCTCATATTAACTTCACATGAATCCCTCAGAACCGTCCCCCCCCACTTTACTGAGCTTCCTTGCTTACTGCCTGGTATAAACAGACACGTCCCTAAGCCTCCTGCCTGCCGATGCTGGGGTTGCATAACAGCGTGTGCCATAAAGATAGACAGCACAGTGTTGTAACACCCAGTCAGCACCTGCTTTGCCGTCTCGGCTGGGCTGTAACTCAGAGCATGGGAAACCGCGAGGTGTGCAAGTGCATAATTACGGGAGCCATTTGTCCTGTAGTGGGAACCCATCGTTACGGATGACTCGCGTCCGGGCAGTCGAGCCTATCAACCGCACCAGGACTCCTCCAAACCCCTGCCGGCGATACCTCAAGGGGGCCACAGAGGCGCGCCTCCGGCCTGGCGACGCGACTGGCTGGAGCAACACCTTCATCATCTGCCCTATGTCATACACGCCTATCGTGGACCGCTCCTTGAAGCCTTGTTCCGATCGAACGACCGAGCTGCACTGTATAAAACTGGCTTTCATCGGGCTCTGGCCTAGACAACTCACACAAACCAGGGCGCAAGACGCCACGTGCATCTTCTGTCTGTCTATCTGTAACGTAGGGCACTCAGGCGACAGCCTTTTATGCGATGGCACGAACTAAAATTAAAACTGCTTGTAATTTATATTCACAAAAAATTAAAAATTTTAAATAAAAAATTTTAAAAATTGCTCAAATTCAAAAGTATAAAAAATGAAAGGGAATCGTAAGATTGTGTATAGAAAAATTAAATTCTAATTAGGTTCCTATGTAAAACATATTGTTTACAGATTTATCTTGGGCCAGTTGAAGAAATCTGCCGTAGCGAAGCATGCGTTGGCGCAAGAAGACCACAGCATATTGTTTGAAGAGAGCAGGTCCTGTCCACGATCCTGAGTTACTGCCCTCGAATGCATCGAGAAGCCATCGAAATCCACAAGCACGTCGACAATTTCTACGGGGTGAAGAGTATTTGCCGCTCAATATAATGGTTCCCGGAGTTGAACACTGCCCTGACAACGAAGCCAACGAGAAGTTACCGTGTTGCAATTGGTCGAAATATGGTCCTATGATAAGCTAGCATTGGACCTTTAAGGCACTACCTCGTCCATTCACACCGGCGGGCTTATCTGAAAAGGTTGTCAGAGGATTGTGAGACCGACGCGACGACTTGTAAGCCCGGAAATGTCTGATTTTTCTGACTCTGGCCATGAAGGACTTCGTCTTTCCTCATAATAGCACATTCAGATAGATACCATTAAAAGTAATCTTCGCTAAACTTTAACATTGCCGTTTGAAAAATTAAACTTAAAATAAATTTTGATTTGTAGCTACGTCTAATGTCTAACTTTACAATCTGGAGCCCAACAAGAACGTGTGTCAAACACACAGCTGTCGAGTACAACATTTTTTCTACATATATTCTACTAGAGGAAACGAGCCAGTACTGTGAAGAGCAGCGAGGGCTAAATCGTCACTGGAAGACAGCGACGAACCGAAAACACGTAATAAACAGGAACACAAGGCACGGAGTTCGCGTGTAAGCCGCCGACGGTTAATTTGTTCGTACCGCGAGTGAGTACACGAGGAAAATGTAACGGATGACCTTGAGCCGGAGCGCAGCGCAACGTTGTATCCGCGTAAATGTACGTTTAAGTAAACCCAACGTCGAAGGTAAGGTCACGAGCAGCCGCATTAGGTAATGAGATTTATGTCTGACATTAAATATTATATAAACTTGAATTACAGCGCACACACGCTGAATGCATCCGTACAAGGACGCGGTGGCCCCAGACACCGGTGCGGTTCCGACACCAGTCAGAACGATTTTGTATTACGGCATATGAAATTTCTTTTTGAGTTACGCCCTTCGCACAAAACACATATGTAATTTCATGATTATGCAGTTTTATTAAAACCTCTGAAATGTATGTACTCACTATTGTTTATCTTCATCCTACGGATTTTTTTGACGTTTTTACACAGAAACCAGTCGCACTCTGATCGTACTGATAAATACAATGCAAAGTTTAATTAAGTCCGTACAGTCGTGGGTGAATTTTTCCAAGACTCGTACGTCTTAGAAACTGCACAGAAAGTAAGCCTTTTTATTTTTTGTATGAGGCGTATTTTTTCCAGTACTTTTATCTGTCATTATCGCACATTTCAATATGTTTTCCGTTGCGCCATAGTACGTAGTGACGATCGTGATTACCAAGAAAAAATTCAAAATTCTCGACAATAAACTTTCTATACTGCATCAGTGATCCCATCAGCAGCTTTTATACAGTCGAAGTCGCTCGTGATTTTCATTTGGCTACGCTCACGTTTCAGTTCTAAATTTTTGTTACTTGTCCTACGACTCCCAACTGCTTTCACGTGGCCTGTACAGATTATACGATCCTAAGAATAACCTAACCTAAGAATTGTCCCATGATCTCGAATATCGAATTGTTTTTGTAGAATGCAAACACCAGTACGACACATGAATACCCTACAGGAAGGGTATTAGTATGGGTATATTAGTGTGGGTATTTGGGTATTATGTTTATTAAGTGATAATCTTCTTCTTCTTATCTGGCTTTACGGCCTTTTGTGGGGTTTAGCCTCCTCAACAGTACTCCTCCATGCTTCCCTGTTCTCCGCCCTTCCTCACCAACCTCTGATTCCCATGCTAACATAGGATCTTCTATTACGCCATCCAACCGTCTCATCCTTGGTCTGTCTCTACGTCTAGTAGTATATAATCTTCTCTTCAGCATTCTTTTAGGCATTCTTTCCTCAGACATTCCTTCCATATGTCCCAGCCAACGCAACCTCTGTGGTTTGATGATGTTCACAATGGGTTTTCGCTATTATTAGGTGGTAAGGATCCTTATGATCCTTAAGATTTTGTTCTCCGCATAATCGTTACGGCTTGTCAACTATTTTCATTTTGTAAATTTTTCGTATTCCTACTTAAGTATTAATTACTTAATTACGTAAATTTTAACACAATCAAGAAGTTCTGGAGAGCGACGATAACAAGAACTTTTTCTAGCGCTGGTTTTCCTTATGAGCGCAACAATACCGCGCCAGTCATCTAAAAGAGTTACCCTTTGTTCGGGTAGCACTTGTATGTTTAAAATAAAAAAATTAACCGAAAACACTCGGATCAATCTTTATTTGTTCAGTGGCATCCCTATGTTCGTGATGCCAAAGTTCCTGCTCAGCGATGCAGAGTTGATCTCGACGGGAATACGCGGTCATTTTCGTCGTTATTATTAAAGAAACGCTGTATATCGATTGTCGATTTCAGGCTGTTCGAAACTAAATTCTGGTCTCGCACGTGAGTGCAAATTAAACCCCACATTTTATACCAAACCTCTCCACTCAAAGATTAGGTGAAGGTTTAGCCGTCTTTTACGAACGTTCTCTTAGCTTTCTGTGTGTTTGCGAAAAACGTTCTGAATTCATGCCTTCAAGAACTCAGTGTTTCTTTTAACAACAATAACATAACAACTACTTCTTAAACTTTCTGATAATTATAACTTTTAACGTTTTGCTAAACACGCTGGTACGGGCTAAACGTAAAACTAAGCAACCATAGTTTTCACAGTTAATGTACTTTTGTCACGTCAATGTCACGGACCCACGGCAGCTAAGAAGTTACGGCAACCGACGTTACCGTTCGCAATGGCCGTGGACAGTTTCGGACAGAGGCAGAAGCAGAGGCTGATTAGGATCAGGTCGGGGGCGGCAGTAACATGTGATTAGCACTGGGCTAACCAAGGACAAGTGAAGAGCTGCTAAATAGCTGCGAGTGAGAGCGTCACACAATGTACTTTAGCCTTCGCCAGGCCTTTCAACCCGACCATTGTGTCACTTTATTCTGACACTGACACGCACTAAGACGTGTACGAACTGTTTAACGTGTAATTTGTTGCCGCTGTCCACAGTGCTGCATTTATTGTGCCAACGTTACCTACGACGATTATGATAAAATTACTTCTGTTCAGATTAGTAACAACGCTACTAACAAAAGTTAATAAGTAGGTCTAAGAAGTTAAAAGTTGAACAAGTAAAATGCACGGGTATAAAGAACAAAAGTAATGAAACTGACGAAACGATCACAGATAGAGACATATGAAAACGAATTGAATACAAAGAACACAAGAATAAAATGTCAAGAACGCGATAAAGGAAGTACTCAGCAGAAACGTTGGATTCGTTCGCACAAATTTTTTAATTAAATCGACATACTACTGGGCGTCTTCTCCATATTACTTAGTGTTCACTGTGTAAATGAGTCGTTACCAAATTAGCTCATATAAAATTACGTTATAAAATTTCTACGAACGAATATAAATTTAAAATATCTAACAAAAGTAATTACCGAAGATAGGAATGTGGGCAAAGAAACAAGGCACGCAGCGCAGTATACTACGAGATAAACTGGAAAGACAGATCTCACCATCAAAAATAAAAAATGATGCCTGTTAACGCAGTTTGCAGGGGCGTATTTACGGGGGGGGACGGGACCGGACCCCCTCCCAGATGGTCGAAAAAAGTTGGGGAAATTTGTTAATCTCTTAATTTTTAGGCTGTTTTATTGTTTTTTCATCTTTATTTTAATGGGGTTGATTTCAGGATGTTATCACACTTTTCTCAACCACTGTAACGATAGTAATACTGATTAATGTTGACTTGCTTTTTCTTTTGTATGAAGCCGACTAGACCGGACCCCCCCCCCCAAGCCCAAATTCTAGATACTCCACTGGCGTACAAACGTTATACACGTCAGAGTCCTGGAAAATACGGGATAAGTACGGTCGAATGTAACTACTGCTGAAATTAAATATTTAAACGTATTGGTAATGAATGGTAAAACGGAAATATTTTGAGTCAGAACAAAAATATTCGAGATATAGAATTACTAGCACCACGAATAACAACATAACAGATGACATAATTACGAGATATGAACAACTGTATGCTAAAAGATATTTTGACCGTAGTGGGAAGAAAGCACACGTCGCGAAAAAAGCGTCGGAGAGGCAGCAAGAAAAAGAGAGTAGACGAAATTATGGTAAAAGACAGAAAAACACATAAGGTTCCTTAGATTAGTAGCCGGGTATACCACGAAAAATGGGAAAAGGAATGGCGACATCCGTCATGTGTTAGCTGTCCAAACAATTGACACGGTGAGAGAATATAGACAGAAATGGTTTGCTCACGTAGAACGTATGGCCCCATCAAGGAAGTGCAAAATATACTGTATGCCTAAAGGTAGAAGAAGTACGGGATGGCCGATGAAAAGATGGAGAGATCGGTTGGCGACGTAATAGGCTTTGAGCCTTATACTTCCAAAAGAGAAGAAGAACAGCAACAACAAGATAGAAAAGTATAAAAAACATCCACTAAATAACCACTAAAACCATATTCTTTGCGTAATTCTCATATCACGTACGAATTTGGGTCTCATCTAAGTATATAAGTGTATACTTAGAAGTGTATCTAAGTGTATACTTTAAGAATATAAAAATATATTTTTTATATATGTTCAGAAATTAACGACGCACTTCGAGAGTGAGATTCGGAGCCTCATGATAGAAGAAAGTTCTTTGACTCTGGTTTTCCCATCTGGGCGCCTCCACAATAATCGTGAAACTTTCCTCGTACCATCGAAGACAGTCTCTCCTTCTTCAAATAACAACTGTCTGAAATTATGCGGAATCATGAAATGAAAATGAATACGACAAACGACTAAATTCATTTGATTGGAAACCTTATACTCAAACTACTAGCAGAGTTAGGTCTAGTCTCTTTCTGACGTGTGTACGTCTACATGGGTGAAGTAATATAACCACAGAAATCAAAAGCATCTAATGTTGTAGAATATTCACACATGCTCTTAAACATCTGTTTTTTAACATCGAAAAATGAAGAGAAACACTGAATGCATAATAATGAAAAGTGTTTCAGATAAAACTCGTAATCATGACTTCAGGATTTCACAAGGAAACATGATAACACAAAATTAGACAAAACAGGAAAGATTCAATGGTTTAGTCGATGATGATGATGGCAGTGGGTGCTGTATATGATGATCCTGTCGAATCTGATTCTGATGCTACAGTGATGATGAAAAGAAGACGATGGAAAGTTACGCAACGAAGGGTTAGATTTACCGCTGAAACAAAAGGGAAGGAACAGTAGCTCCTCATTAATTACTACTATAGTTAAGCTAGAAGAAAGAACTAAGGACCAAATTATCTGACATATATGTGATTAGAAAAAACTCACACTTTCACACTCCTCAGTTTACTAGTGAAATACTCACACAAGGAAAAGGGGCGTATTTACGGGGGGGAGACGAACGGAACGGGACCCCCCCCCCCAGAGGGTACAAAAAAGTTGACGAATTTTGTTAATCTCTTAATTTTAAGGCTTTTTAAAAAAATTCATCTGTGAAAGCTAATATAGTAGTAACTCTTTTTAAATATACAAATAAATTTATTTCACAGCATTTACCTAGCCTATACGTTTGAAGTACGAAATATAGGAAAATCAATCAGTATCTTCTAAACAGTGTTTCAATAACACGTATTTTTACTGTGTTATTATCGTTTACTTCAATGCGATAGATTTCAGGACGTTATCAAACGTTTTTCGACCACTTTAAACATAGTAATGTCGATTATTTTTAACTTAATTTTTCTTTTTTTATGAAGACGACTCGACCAAGGTCAAATTCTAGATACGCCACTGGCGTATGTCATAAAGTCAGTGAGTATCCACTGTGGACCAGAGGAGAGACAGTTTAAAATAGCTACAATCTTTCAAAGCAATAACTTTAAAAACGATACTTTTTAATCAGTATTCAAGAAGCGGTAAAGGAGTGAAAAGGAAAATACCAAGCCGCGAATGTATGATTTTACGTGACGTAAAGTCTAACCTCTTGGAAATCGTTTACCCTTTCAGTCAAGCTCTGGACTTGTCAAGTAGTCTGACTGAAGAATTTACGTACTCTAAGTGCAAGACAGCTTAACGAAAGGGAAAGAAAGAATTGAAAATGGTAAACGGAAATAACTGAAGAACGCTTCGATGGAATGAGATTGCGAAAGTATGTGACGCAGAAGAATACAGTAATCGCAAGAAGTATTAGTAGCCTTTGCACTCAAAATATCACTGACACAACAATTTCCAAACCAACTAACTGACAGGTAAAAAAGCACGAATGGAAAAAGAGAGGAGTACAGAATGTCGTAAAAAGTACGAAATTTAACAAGGCGGCCATAAAACAGGCATAAAACAATTCTGTGTCTAAACCGGAAATAAAAAACACGACATTTATGTTAAACACTCTTTACTGTTTTCCAATCTGTTAGTTGCTGAACACGGGTTTTGGGACTGACACTGTCCATTGGCCATCAAAAACCAATTACTTATCGTTCCGAGAACAGTTTTACGATGCGTTAAAAACCTGCTACTGCTATTGTGGTCGTTTTTCTTGTATGAAACATAAGCATTAAACGTACGAGAGAAAAAGTAAAACTGACGAATGTACAAACGAAACATAAAAAAAACACCCCGGTGAGCCAAACCAAACCGCATTCTCTACAAAGGACGATAAACGTGCGAAGGGGCACTCATTACAGTTTCGGGCGGGGAGCCACACTGCGTACACTGTGTATTACAAGAATATATTGCTCCTGGTCTTGCACGCAAAAAGACACGTTCTCTCTCTCTCCACCGTCTGCGCAACCACGAACATTCGCTCCCCACAGAGTTAACGTTTCGTACAAGCAGTCAGACCCCGACTACTCAGACACACCTTAACCGCCAACATAGGCTACATTACGGACTACTGAAACGGGACGTAAAATATCTAAAGGAGATGGCTTTTATGATAAAAATCTCTTCTTCTGCCTATTTCGATACCACACTTTATATCGGCTTTCATTCCTTACGACTCGCCAAAGCTAAGTTATAAGTGCGGTATAAAGCAGACCGACAGACAGCAGATGCACGGTGCGTGTTGTCTCCTGGTTTGTGTGCGTCCGATGAACGCCAGGTTTTTCCAGTGCAGCTCAGTCATTCCCTCGGCACAAGGTTTTAGGGAGCAGTCTACGAATACATAATATGCGTGTACGACATGGGACAGATCTTCAATGTATTGTTCCAGCCAGTCGCCAGGACTGAGGCGCGCCTCCGTGCCCCCTTAAGGGATCGCCCGCAGGAGCTTAGAAGTGCTCTGGTGTGGTGATAGGCTCGACTGCCCGGAGTCCGTAATGATGGGTTGCCACTACAGGGCGAATGGCTCCCGCAATTGGGCACTTGCACACCTCGTGCTTTTCCATGCTCTGCGTTTCAACCCAGCCGAGACAGCAAAGCAGGTGCTGACTGGTTGTTAAAAACACTGTACAGTATATCTTGTGGTATAAAGCAATAACCAAAAATCCTAGGCATGTTTCCTTTCAAACGCGGACTAAAACGTGAAGTCGCTATCGTAAAATCAGTCAAAACTACAAAAAGATTGAATCGGTTTGTAGACGTCGCAAAGATCTAAACAGCAGGAAGTCATCACGAAACCGTTTGTAACAAGTGGACCAAATTTCGCACTACATCATTTTTCTTCTGGAACGTCCTCCGCATGAGGCGCGGATTTTGGGACTGATATACGGAAAAATCCAAAAATAAAGGCAAACGAGTCTAAGAATCGATATTATATCACCACGTGACCACGCAATTAAGTACAAGGCTTGTCTGTTTCGGTTCATGGATTTGTAATTCGTACTACACGTCCAGAGTGAGTGCTGTATGTGTATTCTCCGAGAGATTTCATCTTGGGATTACAACTCAGGTCGGCTAGCCTACCGTACGTTTTTGAGGCGTTTGGATGAAGCAGTTTGAGTAGTTACATTGAGTCATCCCACCATGTTAGTAAATGTGTGTGTGATTCTAAATGCCTTCATCATCATCACCACTCCAAGGATCAGGCCCTAGACCTGTTCCGGAACTCATCTCCTGCTCGGTCTACCGACATCTCTCTTCCCAGTAGGGTTATAACCCAAGGCAGCCACGGGTAGACGGATATCTGGCATGCGGTTCAGGTGTTCATACCATCTCCTTCTGTGGTCTTCAGTCTTCTGGTGCAGCGATACAATGTTTAATTCGCGTCTAATATCCTCGTTCCTTTTCCAACCCAGGAGAGAACAACCTTGCGTCCCTCTTAGAAATTTCATTTCAGCTGCCTGAATCCTCTGTACATCCCTTTTATCAAGACTCCATGTCTCACTAGCATACACGAATGTGGGGAGAGCCATAGTTTTGTAAAATTTCATTCGGGTATCCTTCCGTGTTTTATTTTTCAGGTACCTATGAATCGTTCCACAGATGCTTCTAAATTTCATTAGCTTACTATCCCAATCAATATCGGTTCCATAGGAGATATCACAACCCAGGTAATTAAAATGACGAACCTGATGCAAAATCTGATTTGTCACGACTACCTTAGTTCTTATGGGATACCTGCACTTAAATGCCATCGTTTTAGATTTTGTAGCAGATATCTGTACCCCATAGTCTTGTATGATGGTACTGAACGTAAATATCGCTCTTTGTAAGTGGTCTTCTGTTTTATGTATCATTACCTTGTCATCTGCATAAAGCAATGAATTCACATGAATATTTCGCTGAAGTGATATTCCCGAGTCAACTTTAGCTGTCCATCGCCGAAATATGTCTTCTATGTGTTAAAAAGTGTCGGTTAAATAGGGCACTTTTGACTCACACCTTTATTGTAGGAATATCTTCTAGATCTTCTTTTAAAGACAAAACGTTATGCGTTAAAGCATCAAAAAATACAATATTATCCGTTGCCAAATATTAATAGGCCGGATAATATGACAATGAAGACGTCTGAACTCCAGTAATATACAGCCAGTCTGATGAATCTTGAACCGAATCTACGCAAGCTAACAAGTACGAGCTCATAATTGCATTTGTCTGTCCAGTCGATTCATTTGAAGTCAAACTGAATCGCATTTCCCTCCCTTCTGCTTAACACTGAAGCATTGAACAATGAACACTTTTTTGTTCAACGCAAATGGGCTTTTACACCGTAGCCGCAGATAACTACGTTTTGTTACTTTCCTCGACACTAGCACACATCACTGTATCCTTAATGGAATCTCTCTATTTTCTAGAGCAGAAAACGTACATTCGTTTATACGCATTTGTTTTCATTTGCCCTTGTTCAGCGACATTTACGACTGCTATCAATGATTGAAACAGTGCAAGCTCATTGAACCGTAGCGTGTATGGAGACTAATGCGCGCGCGCGCACACACACACACACACACACACACACACACACAGTATTTCAAGTGTATGTTGTAACTAAACCCGTTCGTTCAAAACTCTCCTGTTATTCTCTCTTATTTCTATCAAGTCTTCGTCAATTTTAAACGTATCTCACGCAGACTACGTCCGTCGCGAACGCGCGAATAACCAGTACCGATATCCTTACCTGTCCTTATTTTATATATTTATTTCCCGAACAGCGCCAAATTGTTTTTTAGAAAACAATTAAGATTCAAATTAGTTTGTCTCCTGTACGGTGATGATGAATTCGAATTACCTCGTAGACTGGCGGGAACTCGAATTTCGCTCGTCTTTGGACGTGTTGCCAACATAAATTTTTGGCAAAGAATTCTATTCTCCGCTAAAGAACACAAACTATATAATACAATTTCAATAAAAACAAAGGACAGTTAGTAATGATTCGTACTTGTTTATTTGAGTCTAAAATTCGCTAATTTTTTATAACTTTTGTACAATAGAGAGTATTATAATAAAGTTTCGCCCCGGCAACAAATTAATTTTCACTCAGCTGAGAGCAACGGTGGTAGTAGTCGTTTTACGCCACAATGGCTAGCGTTCTTATTTACACAAGTTATTCTGCCAATGAGTTCTTTGGGTTACGAAAAGATTTAAAACAAGATGTTAAATAAAGTACACCACCTTACATTTGTGGTACTTAAATACTAAAAAGGTTTACATGAAATTCAACTCTTGGTGTTTAAAAGTGTGTGTCAAATTTATAGGCTTCAGACATAGGTTATCTTACAGTTACATACAGTGTGAATAAATATGATCCATTAATCCTTGAAAGAATTTGGTGTTCAAAGTTCAGAGTGAGAGTTATATATTGTGAAAAAAGTTAATCAGCTTTAGTTCGTAATTATCGATAATTTAATTTATACTTAACAAAACCATGTTGTTTTGGTTATGGGTCGTCAGGATTTCTTCAAGGTTGTGATAGTACTTTCTTTAACTTTCAATGGTATGTTTGCTTCTGGCGTCTGTTTCTTTTTATTCAATTTTTATTTATTTTTTAATTTTAAAATTTTGTTTATTGTTCCTCCTTGAGTTGCTGGAACTATGGTTGACTTCTTGTGTTCATTTTACTTTCATTTATATCTGATTTTCTTCTTTATTAGCCTTTAATAGAGCCGCAGTCAATACAGCGTCTGTACCGCTTGATAGTTAATAATGGAACTCTCATTTCATAACGGTCAAAATTATAATAAGGTGTTGTTGTTATGGCAACCGCTTACCCTCTCATTGGTTAAACACATTTGAACCTATTGTTATAAATCCTGGGTTTCTGTTCAAAATGAATAAATATTTTATAATGGTTATTGTTCCTTGGTGATATTACCAATGTATGAAATATTAACATAGATGTCCCTATTTTCTTTCAATGATCAAATTGACATCTCACAAGGCTGGTCTAGGTCATGTATTAATGTTTTTGGACAAAATTGCTAATACTATGTTATTACATATTTCACTTATTTATACTGTTAATTACAATTCTGACATTATTATTGTTAGTTAAATGTAATCACATAATTTACTTGGTCTTATTATTCAGATACAATATTCAATTGTTCACAATTGGTTTTCTGAAGTTAGACAGCTATGTCATTTATAGGCCTAAACTGTAACATCTTAGAATTTCTTATTTTGCTCTATTTAAACATTATTTATTAAATACATATGTTCTGCTTATTTTCATTTCGCACTTATTGGCTTTTGAATTACTTTGAAACTGTTTTACCATCTATTAGTGTTATTATACTTTTACAAAATTATTTCTTAACTGATATTTTTTCTTTTCTATTTATATAATAGTGATTAATCTGTTGCTTGTTAAGTTTATATCATTGGTACTTTATTCCTACTCCCATTTCTCACACACCTATTTAACACTTAATTCTATTAACAAAACATAATATAGAAATAATTTAATGGTCTGTCTATTTTTCAGCCCTATTCCTTCTTATTAATTACAATTGTTATACTGTATGTTATTTCTTGAAATTAACATACTCCTCATCTCTTTATAATATCATTACATACATAAAAAATACAAACATATTACTTTAATGTTATGCCTTCTTGGTTTATACTCCTATGAACACTAAACGAATAAACTAATTTTCTTTAAACTAACAAAACTGTTTACCATACATTAATCTTATTTTCCTCAGTTCAGTTTCTTCAACACAATTTAATTTAATTCTTTCTGACTGAATAAGTAACGTATCTTATTGTTATTGATGTCTCATTGCATCAATATTAACTGTTACAAAGACATAGGGATCTTTTGTAACTAATACCAAAATTGGCAATCCCCTTACTCATTGAAAAGCATAATTAGGAATTATTATTCCAACATTGTTTTTTAATCTTTTGGCTGAGTACACTTATATTTGCACTGACTGAGCTCATTAATTTCCACAGTCCTGCCTGTTTGATTAGTTATTATTATTCCTCACTTATCACATCACTTTTACTATTTATGGTTATCACTCCCTACCTATCTCTCACTCTTGGTTTCAATGATATTTTAAACACACATTTATAATTATTCTTCAACATTTTGTGTCTCACTTTCTTATTATAATAAGGTTCTTAACAACATACTTTATCTACAAATAACTGTCTTACTTATTTCTTATGGTTAGTGTACTTTCTTTATTATTGTTTTATTCATGGTTAGTTATTATATTTGCTTTACTCATTTGTGCATTTTATCATTAATTTGTTTTTTCTCATTTTCTTGTCTTTATCTGGCCAATCTCTGGGGTTGGGTCATAGTCATTTGTTTGTCAGTCTAGTCTATTCATTTATTTATTATTCTTCTTTACAATTCTCCTTTTTTCTTTCTTAATTCCATTTTATATTTTTTTCATTATTATTCATTAAATTATTTTACCTTTTATCATTTAACTAATACTTGTGGATACCCTATAGGGTCTGATTTCTGCAACGTTATAATATCTACCTGTGCATTAGCCAAGCGAACAGGAGCGCACAAATGGCAAGTGGATTTATTCAGCTGTTAGTACAGTCACTAAAGGAAAAAAATTCAAATTAAGTGGCTTCTACGAGAATTTTTGTATAAGGCTAGATAAAAGGGTGAGAAACAATTTTAAAAAAAGTTTACAAAAATTCAGTCGCGGGTTTTCGAAAATAGGGAGGGGGAAGTACAAAAAATTCATTTTTCGTGATTATCTTAAAAAATAACAAATTTACGAAAAAAAGACAAATTACAAAAATTGAAGAGCATTAAATTCTCTACAAAAAAGCTATTTATCATGTTTTTTGTCAGGCCAATACTTTGTGAGACAAATGGAATTGAAATATTAGAAAAAAATTGATTGTCGGAGTTCGCCCCGATGAGCGGGAAGGCTAATTTTTTCTGACATTGCAACATACAAATTTTAATAAAATCCGTTATAATAGTCGTAGAGACAAAAATCAAAAAGCATTTTAAAGTAAATGTTTGTACTTTTACATAAAATGAAAAGAAAATAATTAAAGTATTAATAAATACTTAAAATAAAGTAATAACTTTTTTGGTTTTTATTTTTTCAACTAATGCATAAACACATTAAGAATTAATTACAATTGTATTTACATTTTAAAAAAAACTTCACAATATGAACTTTACATATATAGTTATTTGAAAAAATAATAAAAATTAGTATTGATTTATTGGCATAAAATAAGCGAGTTTTAAAATTTATCATTTTTTCGAGTTCGCAAGTATAGGCCTACATCATTTTCTTAACTTAAAATTTCCACAGAAATTGTCAAAATAAATATTTTTTAACAAAATTATGAACACGTATTGGTCAAAGTGTCTTCTATAAGACTGCGGTGTAAAGAATTGTTAAAATTCAGTTAAATTTAAATAAATGTAATTTTTATTAATAAATGTAAAAATATGTCCATTGCGCGTATTAATATTAATAGTTAAAAACTAAAAACAAATATTAATACGTATGTAACTATAGTACGTAAAACTACAATATTTGAGGTTTCTCTTCTACATAGTGAGAATTTATATCCGTGCATGGGCATAAAAAGAACAGACCCTGAAAGTTGAAGAATTTTAGGGAGAGCGAGGACAGCTGGTACATGCGCCATACAGATTAACGCAGTTCGATATTGAATGTTCCGTGAGTTCGATACTATTTTTTATATTGTATTTTGCTGGAAGTTCAATTTTATGTTTTAAGATTTATGTTAGTAATTTTGATATTTTATAATTTGTTGCGGTTCTAACGCAAATGATCTTCTGTAATTGCAAAACAGATTGTGGAAAATTATGTAGTTGCTGAAAAAGTGGATTGTACTGTTCATCGGCTTGTGGAAACTGTGAATTTGATTTGTGCACAAATTTTTCAAATATTGTGTATGATGAGGGAGAAATAGAAATAGAAGACTTGACTTCTGAATCTTTTCAAGAAATTGGAGAAGAAATCGATTTTTAAATATATTTATCATTATAAAAATAATTGTTATAATTTAATTTTATAAATAAATAATAAATGTACTAAAAAGTTATTTTCCACCTTGATAATTGTGAAAAATTCCGAAAAATTGAAGAAATAAACGATATTTTAATAATGTTGTAAATCATAATAAGTTATAAGTAAATAATTTATAATTTGTATAAATAAGAAATGTGTTTTAAAAGTTATTTTATTGTCAAAGTCTTCAATGATTGGAAGAAAAACTATTTTTGAATATATTAAAGTGCATTTTTTAATAACATTTTTATTATAATGCGTAATAAATAAGTAAAAAATTATACACAATACATAAATGAATAATAATGAGTTTTTAAACTTATATTCCTGAAAAAATTGCATGTCTATTAAATAAACATGTATTTTATGTGAAAATCCACCTTGTGAAAAATTTAGTCAACTTTGAATTAATTTTTCTATTAAAGTTATCGCCCTGACAAAACAATGTTAATAACCTTTTTTATATAGACGTTTATGCTCTTTCTTTTTGGTATTTTGTATTTTTCTCATAAATTTAATATTTTTTAAGATAATCACGAAAAATGAATTTTTTGTACTTCCCCTCCCTTTTTTCGAAAACCCGCGACTGAATTTTTGTAAACTTTTTTTAAAATTCTTTCTTACTTTTTTATCTAGCCATATGCAAAAAATCTCGTAGAAGCCACTTAATTTCCAATTTCTATTTTTTTCGGCTTCAGTGACTAGATGGACTTCAGAGTACTATGTGGACGAAACACTCGCAGAGCTTTTTCTATCATCCCGTTTTCAATGAACTTCAAATTTAATCGACTCGACATAACATTTTTTTTTCAACATTTTCTACTTCAGTTCACGAGAGTTTTATTATTTCGTGTGAATTTAAAATAACTTTCTCTTAGCTGCATAAAAGACGTCCTTATTTTCACGAAATTTTATTTTTCACATGTCTTTATCTTATTGCAATTTACATTTAATTGCACAAGTTCTTCGCACACCGCGTTATGAAAAAATAGTTTCAAAGTAATAATTTAATAGCAATGTAATTCCACAAAGAAAAGTGTTTGAGAAGAAAAGTTGTTATTTATGGTGAATTCATGAATTTCTATAAATATCTACTAATATACCGAGTTAAATATTTATACGACATGAAATATAAACAGATCAAATGTAATATTTATTTAGTCTGAAAAATAAAAATTATTAATCACGTTCTTGTTCTAACACACACACAATTGTAGTAACATACTTAATTTTGATTCTTTTTCACGAGAACATTAAGTCTAGCTTTGTTGTTTAATTTCACCATGCCCAGATATGTTAACTTATATAGAAAGTGAGCAAATTTGAAGGAATCAATCGCTCGATCGCGCCACAATGGCATCAAGAACACAGGGTCTTCACCACCAACAGAAGTCTGTGTAAAAATACATGCGTTTACGTTTGCTGTTAGATGATCTATTTGGTTCTGTTCAAGGGCGAACCTATCGTTTTTTGGCGATAAACAAGTATTAAGTAACAAAATATCGTAAATAACAAAAGTTATAAGACTTCCACAAGGCCTATATAACAGAACAAGAATAGTGTTAAAAACAATAGTACTATATCTCAACAAATATCTGTCAATCAAGGTCTTAGACAAGGGCGCAGTAGATCATCTATTCTTTTTAACATTTATACTGACGATCCGGTAAGGAAATGGAAACATCTAGTGAACCCTGGTATTACGTTATCATGAGACAGATATTTAAATGTGCTGTTGTTTGCTGACGACTTGATTGTACTTCAAAATACAGAATCTGATTTGAGAAATCTGTTTTTAAACATATTTGCAAACAATACAATATGAAAATCTCAGCTGTAAAAACAAAGGTAATGGCATTTAGAGGCAAGGAGACAATAAAATCAAAAATAATTATTTTTAGTGGCCGAATTCTAGAACAGGTGAGCCACTTTAATTATTTGGAAAATGATATTGGCTTTGATAGGAATTTATCATCGTGAGTTCCAGACGATCTGTGGGGCAATCAACAGTATTTTTAGAAACAAGGTACGTCGAGATACAAACTTAAAGTTCTACAAAGTTAAGGAAGAACTTTGGGACTGTCTCTGGGGCTGTCCTGTGGGTGTGAATTATGGAGAACAACCAAGAAACAAGAAGTAAAATACAGCCCTTGAAAAATGGCGTTCTTAAGAGACGTTAAAATGTGTTCTAAACTTGACCGTATAAGGAATGAGGCCCTAAGATAAGAGTTACAAGTTTTAACTTGAATGAACAATTAAAAGATTACAAACCGTGGTGAAAAGAGCACATAGAAAGAATGTCATACTCCAGACTGGCCAAACAAGTCTGGAAATTAAACCTATAGGACACAGGTGTGTGGGTAGACCCAGGAAGAGAATTTTTGAAGGCCGAATAGGCACCACCTTGCCTATGCCGTGTTGTGAAGATGGTAAAAGTAAGAAAATGTTCTGTTGGTAAATGGTTTTACTGCAACGGAATTTTTCAATTTTAATATTTGACATTACGTGTTTAGTACACCGCACGGTGTTTCTCGTTTCGCAATTCAATAATTATTACAATGTTCTATCTTGCTAGTCATTTTCTGGTAATCCTCTACTGTCCACGGTTTATTGTGCTCCTGCGGTCTCGGTCTTCCCATCTTTCTTCTTTGTTGAAGCTGACAAGCCCAGGTTTATAATGACCATCTGTGGTCTTGCATTCCCCGCATCCGATCAAACTCCACCGTACTGTGTGTCTCCTCATGTCCGATGTAGTCACTGCACAACAGCGTCGACATTATTCTCTCTACCTGGCTGTTAAATACTTAATCAGTTCCCGATCTTCTGCACCATGTGAAGTTATTAGTTCGATTACAACTTAAGCACTCCTGCTGTAGATTACAGGATCCAACTGTCTAATCGCTGGTCTACCTTTATTTATTCTATTCGTTATAACTTTAGTGTTTCCCACGTGAACCAGATGAAGTTTCCTAAGCATCGTCTTGATCTTCTGCGAATATAACTTGACTGTCTACTAAATTAATAGGAGCATATCATCGTTCCTCTGAATACCCTGTACTATTAAATATTTATTGCCATTCTTTTAGTGGCATTTTAATAATAATGTGCAGTTGAAATGTTTTCACTGTAATAGCGCGATTCTATTCATTCTTTTTTTTGCAGTCAAAACTATCTACCACGCATTATCTGACAAATATCAGTTTATCCTAAATAAATCTAGTGATTTAATTCTAATTAACGGAGCTTTACTGAAACTATTTATCTGGTAACCACGTTATGAAAATCGACACGACTCAGCATTACTGATGTAGTAAAGTGAAGGTGTCAGGACGCAGAGCAGTCACCACAGGTGTTACGAGTAATTAACGATTTTCACGTAGTTTCACAAAATAAATTGAGGTAAATTCAAACGGGATGGCGGTAATCTATCGCAGACCGACACCACGCCCACAGCCCGTTCTATTAAATCGCCCGGTTTTCCTTAAACAGGTGGACTGCACCTCTCTTCCATGAATATTTGCCCGCTCATTCCTTCGCAGAAATCCACCAACGTTTTTCCTCGCGCACTAATGATGATGTTCGTTTATATTTAGTTTGTATTTAACATACAGGATTCTCCGTATCGTTTGAAAGTTCCCCCTTTTTTGTTCTTCTCGTCAGGATAAATTTACACTTTTCGCGGCTTCCTTAATCTTCCGTTTGTTATACTAATATTGTAATGCAGTTTACAATAGAAGAACATTTTCTAAGCGTGCCACTGTTTGTGTTTAACTGTTGTGCTGGCAGGACAGCGGGGGTAGAATTCGTGTCTTTCTTATAGTGTCCGCATGCCTGACATCGATTGGCTTTATGAGCGATGCTTCCTTGTAAATTCAGCAAATAGACTATTACTCATCGTCATTATCATCTTCAGCAAGGATTAAGCCAAAAAATGGTTTGTTCCGGTCTCAAGGAGATAAACTAGTGCTGGTCGCTCCAACGCATCTTCGTACACCCCACACTTCTCCCTCCTTTCGGCTTGTAATTTCATAGTTCTTTGGGGATGCAGCAGTCATCCATCGGTTAAGATGTTCCAGCATATCCATTCGGTTAAAATTTAAGCCGATATTGGCCAATTCTGTCAAGTATACTCATAATATCTAACTCCTGCCGTACATCGACATTTCATTGGCGATCTTGAAGAGTATATCTTGCCACGTGTCTGAAAAATCTCAATTCGGCCGTTTCAATACGACTGGCCTGGATACTACTCACACTATCCAATAAATTTACTTACAATGTTTACACAATACGAAGACGTCGGTGGACTGCAGTGCAGAGGATAGCGCATTTAACAGCGAACAGCCGGTGTCCGAAGTATGAGTAGTTTATCATTGCTACGGGCAGTCACCCATCGACTGCTGTACATAAAGAATTACGTCCGGATTACAGTCGTGTGGACAATTGCTTCCTGTTTGTTCCGGAATAGGATTCCGCAAACAGCATAGCAATGGACAAGAAAGGAAATGCTCAAAGCAACAATTAACAAACAAGTGGCATCGAAAGAGCGCGCGCGCGCACACACAGCAACACGTGCAACTAGCAACCACCACAGCCGACAGACAGCAGCTCAACTTTGTTGGCTTTTTGTCCCGTTCGAGAGAACGTACAATAACGTATCAGTTTTTACAGCAAACGTAAACAGACGAAGAAGACGACGACGAAGACGAGGATGAGGACGACGAAGACGAAGAAGAAGAAGAAAGAAGCAGAGGTTTGTGCCGACGCTCGCTCTTCAGATACTCGCTTTATAGGCAATTTACCGAGTTATACGGCTGTAGACGGCCGCGACCACCATATTTGGTTTTACACCAAGTAACAATTTCGCTTTCAGTCTGTTGCACCTGCCCCTCTCCACCCCAACTCCTACACACACACGCGCGCGCGCGCCAACAAAATGTTACAGGTACTAACTTTTATTACTGCATGATGGTGGTGGTAACATTATTATTACTATTCCGTGGCTGTTTACAACCGCCCGACTGCAAATATGTTATTTACATACTCTCCCGCCACGTAGCCGGTCAGCGAGCGCAGTGCTGGTTATCGCTGTCTCTCATCACAACACACACACACCCACACACTCATTCTAATTAAATAATAACATAAACAACCGTCGACTTTATTATTGAATAAAAAAAGGAAGAAAGTAAAAACTAAAGTCGTATTGACCGGGTAAGATGGTTTCATGGTCAGTGACCGATCTCAGCGTGTGTGCCCTAACTGTTCGCTGCCATCAAGTTCACGATCATATGAGACCTTCCACCGAACGTACTGTACGAAGAAGTCGGTGAATGTCACGACATTCAATAATTAAAGAGACAAATTGATCTAGAGAAAAAACGGTTGGCAGGAAAAATTGCAGCTGTTTCATGAAAATTGTTTTGCTTATAACCTCAGAATCTCATTTAACAATGGGAAGTCCGCTAGACGTTTCCACATTAGTTGAACAACGTTCAGTGATTCGATTTTTACTTTCTGAAGGTGAAAACCCCTCTATTATCTATTCTAGAATGAAAGTTGCATGAATCGCGGAAATTTTTATAAGTGGGTGGATCAGTTCAAAAACGGTCGAACCTCGGTGACAGACGAACAGCGATCTGGACGTCCAAAGGAAGTTTCAACTCCTGCGCTTGAATCTCGAATAGACAATATGATTCGTGTTACAGTTGAACAAATGGCTGAAAATTTGCAAGTAAGTGTTGGTACAGTTTATAGCATTATCAGTGACAAGCTTAGGTACCGCAAAACAAGTGCAAGATGAGTTCCAAAAGAGTTAACGCAACAACACAAGGACAACAGACTCGGAGTGTGCACAGAGCTGAAGCAACGCTATTGGCTGGGATACACTACCACACCCCCCGTATAGCCCAGACTTGGCACCATCAGATTTCCACCTGTTTGGCCCACTCAAGGAATCGCTACGTGGTAAGAAATTCAACAACAACGAAGAAGTCAACAAATTTGTGGGAGACTGGTTCAAACGTCAAGATAAAGAATTCTTTGCTGCAGGCATAAAAAAGCTGATTAATCGTTGGGACAAGTGTATTAGTGTTGGGGGGGATTATGTTGAAAAATAGGAAAATTGTCATTTTGTAAAAATACACCATTTTTTCTCTAGATCACTTTGTCTCTTTAATTATCGAATGTCCCTCGTATACACAACATCTAGAACCGTCAGAATTTACTTTCTTGAAAATGTTTCATAGACACGTGGTTTTACTTTATAAACACAATATAGTAAAAATGACACCGGGAGTGAAAAGTGATAATTAATCATTTGGGACGTTGGCGTTCTTTTGCGGATGACATGAAGATCATTATTTTATAAAAATATTGAGTTAACTGTAACGTTCGTAAGCCTTGAACTGTAGATTCATCAAGTCGGTATAGGTGATGCAGGAATCGAGCGTATTATGAATGACATAAGGAAGTACGCAAGACATCGAAAAAACGTGTGAAAACAGTCACAATAAAATCCATAAACTATGGAAGAACAGAAGAAGAAGAAGAAGAAGAAGAAGAAGAAGAAGAAGAAGAAGAAGAAGAAGGAGGAGGAGGAGGAGGAGGAGGAGGAGGAGGAGGAGGAGGAGGAGGAGGAGGAGGAGGAGGAGGAGGAGAAGAAGAAGAAGAAGAAGAAGAAGAAGAAGAAGAAGAAGAAGAAGAAGAAGAAGAAGAAGAAGAAGAAGAAAACGGATAAAACATAATCGACATTATTTAACAATGTACTGTTCGATTCATGGTAAGAATACGGTCAGTGACGTTTCCTCTAGTACGTCAATTATCCGCTGTCACGTTATTGTCACGACAACAAATAAAGTAACTAAATTACCTTAAATTTGAGTGGCAAATTGAACGTGAACGGGTGCGCACACTACTTCCGCGTGCAGTTCATATGCAAAATTTTAACATTTTATATTATGTAACGACCTCGGCAAGAGTGATAGTTTTATTTTAGTCAATATCTGATGATGGAGCATAAGCTCTGAAACGCGTCATAGTGAAAAATTACAAGAAGTCACAAGGCGGACAATTTAAGGTAATTTAGTTATTAATTCGTACATGTGACTTGGATACCGAGCCTCCTGGTGGTCTAGTGGCTAACGCGGGCGCTTGATGCGCTCGTGGTCCCGGGTTCAATTCTCGGCGGAGGCTCCGTACGGCGTGCACTCAGCATCGTGAGGCTGAACTGAGTAGGCGCTGAGATAAACAGCGCCTCCTCCTGGCTGTGAATACCGCAACTAGCGGCTGGTGGCGCGTTGTACTATACTAGCCATGCAACCGTCACATTGCACACAACAACCGCGCGGTAGGTACGCCTAGGTCCTTTCAGGGACTGTTGAGCGAGCGGAGGTTTGACTTTTGACTTTTTTTGACTTGGATACCGCATTCAACATGAATATTAAAACAAACAAAGGTTACAAATCTATGAATCTAACTTCCAGACCAGATTCGGTGCACTGACCGTACAAGAAAACAGAGTCAATAGAACCAAAGTCCCAAATGTGCCAACACACAACAGATACACGGTTCACAATTCCCCAAGCTACACTACAATACAGCGCTCTGTGAATACAGACGACTAAAGTGTAAATAAGTCACACACACAAGCGGGCGCGCGCGAACATTTTTCCTCGCACAATTTGTCATAACGCTTCCGACAACCGCGTGTCATTGCTTCAATACAGTAATGGGTTAACGTACTGTTTGGACTGTTATTGGGTTGTGCTTTGTGCTCTCTGCTACGGAGAAAACATTTATTTTCGTCAAACTCGGTGAATTTTTTATTGACACCACAATGAAAGCGAAACCGTGAATCGGAATCATTGTTGCCTTTGTCGTTACCTATTTCCCTACTGTGCCATTGGCTTCGTGTGCGCCGCCAACCGTTTGTTACTCCTATCAAAGCAAAATCTGTTGTGTTTGGAATAACTGTAAAGTTTATACCGCCGTACGGTGCACAAAGGAAAAGCTAATGATAGTTTGTTACTGCCGTATGACGCCCAATGTATGGCGACTTGAAACAAGTTTTATAATTAAATCACTGAAAACAGTTGGGTAAAGACGCCCGAGTATATAAACTAACCGTCGCATTACGAAGTCCCAGAATTTAACAACAAAAAAATCGATCGTGGAAAGCGTCGGTACGCTCTGGAGTACAGACTTAAGGAATAAATGACGATAAGACGTGAATTGAACGAGACATCGAGACCGATTTCTGAAAGAGGTTCTGAACACTAATTAGTGGTGAGAATCCCAGAGACGATATGAGAATACAAAGAAACTATTTTACGTGAAAACATGAAAATAGCGTTTATATAGAAACGAAGTACATAAAATAACGATAACTAGACAAATTTAATAATGATCATCATCAACCAGGAAAATAAAAACTATAATCCTCGACATTTTATTGGCTGGAAAATCATCCAATCTGTCCATTTTTATATACCCACTTACTGTAGTTTCTCAGAAGAATCAGCTACTAAACTGTGTCTCCCCTAAGTTCATTCAGTGACACAATATAAAAACGTGTGCTTAGTAAATGTATAGCCGAGTACGACTAATTTTAAAATACCAAATTTCCAGAAACAGCATCTTTTGAGCTGAATTTTTTTTAAACGATAGGTTTAGTGTTTACCTAAAAGTTTATCCAAGTTCCGGACTTCCGACCCCCCATTTTCCCAGATATTCCCCGACTTTTCACTTCCGGCAAACAGCGGAACGCGAGTCACTGAAGTTTCCTCAATTTTTCCGATGATAACTTTACCAAATCAGAAAAATAAAAATACCAGCGTATTCCCCGGAAAATTTCCTATCGATCTGTGTTAGTCGTGCATTTTTTTAAAGGCAACATAACCTACAAAAAAATGTAAACTTGCAAAAATGTGCATTTTCAGATTTCTGTTTATAATGAGTGAAATAATGATTTTTTTCTTCATAAAAAAATTGTAGAATATAGTATTCCAATAGATGAATTTCCATATTAATTTTATCCCGAAATATTTTGTCATTAAGCCACAATAAATTTTTCAAGTTGAAAAGGGAAATTTCTCAAAATTGGGTCCAGTCATCACCGTGACATCACAGGACAAAGTTTTTTTTTAAAATACTCGTATTTTCATGGTCTATCAGCTAGTGAAAAAAGTTTGTTCTTTTATAGCTTCCCAAATAATAAATTTTACCTTTTTTTTGCGCTTGTACACAGCGAATGGCCGCGTAGTACGTAATGCTCTGGCAAGTACGTAGTACTGCCGCTTGGCGACTCATGTGTATACTCGATTCAGCCCGCGCGGGGAACACGCTGGTATTTTTCTGATTTGGTGAAGTTTTCATCGGAAAAATTGAGGAAAACGTCAGTGACTCGCGCTCCGCTGTTTGCCGGAAGTGAAAAGTAGGGGAAAATCGGGGAAAATGGGGGGTCCGAAGTCTGGAACTTGGATTAACATTTAGGACTAAACCTATCGTTTAAAAAAAAAATCAGCTCAAAAGATGCTGTTTCTGGAAATTTGCCTTTTTGCCCTTTTTTCGATAGTCTTACTCGGCTAGTATAAATGATGGAATACTTAAAAGCTTTAGCATACAAACCGAGTTGTATCACCATCGAAACAGTCGACCACTGATAATTACTACGTCTCTTTGAATGCTGACGACATTCTGGAAAAGATAGCAACAGAAAACAATAGCTACATATTTAACACTGCTACGAATAGTTAACTGGACTTGACGTAGAGAAAAAGTCAATATTAAAAAATCTATAACCGGTTTCAGGCGTGACTGGTACGGACTGTTTGGATAGGCATCAGCGCTAGCTACAAACCAACCAGCAACGCGATGGAAACATTATTTTACGTGCCTGAATATGAAGCCAGAGAATAAGCCATATTTAAATTTGGGATTTCACAGGAAAAGTTGTGATAAACCCAATTTCTCATACTGGCAGATTACAGTCTACAACAATTCAAACCAACCATATTTTTATTTTTGCATCCTTAGTTTAACCAAGTCGACTGTGCGCTGTCCGGCCGAACAGACACAAACACAACAAGAGAGAATAAATAACACGTTATCGGATCCGATAAGCAAGTTCTGCTATACACTCCTTACAAACATACACGGTAACCTTTTTTGGTTGTACACCTAACCCAGCGAGGTGTATCACATTCCGGATACACACCGTAAGCCTGTCTACGTGACAGATCGTACGTTCATCGGGCAGAAAAGTGAAATCGGGCGCCGACGGCGAAAGCAGTCAACTGTTCCGATAAAACAACAGCACTACAGCAAGAATAATTCCGTTATTGCAGGTCAGACGGGATGTTGAAATAGTAGATTTGTAATTTGCAACAGATACCAATCGTAACCTGATTTAAATTCTTATCACTGTTGGATCAGGCTTATTAACAAGAAAGAGGCCTGACTTTCGAAAGCCTAAAGAAGTAACGAATCGCTTTCACGACAAAACCTCAGAAAAGGTTACCACAGGATGGAGAGTCTATGTTGGTACTGTGTTAAAATCAGAGCCAGTTCGTGAACCTGCTGACGCGGTTGTCAACAAGGGAGACCCAAAATGGCGCTACGCGATGCGGGGGCAGGACGTGGACAGCAAAGCGTTGGAGGACGACTCGTGGGCGACTGATCAAAAATGGGTAGTAAATTTCGAATCTACTCACCGACTGATAGAACTGTCACGTCTTATATTATTACCCTGATTAACGAAAGAAAGTGACTGGCGGAGCGGCCGCGCGGCGACCGAGTTTGTAGTAAAAACATTCCACTTAATAACCTCGTGGAAACGTAAAATACAGGGCTAGAAGTGTCTAATGAACTGTATTTTAGTCATCAATTAAAGACGTTTTTAACAAACTTTTCTAATTTTTTAAATCTTTTTTCAATTAATTTATATTGACAGTTAAATAAATAAATACACGAATTTGAATTAAAAATTTAGGGTTTATCATTTTTATTACGTAAGAACTCGGAGGTTAAGCATCGGAAAAACATTTCTTGTAGACAAATGGTAGTCCACCTTCTTTAGTACAATATATCAAAAATTGAGATTCCTACGATTAAAATTAACGACGTTATTAATTTTTTTCTAATGTCCTGTTAACTCAGTTGTTAAAAGTTGTACATGAATGAGATTTGCGTGACGCTCTCTTTAGATAACTAAGTGTAGAAGACATATACAACTTACACCTTGTACGTGATAGGAATACTACAATGGATTAATATATAAAGTGAATTTCACAGAGAGCAGTGCGCGGCACTCTGCGGCGGAAGTACAGTCAGAACCTAGTGGACCCATTTTATTCGCGCGCTACCGTCTTCGTTTGAAGACTACTAACTCACAGTTATAAGTGTTTTAATAAGTGTTTTTTATAGAGTGTTTTAATAGTGTATTTTTATGATTTATACACATATTTTATGAGTGGATTCCATAAAAGCTGAAGAACACTACAATACTTGTAAGTACCTTACTGTCTTTATTATTTATTTGTCAATGCTAATAACAAGTAATTTACTAATTGTTTCTACATTTCAATACATTATACAGTAAAATACTGTTATAATTATCCAATATCTGGTAGGCCGAGCTTTGCTCGGTAGTTTTAAACTGTAAACTGTATTTCATAGTTAAATAATTAGTTGTTGAGAAATTTGAATTGCATTAACAATTTCCCAGTAATTACATTGCACTTCAATTAGTAGTATTAAAGCTGATCACAAAACAAAAATAGTTTATTAACAAGAAAACAATAAATACCGTACCGCAAATAAACAATCATTCAAGACCATCTGTTATAAAAAGCATGTAGTTCAACTAAACCACAAAAGTCTGGTCAGATGTAAGTTTTTGACAGATCTCCAGGTAGATAGATTAGATTAAATAAGTAGACAGATAACTAAAATCTCTGTATATATATGAGAGGTTGGTGACTCGTAGCAAGTTGGCTGTGTCAATGTGTGAGCCGTGAGCTTATGCACCACTTTCTTTGGGCTGTTACTGTACCTTGACTCGATGGCGCGCCGTTGAGCGATGTTAGTTCTAATTTTCCTATATTAACTGATTGCGGTTATATTTCGTAATATTTGAAGGTTACATACCACTTTTTATTGATGAATACAATTTTGTTATGCTTACTGTGAAAAAACTCAATGAAAAAAATTATTAATAACGGAGTTAACAGTACATTTGGAAAAAATGAATAACGTCGTTAATATTATTCGTAGGAATCTCAATTTTTGATATATTATACTAAAGAAGGTGGACTACCATTTGTCTACAAGAAATGTTTTTCCGATGCTTAACCTCTGAGTTCTTACGTAATAAAAACGATAAACCCTAAATTTTTAATTCAAATTTGGTTAACTCTCAATGTAAATTAATTGAAAAAAGATTTTAAAAATTAGAAAAGTTTGTTAAAAACGTCTTTAATTCATGATTAAAATACAGTTCATCAGACATTTCTAGCCCTGTATTTTACGTTTCAACGAGGTTATTAAGTGGAATGTTTTTACTACAAACTCGGTCGCCGCGCGGCCGCTCCGCCAGTCACTTTCTTTCGTTAATCAGGGTATAGTTTGGTGTAACGCGCTACGATCCGGTTAACAGTCAGAAATAATACATGTGTCACGTATTCGTGTTTACTATATAGCACAACGCAGTGATTAATTATTATTCCACTAATTAATAAGCAGTATTGAGAACTGACAATTTCACACGGTTACAACTTCCTGTCTCCTGTTTATGCGTCGAGTCATGTATTGTTTTTTCTAACGGTTGTTTCGCTCGAAAAATTATAATTATGACCATATTACTTTACAATGAATTTTTGCTTGGGTCTTTTGGCTCTGTCGCATCTCGCATTTCAGCCGCCATTTTCATCCCATTCTTCTTCTTCTTCTTCTATAAGCGTATCTCTTATTGCTGATATTATTCCATCACAGCGTATGAGAACCTCCCTTTAATTTTTCGACAGTTCGGAATATACGTAGTTAAGTGCACTTTCCTCTCCCATCGCATGCCTTCTCCGTCATATGTTGTTGATTCATCCGTCTTGCCGGCATTCCCACCCCAAGGACAAGAGTGTGTTCTGACTACGTAAACCAAAAAAGCGGTGACATTAAACACAACAGAACAAGAAAATACCTAATGTCCGCAGATAAGAGAAAATTGATAAAATGTGTAATGTAAAACCGCCCTCTTTCTCCATCGGGCAATTATGGTCTAGAGAAACCAACAGGCGGACGTAATAGTCCGCTAACATAAACCAAACGTTTTTCCAAGAAGCATTACGCATCGAGGTTTTTCCCTACGATATTGTTACTATGCTCTCACAGATTGCGTGTTCAAACAATGGAATAAAATAACTGAACACAGATAATTCGTTAATTAAAACTTTTCAGTAAAGATAATCAAACCCGCTCATTCGAATAAGCAAAGTACAAAAATGTCTGAAGTCTGCGATTGTCCAACTTACAGTAATGTAACAAACAACAAATATCACCCGACAAACGCTCGCAATAAATAATACAAGTCACGAAATACAGACGCCAATTATCCGCAACACACGAACCGAATCCCAAGTCAGGACAACAACCCCCCGGGCGATTGCAGAACACCTGTACTTATACCCAGCGGAGAATGTAAGACGATGCTACGGCTTTCGCGATGATGTGCGGAGAATATTCGCAAAGTCGTAAACGCCTAGAAAGGATTGGAAAATTCCAGACTGCGTCATTTGGCGACCTTGTAAAATTCAACTTCCAGTGGGCGCTTATGAAACCTGATGATTTATACGTGATCTAATGTCAGTGGAACTGACAAGTAAACAAATTGGTTTTTTGGAAACAGTGCTGAACCGAGGCGAGCCGACACAAAGTGAAAACAATGGAATGCAATTACTGCGTGAGAGTACTGCCTTTCTCCGGATACGCATAGCACGCTCTTTTGAACTGTAAAAAGCACTAATTGACGAAATATTTTGTAACTTTCGTTTAATATGGCCCTTGTAGCCGTAAAGACAATAATCAATTCCTTGACCTTTCATAACAAAGATAAAAAGTACAGCCTTTGACGTTTTCATAGCAAAGGCTGACCATTAGGTCATAAGTCTAACAATTCGTCCGCACGTTAATCTACAGTCGATATGCAGGTTAAGCGTTTACTGATGAACTGATTAGAGGGTACAAGACAATACACATAGTGGAATGGCAAAAGTGTTTATGTCTTTGTACAAGGAAAGACTGAAAAACCAAATGCTAGGGGAGACTAAGAAAGAAAGAGAAAGATTGGTTGCAGAAGCGGTTTGAACGGATACACAACAGAACTACCGCTACAGAACTTCTCAATACGGAAGTCATCAATCGCCGGACTGAGGCAGCAAAAAAAAAGAGACGAAGAAAAAGAAAAAAGACGATGATGATGATGATATTACGTGATTGAGCGCGCGCGCGAACACACACACACATTTACACCCATATTATGTATGTAACATAAATACGTCCATTATCTACATAACGTCATCTGTAAATATTAAACATCTTCTACTTCTCTTGCTTTAGTTCTATGTATATAGGTAGGACCTCCTATTTATATCAAACTTTAGCACTCGATACAACCTTCCCATCTCGTTTTCGGTCGTCTAATTCTTTTACTTTCTGGGCAAATACCTCTTACCTTCTTAGCTAATATGTCATCAACACAGTTCCAGAGATGTATCCTTTCCTTTAGCCAATCCACTAAACCCATTATTTTGCACTTTTCAGTATTAAACGTGAGCTTTCAATCAAATTAATTAACTTTCGTTTCTCAAAAAATTGTATTTTTATGGTTCTGGCATACAACTAATAAAAGTAAAGAAAGCGTAAATTTTGTTTGACGCTATTTTAAAAATCAAAATAACTTACACGATTATGAAAATCACCAGGAGTAATAATCATAAATCAATGGCAGGTAACTTTATCTATGATGTCTGACAGGTCACGGCTTAATACGATGGAAAACTGAATTTGTTTCCTCTTATAAAGAAACGTAGTGTTACTCAAGACGTATTGTTAAATCAAGGAACAAAATTAATGAATTTCTGCAATACCATGAAACTGGAATCGTGACCTCTCCTACTCACTCCTGTTTTCGGAAATTGTCTAAAGCTTACGTCCGTTCGCAGTGAGCCATTTGACGAGATCTCATTTTTTCTCTACTTTTCAATTTCTAACTTATAGCCTACTACCCTTACTACATGTTAGTTTTCTATCTGATTATGAATTGTTAGTTTACCGCTTTACTACGACTTTGTCACCAACAAATGGCCCGTTATCGCATACAAAAGGACACAGATAACACCCACGTTGGTTGACGTGTTCTCTACTTTCTCTCAATCTACTGTCTCTTACATCAACCAACTCTGTTACTTTTCATCATTCGCGTAATTATCTCTCCACCGACCTTAGTTGTCAAAACAGTTTGCGGCACGTACAGATGATGTGCCCTGTAAATAATGCGATTATAATTTTGAAGGTTCCAAAATATTCTACAGCGACCCAACTACTATACTAGCCGTCTGTTCTTCGGCCGCTTGCAACTGAAATTGGGTATCCTCCCATACGACTCTGCTTTCTACGAGTTGAAGAACATAACAGCATCCTACGTTCCCCAGACGAATGGTTAACATTTCCACCAAGAAATCTTATATAACGTTTTGTGTACGCAACAGGACCGTTCCCTGTAAAAAAATCCAAAATGAGACATTATTTTTGCCCCGTGCTTTCTTACAAACGTTGTCGTCATACAGTCAACGCGAAGAGTAACGTCAGAGCGCCTACACGGGCACATCAGCCCTCGTCAAGTAAACAGCTTCTCCAAACGTGCATAATATAAATAAGAAAGATGCAAAACCCACGTAATTACAGACTCTCGTAGGGAGTTTAGTGGTTAAACATGCACATTAAACGATAAGATTTTGCACAACCGTAACTCTGCGCGACGTCTGTCCGCTCATAAAGCTAACTACATCTCTGTTCTCCTCACTTAGTTTAAAATGCATGCAATTTCTGCTTCGTTACAACTGTAGGGGAACAGTCTGGTTTTGTTTAGTCTAACAGATGTAATTAATCTCTCAGTGAAAGGAGTTTAATTACTATTTCTTATGTTTTATTTTAAACGTACTCAACAGTAAAAGAAGTCGTAAAAAGAAATGAAAATCAATTAGTTCTGTAGATTAATTTAATTCACTCGCTCTTTTCTTTCCTCCGCCTTGTCCTTCTTCAGTATTTGATTATCTGTTTGTATACAGCAGAAAAAGAGTAAAATCCTTGAGAAGGAAAGACAGACAGTGCGATTAGAGGGGGGGAACGTTAGTCTGACTGTACACAACACACTGACAGCTGATGAAGTTAATCAACCCTTTTTGTCTGTGCGCGCGCGCGGTGCTTGTTAACAATCGGGAGAATGGTTTTATCAGTTAGCTAACGACTGTATGCAAAAGTTCTATTGAAGACAATGACAGAAAATCCAAAAAAGAAAATCTCTCGACGAACTAACTGGGATTCGAAAGTCCCAATTGGGACGACCTTGGACCGTGGTGGTTTAGTAGTAGTACGCGGCATCAATTAGGACGATATATTTAGCGGGCTCGGCTACTTTGTTCATGAGGTTGAGAGAGGAGGAGCAGGAGGAGGCGGAAAAAATGACACGCAAAACGCACACAGTTATCTAACATATGTTATAATATACATGGGTATATACACGTAGAGTCAGAGAGGGAGAAGGGGGTAAACGGCCTGTCGGAGGGGCGGCTGATTGGGGGACTGCGACAGGAGAATATCAATGGACGTGTGTGTGTGTGTGTGTGTGTGTGTGTGTGTGTGTGTGTGTGTGTGTGTGTGTGTGTGTGTGTGTGTGTGTGTGTGTGTGTGTGTGTGTGTGTGTGTGTGTGTGTGTGTGTGTGTGTGTGTGTGTGTGTGTGTGTGTGTGTGTGTGTGTGTGTGTGTGTGTGTGTGTGTGTGTGTGTGTGTGTGTGTGTGTGTGTGTGTGTGTGTGTGTGTGTGTGTGTGTGTAAAGTTATGACTGACAACAGTGAGAAATGCGTGTGCAATGAGAAGATGCAATTAGCCTTGAAGCTGAATGTCATTGTCACCAGCAATAAAGGTGTAATGATTGTGACGCACCGCTCACGCACCAAGTGCAATGATCCCTCGGCAATGCATCTGGCAACTAACTATACACAAACAAATATGTTTATAATATTATTTAGACGGTTTTCGAACGTGAAATTGTTACCAGTGTTTTCTTATATTGCTTTCTTTATTTGTATATCATGCACGCAACTGTTTAGGCGTTTCATCTTAATTTGGAAAGTCTAAAGAGAATACCGGGGATGCTGTCAAAACATCGAATTAGCCCTTTGGAACGCGCAAAACAGCAGCGATTAGAAAAGACGAAATAAACGCTGATGTATTTCTTTGTCATGAATTCTTGCTTGACATTGTAGTAATCAGTTGGACGTTTTGGCATTTTGTCCACAATTAATAATTCTCTGTCTTTGTACTAATCTGCAGAATAGTTGGAGCGGTTCATCTGTTACAGCTAAAACAATCAGACACGAAACGCAGTGTCAAAAGATCCAACTGCGCATGTGTAGCGTCGAAGCGCTGATCTCGGACCAATTATTTTGCGTTCAGAACAGCTGTATGGTTGATGTGTCATAGTTGGTCACCTCACACTCGCTTCCTTCACTGCCTTCCCTGCCATCCCCCCCCCAAACTACGATCAGCGGGAACCATTTCATGTCTTACTGTTTCATATGTACCTAGACTACATGGTGTAGGTAATACAAATTTGAAACGAAAAGCGTTTCTAATACATACGTAAAATATCAGAACGTCAGTAATCAGAATCGTGAAAAATTCGGCCCCCCCCACACACATGTAGAAGCACATAATTAATTATTGTTTGATTTTTTACTCAAAATAAGAACTCTACCGGTATTGTCTTAGAGTACTCTAAACATAAAACAAGAATAGTATCATAATACAATATTATCAAATAGTAGCTACTTCTGCAAGTAGATTGTAGGCTATTATTTTTTATTGCTTTAATTAACCTTTATTTACTAACTCATTTAGAAACCTCTGAAGATCCTGAACATTCAGTGAAATGTGCGTCAGGACAGTTAAAGCGATAAAAATAATATAGACTACTCCCAGAAGTAACTACTGTTTGATAATATAAATATCCTGCAAGAAACTCAACTAGTTACTTATAAAACAAATAATGAATAATACAATAATAGGACTATTGTGTATTTTATGTTTTAAAATAATAATGCTCAGCGTTTTACGTTTTGGATACCAAACGACAAAACACGTAAATAAAATTCATTTACATGTACAATACGTACTTATTGTTTAAACACCATAGAATTCAAACATTTTTGCGTGTTAGAACAAAAATATAAATTTATAACCCTCTGATAATGCAGATTTTTCTGCGAAACGTGCGTAAGTACACAATAATTATACATTTTACTCACAGTAATGAGTTATTATTGTGCTAACACAATATTTTTATACAGAAATTTGACTCTTTTATTAATGTTATTTCGTTGTCTGTTGCATTGTATGATCACTGAAAACCGTGTTTAACGATGGCTGACGAAGAGCTTACGGTCTGATGCTTGGAACACGTATCAAATAAAACAGTAACTGCATCATGATAGTTCTTTCAAACGATTATTTATATCCACGAAAACAGAATACGAAATTTTTTATTAATATGTATTTACGCATGTATGTATGAACGTATATGTGTGTATCTCAAATGGAAACCAATTCAAGTTGGCTAATATAGGCTAATATAATATAGGCCTACCACCACCACCACCATAATTATCATCATCACCATCGGCTCGACAGCCCTTTGTAGCCCCTGGCCTTATTCAGAAGATTTAGCCATTCTTCCGTTTCTAATTCCAAGAGTACTGAAGTCCTGACTCACCCCGTCTCTCCATCTCAGTTTTTTCTTTCAAACTTTCCTTTTACCTTCTGGCTTTGCATTAAATACCTTACTAATAACTCTGCTTTTCTAAGGACGTTTAATGTGTCCAGCCTATTCTAATCTTTTTAATTTAATAAAGGTGACCACATCAGGTTCATCATACAAATCATAGAGCTCTAAATTATATCTTTTTCTCCAGGCCCTCCCCTCCTCCACTGGACCAAAAATGTCTAATGCAATATATCTCAAGCTAATGTAGTACAGTTTGAATAATGTAAGTACAGCTAATGTAGTACTTGTACACAAAGTAATGTAGTTGGCAAGAATACAAGACGATATATTAATACGACAGAAATACGTGAATGTTTCAGAATCTTTTTTCTACATTGTGCAAGAAAACGTTTTCCGGAAAGTTCCACGGGTTTTTACGCCTTTCGTTAATGAGTTTCTGTATCCAACACGGTCCAAATTATTCCGTAGCCCTTTTTACGGAGCGCCTACCCCCACGCGCCCGTTGAAATACAGATTCTATGGTGTAAAGAAAGCTAAATGTAAATGCAACAAGAAACGTACTGGAACGAAAACACGTTTGGAAGTGGGAGAAACGCTCAATTTTCTTATACGTCTATGTATTCAACATCCTATTTTTAAATTCAAACAGTTAAGCTAGCACCGTACTATTGCACAGAATGTCACGTGAACACGCTTGGATAATCATGAAACGGTAGACAAACGTCTAGCAGTGTGCAAATTAAGAGAAATTAAACTGGATTACAGTAACAGCGTGCGATGCCGCGTCGCCTCGCAGCGCGCGCGTCCACCCACAGGCTATTAATAACACTGATGCTACGAATTTGTAATTATAATAAATTAGACAAAAGATCTTAGTTTATGATGTCTGTGCTGTATGATGTACAGACCGGTTGTTACTTATGGAGGCGAGATATGAACACTGATAAAAAAGGAACAAGAAACACTATGAAGGTTTGAAAGAAAGATCGTAAGATGTGTTTATGAAGCGGTTAAGGAAGATGACAAATGGAGAAAAAGAAATAACCAGGAGACAGATGAACTACTGAATCACGAGGACACTGTAAGAATCACACGCATGGATGATCAGCATATGCCAAAGAAAACCTGAGGGCGCAAGTCTATAAAAGCAGAAAGAGGGGCCGACCTAGGATACGATGGATGAGAGGTCGTATGAGAGAGATGGATGATAGATATCAGAACAATGGATGAGAGGCGTTACACTGAGATGGCAATGGACAGGAGATTTTGGAGAAGATTGGTACCGGAAGCCAGGGCTCACGTTGGGCTGTAGTGCTGAAGATGTAATTGAATTGTGGATAGGAACAATGCTGATTTGCAGAGTGTACGAAGTACTAAAAAAAAAGAAGAATGTTAAGCGGACTTTTGAGTAATTAAAACGCGTGGTACGAAAAAATTCTGATATGCGTAGTGGCTTTCCTAAGGTAAGACTTGCAAGATAATTGTAATAGAGACGAGTGTCAGGTAAGTGCGATCATTATTTCAGTGCAACTCTGGTTTATCTACTTTTGATTTTGTTTATCATTTGTTCGCTTCTGGTATTAGGCGAACTGTCTGTTCCGATTTCGTCAAGACCACCCGCCTTGGCCGCCCAATATCTCTTTTCCGTGGTTTATAGTTCTGTTTGTTCTTCGGTAGTCTGCTTGGGTTCGTTCTATCCATGCCTTGCTTCCGCCTTGACATCTGTTCTAACATTGTTGTTATAAATGCCAAGATCTATTCTTATTTGCATATATGGTATCTTATCCCGTCTAGTGCAACCCTCTACAACTCCGCAGAAATTCCATTTCATCTGCTTGTATTTTGTTCTGACTTTATTCGTACCCATCCTTACATCAACACCTTTAACTCTTACTTTTGTCCCTTATGTTCTGTATTGTGCCACATATTTTCTGTAGTGTTATTGTTTCTTCGATACCACTTTACTTGAAATTGGACAAATCCCATCCTTAATGATTAACACCGTGAGATTTGTGGAATTACTCTGTCGTCCATAACCACTTTCTGTCCTGACCACCGTTTCTTCCACAAAACACGGTAGGCCTTATATTTGGGCCATACGATTTTAATAGTTGCTTCATTTATGGATTAATAATCGTATATTTCTCCCATTTTACCATTTGTTATATGAACTGATCCGTATACATCAACACTCAAATAATAGTAATTCCCGATTTTCATTCCAGAGTTTACACTCTTGTTCCATTGTATAAATAACGTCGCCAATAACTATTTTGCCTCCAACAGAGGTGTTTGAGTCTAATTCATATCCAACACTATTTGATTTAGTACTCTTACTAACATTAAGCGAAAGCAAACGGTTCATTAACGCAAATAACCTACTTATTTATAAATAAGAAAAGAGAAAGTACTGAATTTACAAAACTTTTTAAATAAATAAATAAAATATTTTTTCACAAACTAAAGCGACATGGAATAAGGGGAGGGCACCGTTATACTGGTGCAAACTACGAGCAGTTAATTAGCCCCACAGACATGGAGCAATAGGCCTACTGATTCATCCCCCTTGTTCTAATGAGACGGTGGTTGCTTTCCAAGGTTACGGCAATTATTTCTTCCTCCTCCCTCCCCTTCTCCACCAGCCACATGTAAAATTGTCTCTGTTAGCTTAATCGCAGCAAGGTCGCCACCGACGCAGAAAAAGAACAAATAAAGGCACTGATGCCAAGCTAAAAGGATGGTTGGTGGTGGAAGGGCGCACTCGCAAATTGTCCGCTGGGTAATTTGCCCTCTCTTGTGTACGTTATTCTCGAATTCTGTTACTGTAACGCTGAGAGGAAAAATAACGATAATAATACTAATATCGTTAAAGGAGATGTACTGACATACACACACACACTTATTCATAAAATACAAGACTTTTGGAAAACAATAAGCGCGATAGTTTAAATTGCAAATCTATTATAGTTTGTATTAAACTAAGAAGATTTCTAGAAAGATGACGCCTCTATTTTTGAGGAGCGATCTGTTTCTGCTTCCCCCAGGAAGCTACCAATCTTCTTCGAAGATGCCAATATAGTCAACATATATACAGACAAACACGAGCTCGCAAGACGTGAATTATATAATGCTTATCACATTTCGTATACACCGGAGGAAACAGTACCGATTATAGTGATTATTCAGTGAAATACAGAAATTGATAATCCAGTCTTACCTAAACAGACGGTACTCAGGTAACGGAAAACTACAGACGGCTCGTGTTTACCTGTAACAAACGACAATAAATATTATATAGAAAGTGAATTGGAGAACAAAACAAAATGACATTATCTTTAAACATAAGATACACATGTGCGTGTGTGTTACATGCACGGTAACTACCCCATCTTATCCGACCATAAACTAGTCACAAGTTGAAAGATCGAGTTGTATCGTTAAGTGCATTGGGTTTGACTAACTGATTGAAATGCTCTTAAATTTACGAAACTTTCTTGATTCTGACTGTGGCTGGTTTTACTCCAGGATCTAAATGTAGGCCATCATTCTGATTAAATTATTTAGGTTTTTCATTTTATTCAAGCTTTTTCACGGCTTCAACAGTGGGCTGATTAAACTTCATATTAAACATTAAGCCGATTCTTTCTTCAAGTTGAAAGCTTTTGTTTCATAAGTATTGATCATAACGGAAATATTGTAACTCGAAGTGACGAACTGTCATTTTATAATTGGTCATTGTAACTGTCATTGGAAATCGAATTGGTCACGTCATTCGGCATGTGGTAACTGTCAGAACAATAACCGACAGAAAGTGATACGTATGGAGACCAAGGCTCCTGTTATAAATCACACGCTACAAATGATGTAAATTGCAAATTTCACGAAGAAACGGAGAACAGCTGTCAACCTGTCTAGCGATGGGGACCCAAAGATGGTAACACGGTGTAGAACCTAACGCAACATGTTGGCCAGTAACATTGTATACAATGCATATGTTATACGTTACTGTATACCCCACACAGCGTTTATAACCGCACATGTAAGAAGAGCACACGAAAAATGAATTTGCGTGTACAATATCCTACTTGGATATCCTACGAAACACATTATTTGTTTTCGACAGTCCTGTAGTTAAGCACTTACACGGGTTGTACATCAATGACTTGGTTAGTTTGCCCAGCTATGACACAGATGTCACACGGTTATCCTGGATCCGTATGAACAATACACGAGATTTGAAACACGAAATCACAAGACGACGTTACAACGTAAGTAGGTACTGTTGATTAGCCACTTTCATCGCAATTAGCCGGGTCGTAAGTGCCTGCTTAATGAATGGACAGCGCGATTCGCCGTTGTACGGACGCGATTAAATCGAACGCGGTGACTATAAATAAAGAAAAGCGACTAGTCATCGGTTACCTTCGAGCTGGCCTATATTTCCTTCCACCTCCCGCCGACCGATCACTTTACACTTTTCCACAGTCGTCAACTCGTTGATTTCACTTACGTGCCGTGTTGTCGATACTCTGACACAATTCCGTGCTAACAAATAGGTGTCTGTTTCTGATACTGTACAAATACGATGGCTGGACAGTCGTCAACTAAGGGTTGTTGATTAACTAATGCAGCCCCTGACTTTAAGGTTTTAACACCCTAGCCTGAAGAATTATGCGTCCCCCCCCCCACACCAATGCCACCATCCAACCTCGCAAACAACGAGTATACGCTACATGTTTACGCAAAAATTCGTATTGTTTACATTTTTATCACGCAAATTTATTTATTACAGTATCATGAATACATTGACAGATTATAAGTAACGAGAATAATACCAAAGTCCCACACTTTACTTAATCTTTATATAAAGTAAATCATCAAAACGCTAAGAACTAAAGGTTTTTCAAAAAATTTTCATGTCCATTATTAATTGTAGAAAATTTCTGTATACTGAAAGCTTATTTTTTGCAGATGCATGTCAATGAACTATTTCATTAAAAGAAATGCTTTGCAGGAAATCATTTTTAATTAATAGGTCTAAAACTGCAGAGATTTCATTTTTTTCTTGGCCTAAGGTAGACGTTACATAATTTTTCGCCCGGCTTAGTGCTGAAAACGAGTTTTCTCCGCTAGAAGCTGTGACTACCATGGTCAAAAAAATTCGCAAGGCTACTTCAACAATCGGGAATATTGATTCCACACTACATGATTTTAAGAACTTTAAGAGTCTAGATGGATCAGACTGCTTCTTTTTCTTTTGCTTTGGTTTCTTAGTTCGATTTCTTCTATGTCATTAAATTTACTTTCTTTCAAAAATGTTTCTAAATGAACACACTCTGCACGAAACGATTGAACCAAGTCTGAAATATACATGTTCAACAAGTTGCTAGCTTTTTCTACATTGGAATTTTCCATTTTTTTTTTTTAGATTGGCAACATGTTACTTTTTTTGTTCTCTTAAATTTTTGCGCCCTAGGCTACAGCCTACTCAGCCTACTGGTAAATCAGATCCTAAACTCATGGACTGAACAGCTTACTGAACTACTAAAACGCTAATACTGTTTAGTTCAAACTATAGCACAAACTTTTTGAAGAAATGTTTTGATTACGAAACGGACGCGAAGGCAGTTAGCTGCTGTCAAGACAGTGATGTATAGGGAAAAAGTAACAACTGTCGCACAGACAATACTTGTTATTCTGTTAGACGACAATTGGACGCCTCACAAGCGGAGACAATGGCTCAGTTAGCAGATGTGTGAAATAAGGGTATACGCATGGGAAGGCAAGTTGGTAACAGAGAAACAAAAGCGCTGCCTCGTACCCGCAATTACCAAGAATATAAGATACGAAGGAAGCAATGGCATTGTTTCACCATGTGTGTAATGTCAAAGGCGACACTCTGGCGCAAAGAGTTTACAGTGGCTTAACTTAGAGTGTTGTCATTTGAACAGAAGGGCATATGTTACGAGAATGAGAAGACAATGTAACCAACAGCAGGGTGCTCGTGTACCATTCCATGTACGAAAGAACAGAGGGATGGAAGGCAAATGTGCGGTACTAAGAAGTCGGCCACCATCGGCGTGGGAAACAGATGCTAGAGGATATAACGAGACAATATAAAGATTCGTCACACCAAGAGACTATAAGACACTACGGTGACAGGATATCAATTAGAGGAACGCAGCCTGGATAGGGACGAAAACAATCGCGTGATCGACAGGCGTGGAAATTGGTCTTTCGGAGAATTGCGATGGTGGAGCCACCAGCCAGAGTATTGGAAGTAGGGTATAGACAGCCTATCAGATGCTAAGGTCTGGTCAAGGCAGGACTCCAGAAAGACGTTACCATGGAGACGTATGTCGAGAACGAATCGGAAAGGAGTCATTAGTTTAACTTAAGACGTTGGGAGGAGTTTTCGTAGAAAACGAGACAAGAACCCAATGAGAACGACGATGGAGGGATGGAGAAGATATGAGCTAGAGTATGTAGTAGGAGTTAATATTATAAAACTGTGTATTGACCACGAGCGACTCTCAGTATTATAAAATCTCTCAGTATTAAAAAAGCTCTCAGTATTATAAAATCGCTCAGTATTAAAAAATCTCTAAGTATTATAATATCGCTCAGTAGTGTAAAATCTCGGTTTCATAAACATTATTACTATCATTACAACTCGGTATGTTACAAGTTCTTAGTTTTGATTTCAACTTAATAGCGTACTAGACTCTCAGTATTATTGAACTTAGACTCTTAATAGTTTAAATACATCAGTGCATAATGTCCTAATAGTATATCAGTTTATTACCGCAGTGTCATATAACATAGTGCGCCGTAATCGGAGAACTCGGTGGATATTATATTAGCCTACTTAACCATATCAATTCACTCGCGGTATTTCAAAGGAGTTAGAAATGAACAGAGACATTATTTATTAAAATGCCAAAGTGTATTTTAACGGTAATGAGTACGGAGTCAAAAGACTTGTTAGTTTCAAGCGCGAGTTTAATATTCGTCTAAACTAAACTGTATAATATTTCGATTCATTGACACGAGAGTGCGAAGATACATTATTAATCAACTAGAAAACAGTATCATAACTAATGTACCATACGAGTAACGATACACTTCAATTATCGTGATAGAACATTCATAAATAAAATACGATAATGATTGACTAAAGCACAAACGTTCAGTATTTAGTGATAATATGAACAAACGGTCAAGCACTAACGAACAAACTTAAACATAAAACGAGTAATCAATGTGTGGATAATCATACTTAGTAATATACGTGAACATGTAACTATAAAACAAACGTGACCGGAAGCACATCGACACGGGAGTGCGGAGACCAGTGTGTGTGTGTGCAATGTGTACCATTCATCTGTGATATATGTGCCAAGTGGTCAACGATTGTTCTGGAGAACGGAGGAATGCAAAACGCCGGACGGAGTTTCTACGCAATTGGATAACTGAAAACAAGTAATGTAAATTATTTATTGTTGGTAGTTATAAAGCCACTAACCTGTTTCTCAAAAAGAATCCACACCGAGATGATTATAAATATCAGATGTTAATTAACTTAGATAAAACGATCATTATTGCGGAAGTATGTCTGGAAATATGAATCCACTAGCTTTAGTAAGGTTGTGAACGTAGAGTAGAGCTTAGTGTAATTCTTTATACTCATGTTTGTAAAACTGGAGGAAGTATCATCAATTAACGAAATAAGATGTATGAGATATTGTTTTCGTCGCAAGAGTATGTTATGTTCAATCGAGAATACTGATTACTAATTGCTTAGTAAGTAATAAATTGTTATTTCTAGAGCTAGATATGCGTATGTGTTACGTTATTTATGACTACCTCGATTGTGATCCACATAATACGTAAGATATAAAAAAAGAGGAGGGTCCAATCATAGTTACGGTGCATCACACTAAATCAATTTACATATTTTCCAATGCACATAGATTCTTCTAATCAACTAAATTTACACATGTCAATCAGAAATGATAATTAAGTAACTTATGTATCAAATTAACGTAAATCACAGAATTGTATATGGCACAGCCAACTTGCGACATTAACATAACATGAATCTCGTTAGAAGTTAATGATAAATTGTTTTCTTTTCGTATTAATTTACCTAACAGGCAAACTAATAAATGTGCCTAATTTGCATATTTGCATAGCTGTGCCTATATGGCTTCCTAATGCGGGGCTAAATAAATAGAACTACTCATTGAACAGGACTAATTAAGTAAATTAATTAAAATAATTAACATTTGAATGATTAATTATGCATATTTAATTAATTACATTAATTAAATAGCTGTAAAACTGTGGGCTTTAATATTAGCTTTGACTACGGAAAACGTATAACAAAGCTTAGTTACCCCAACTTTGTCACTACTTATTGCCACACTGCTAAATACTTCGTTCTTGACGAGACCTTTCGGTGTCTCCACCATCTTCAGATCTTAAATGACGCCTGAAGACCTGAAGATGGTGGAGACACCGAAAGGCCTCGTCAAGAACGAAGTATTTAGCAGTGTGGCAATAAGTAGTGACAAAGTTGGTGTTAAGATGGCTGCTAATAAAACTAACAAAACTGGAAAAGCTTAGTTAAATTCAACTAGTATTTATCAAACCTGAAACCTGCAATAATGTTGTGGTGGCCTGTTTCAGGTGAGCGAAAATTTGTTCGATTTTACGTTAAATTCGTAATAAAAGTAATGTTTACAATGCGTTCCGAGAGAAAAGGACACTATTGCTCTAGTTAACTGTAGTAGGCCTACTTGTCACAATACTGAAATTTTGTACTTGAAAGAAGCAGGTACAAGCTTACAATGTTGACCGTTTGAAATCTGTGTTATTATCATAGTATATTACTTACTTTATTGTATTGTAAACTATTTGTAAACAGCCTAACGACTTTGTTATTTAACTATTTTGCACTGGCATCTGACATTAAGGGTTTACATTCCAATATCCAAGTGGACGCTGTAAAACTTCAGTACAAGTATTAAACGTAACGTTTAGAAGTAATGTATTACAGTGGTTTGATAAAATAATGTGAAAGAATAGAATTCTTAGTAAGAATCTAATCGTATTCCTGCTAAGTTTAAAGCGGTAATTACGTGTCGACAGCGATTTTTAAATAAGCGCCGGTTGCAAAAAGATCACGCGCCGATAGGCGAGCAGAAACACGTATCATTAAACCCAATATTAGACAGTTTGTGTACCGTCATACTTTATTCACTTCCGTATTAGTGAAAACATATTAAAAGATTACAGTAAAACTGATAAAAAATCTTACATGAACACTATTTGGTATTTAAAATTTCAAGTTTATTTATAATTTATCTGTATATACAAGATGATAAATAAAACTCATGTGTTAATGACTGATTCGTTTTTATATTCTTTACTATACTTTTCATGATGTTACAAAGGTGGCAGTCCTATGCAAACGATTCACAGAACAGTTTGCACTCCTGTAACAAAGCTTGGAGACCACTGGATAACTCAAATCTCTCTTCTTTAGGATGAATCAGGCGAAGTAGACAATTTTATTAAACAGATATACACTACTGACTTGTTTTCTGTTCCACCAGTACTAAGAAAAAAAGATAAATGATAGGCTACAATGTAGAGGACTTTTTTTTTCAACCCACAAATTTTTAACAGCCAGTGATTTCGACACCAGAAATACCATTCAATACTACGGTATATCCATTACGTTTCATTACGCTATCAAATCTTACTATTATAAATGTAATATAATATTACTTTTATATTAACAATTTTATAGTTGGTTGCTCAGCTTCTTGAAACTGAGCAACCAACTACCACATTTCTGTTGAATTGATACCACTAAGTATTCGCGAAACGTGTTTCTAATCCTGCGATTGCGTATGTAATGTGTTCACACAAGTTAATGAACCCCGGGTCAACAGGGAGCTGTGCGTCAAGCGTGATGTATTTTTCGCATTTGGTTTGTATAGTTTTTGATCCTCGACCTTGATATTTTAAGAAGGTCAGCGCATGGTTGTATGCGCGTGTTTGTTCTTCGCCAACAGCGGGCTATTTATTAACACCAATTGAATGAGTGTGTAGTAGTATTTGGAGCTGTGGCCCCTCTCTTACTATGCTCAGCCTCTTCTCGTTGCTCTTCTTCTTGTTATTCTTCTTCTCCTTACTCTTACATTCTTATACTTGACAAATAGTTTCAGCCTTGAATCAATAACACAGCGAAGAAGAAACACAGCGGCAACAACAACGGCCTCCTTTATCGTTATCCGCTGCCAAGTTGATGCGTTCGTTTGATAGTCAGTGTGCCGTTGAGTAGAAGAAAACGCACGCACTCAAGTTTGCACGTCATGGGAATACGCAAATCGCGGCGAATTCGGTTTGAAATTGCCGAATTAAGACAGAATGGAGTCCGAGTTCACCTTCAGAAGCAATTGAGTTGAATTGGGTAACCGACCGGTAATCATGTGGTGCTGGTTTGTGACGACTTCCTCTTTAAAAACAACAACGCCACAAGCCGTGTCATTGAGCGATTTTGTGGGGGCAAATTCATAACAGCTCGAGAGCGCCCTACAGCGAATACTGAAAGCGGATTGACGAAAAACGAAAAATAGTACCCTAATTACGTAAACACAAACCATCTCCTTACACGCATCACGAGTGTTGGTTTTCAAAGGCGAAGACAAAGGAGGACGGACCTGAAGACATAAGCAATAATAATAATAATAATTAACATCCACTTATTGTGTAGTGCAAAACTAAGTGGTCTACGAAATATTCCACTACACATTTTAAATATGCTTATAATGGTAAATGGTATATTTTAGGCTCACTTATTGACTTCCAGACCACTGACGGAAAATCGAGATGTTTTAAATACAAAGTGTATAATTTCATGATAATGTAGGCTATCACTTCGGCTTAATATTGTTTCTAGATGGCTTGTAAATAGGACTTATATTAGTGTCCAAAACATCCGCTGTGGGAGGCTGCTGCATCTCCATCAACACCTCGATTTGATAAAACGCATTGTCTAGACAACTAACTGTTTTCCTGGCAAATGGAATACTTGTAATACGCAAACATGTTGTTTATATTCAAGTTAGTTCTGTGTGCAAGAGGTAGTGTCAGTCGTATTTATTCAAGGACTATTCGAGTCTCGGTTTACATTCGTGCGAGAGACTATCAGTTCTGCACAGTTTTTGTTTTTGTCGCATCAATTTAAAATTTTAACATTAGTTCGAGCAGTTATGTTCGATATCAGGTCCTTACCGATATGGACGCCAGAACCCTATTCTTGAGCAAACGTATCTTAGACAAACGCCAAAGAGGTTCGAAACGCTAGGCAAGTAATTGTGACCTCTTGGTTTTCAGGTTAAAAGGTAAATGGAATTCATTAAAGAATCTGTTACATTACATTATGAAATTACGCTTTTAAATTAAACACTTAAGAAAACTAAGCAAGGTGTATTCCTCTAGGCGATAGAACTTTATCCACTGTACATAAACTGACTGCTTTCACAGAAAATAAACTTCCGGCTGGTGCTTAGAAGATTCTAGAACTCAACTAGTAGGCCTACCATTACAAACAAAAGGAAGCCATTCACTCTTAGAATGTATATAGATGCATAAAACTCACTGTTTTCAAATTAATCTGAAAGCCAGTACGGACAGCCGGTGATTTCCAGAAGTCTTTATCCCGCTAGAAGAATGTTTTAAATGAATTATTCTACCTACAGAAAGAACTAAACTGTATCACTACGTTTCATTTTACACTTTCAGGATCATCACCATCATTATCTGCAAGGATTAAACCAAGGCTGGTATGTTCCGGTCTCAAACAGTCAAAGAGTCAAGAGCTGGTCACTCCAGCGCTTCCTCGACGTCCCACACCTCTCTGTCCCTTCGGCTTTTAGTTCCATAGTTGTTTGAGGATGCGGTGGCAGTCTTCCATTCGTCAAAGATGTTCCCACCAATTCAGCCGATACTGTGCAATCCTGTCGTGTGTACTCACAACATTCAGTTCCTGCCGTATATCTGTGTTTCTTCTACGATCATGGAGACTATATACTATCACGTGCCTGAGAAAACTCATACCAGCCGCTTGGATGCGACTGGCGTGGCAATTTTTGCCCGTACGGGATCAGTTCCACGAAAAGCCATTACCTTGGTCTTAAGTGTGAATATGTGTGATCCAGAGTCTTTGCAGATTCGACTTTCAGGATGAAAAATTATTTATTCACAAATTTATTCAGCTGTATTACGAATGTATCAAGTGAATATATATTCTCGTTGAAGAAAAGAAGAATATAGGCTATACTAGAAGTTACAAATACAGTTTTCGAGAGCTATTTTCGAATGTTTTTACTTATAAACGTATTTGTTTTGAGAAAAACGAGAGAGCGAGAGGGGGGGGACGAAAGTACGCGCGTGCTCACTAGGAAATTTAAGCATAATCTAATCTGTGTACTGCTGGCAAGGCGTCAGTTACCACCTCTAGATAAAGTAATGTCCTTCATCGATCCCGGTTGGCCAGTTACAACTATACCGGACGGTGTAGCAACAACAGAGAGGAAGTCCAGAAGAAACTATCCGTCATCCGACGGTGGGATTTCGTCACGTCCACGGGTTAGCGCAACAGCGTCGATAGTGCGTGCAACGTTGAACAACTCTCTCATTAAAAAAAATAAATAAAACTATTGTTAATTTATAAACACTATTACTTGTTAAAACAAGTCCAGCTTTCATCATAACCTTCTAACTTTACGGGCTACAATTTACCGTGGTCTAACGTCACACACCGTGGCAATCGTGTCCAGCGACAGTGTGCATTACGTTTCACTGAACATAATTAATCCTGTTATCAAACGTTTTTAACGACGTCTGTGGACGAGAATAAGCTACAGACATACTGTAGGTAGAATCGCAAATATGAAGATAACGGTAAACGTACGAAAAACTGCTGAACTCTACGGACAAAGCGACAGGATACGTTTTACGGGATAAAGGGTAGTGTAGAGAGAAACGTATCAGATGGGCCATTAAGGCAATACAGTCTACACATGGACGTGTCCTGTATACGATGTAACAAGAAATTCGCCACGGTTATGGCCAAACGGATACGAAAGTGTCGAATCAAACCAACCAGTAGATCGGTAACCGGGTGTAGGACTATTATATGTTTATAGGTATACAACGTTGAAAATGACCTGCGCAGAACAAAAATTTGACACACTTGGGACATTTACAGGAGAAAGTCACGTGACGCATGTCAACTGTGTGGAAGGGGTCATTCACTCGCCGAACACCGTTGTGAACTATACGGCGTGCCGTTGATTAGGAAGGGAATGGGAACAGCAAGACAGAGAAAGTGGGAGAGGGAGGAGACTAACTTCTTCACTCTGCGCGTACTGAAATCGGTAACGGCTTTTTCAGAGTTGTCAGGCTGTAGTATTAGTTTCCCAAATCAAGCATTTAAAGAGAAGGAAAGCGTGAGTGAGAGAGATAGAAAGAAAGAGAGAGGGAGAAGGAGAGATCGAGAGAGACAGGGGGCTCACGGAGAGATACAGACAGACAGAGATAGAAGATAATGTTTAGTTTTGTTTAAAGAAACCAAACATTTTTAATCTGAGATAATATATTAAACGTGAGAAAAATGTATTACTGACGTAAATAGTCAGTAATACTGTAATTTTCGTATTCCTTCACTGAACATTTCATGTATTTTTCTTCTTCTTCTTGTCCTGGATATTTATCCAGGGATACATCCATAACACGGTCCCTCCATCTTTCTTTATATAATGATGTTGTTTCTCCGTTATCGGTTGTACACCTAACTGCCGTCTTATATAATTACTTTTTATACGAAGAAATGCCAAGACTACCTTTGCCTGATCGAAGAAATCTTTTCAACGAATACAAATGGCTAGATCACCTAGAGCGGATTGATGGTCAGTGTATAACAAAGAAAATCCTTAAGGCGCAAATCTACAAAAGTAGAAAGAGGAACCGCGACCTAGGATAAGATGGTTGGATGATGGTCCAGGAAGATCTAAGAAGAACGGATGTGAGGGGCTACATTGAGACGGCGACGGATAGGAGACGTTGGAGAAGATTGGTGTTGGCAGCCAGGGCTCAAGTTGGGCTGAAGTGCCAAAGAAGAAGAAGAAGAAGAAGAAGAAGACGAAGAAGAAGAAGAAGAGGATCGAAGAAATCTCATTCTGAGGATTCCGTCAGTCTAAAGACGTGGGTCCCTTTTTTCCTAGGGACCCATGATTTCGACCAATTCAATGAAGAAAGAACTACCATCATTTTATAAAACTTTATTTTTGTATCCCTCATCGTTTTTTCTTCAGATTTCGTCGTAGAATGCCACATATCCTTCGATATTTGTCAGTGTGTAATTTATGCGATAGTAAATTAATTAGCTAAGGTGTCCTGACGTATTTATTTCAAGCGGTAACAGAATTACCGTACACAGGCTAAACAAACAAATAACATGCTATCGGAGCACGAATTCGCTCTTCAAAACCAATTATAAAGTGTTTATTATTTGCCTGCACTCAGTAGAATTGGAATTACACTAAGACTGGTAAAAGATTGTTACAAAAAGACACTATTCGAAACACATAAAAACAATACAACACGCCAGACTACGTCGTAATTTAGCGGTAAACAGACGACTCTGCTGCCCTTGCGGTAAGTTTGAATTTAACTAAATGCACGCTAATTATATGGTAAGCTGGAGAGAGAGAGAGAGAGAGAGAGAGAGAGAGAGAGAGAGAGAGAGAGAGAGAGAGAGAGAGAGACTAACAAGCCCGCGCTGTGTGTGCCTTATTAATACGCGTTATAAATCTTATCAATTATATTGAATACCACGAAATAATAATTTACACAGTCGACCGCAACCACCACTGCACCACTGACCTTGGCATGTATATACAGCCTGCCTCCTCCTACCAACCGGTACCCCTTCCGATGTTTTACACTTTTTCCTTTTACATAACTAAACATTCTTTTGTCTAATTACTGAATCTCGAACACGCCAGCTCCGGGTATGATATCATTATTATTACTATTATAATTATAATAATTGCAATAACTAGACGACGATTTTGTTACGCCCACTGAGACCGCCAGCACACAATACAGAAGCCAAGTGAATGACATGTGAACACAATAGAATAGTGAGAGAGTGTTCTGATGATTTGTTATTTACTGTGCGCGACGCGTGAGCGGGCGCACGCGCGCATACACACACTACACGTCAGCTCTCATTCTGACGAAAATGTTTCTCTGTAAAATGTAAAAAATTTTCCGTTTCTGATCCAATCTTACATGATTGGAACAGCCAAATTTTGTAGAATCTTAAAATATAGCAGAGAGCTGTTCTATAATAGCCAGTGAGGACCGGGGAATGGCTATTGTCACAGACTTTGTAATGGAAACTACTGGACCGAACGATTAATCCTCGTTTCGAAGCGTACACACAGGCGTGAATGTCGGTCCGTCTCTTTGGGATATACGGAGTAGGACTTGAGCAATGACAATAGTGAAAGTTAAGACTAGCATAATATGGTTTGTGTGATATTGTCGTCGAATATGTGGACGAATATCGCGTGAGTTGTGTGTGGAATCCCCCCTACCAGGAGCTTGTTTCATCATCTACTTAGTAGGTAATGGATATGTTATGGCGAAGAGCAACAGACTGACTAAAAAAGGGAAGGGAAAGAAAACTGTTGAACGAAATAGGAGTAAAACATCTTGGTTGGGGCGTAGGCCTATATTGCGTTGAAACCGACTGCAGCTGCGGATCATAGAGGGGACGACGATGGATGGAAAGACAGGACGGGGAAGAAGAAAGGTTGGAATACTTGGTGACATCAAAAACGGAAGGAGCTACAGTCATCTGAAGCAGAGAACCGAAAAAAAAGAGCATACAGTTGAAACCTGGATCGTAGACAGTTTTACTAAAGAAGAAATGGCGGGCAGTTCGAGGATCAACTTGTTAGCTTATCACTGCTAACTCGGACTTCATAGAGTATCGAGAAATGAATAAACGCCATTTGGTTTCTGATGAATCTAAACTCATAAAAACTTTCTCCGCGTAAAATAGAGAGATAGGCGGTAATAGAAAGCGGCCTAAAAATTATGTTTGTCCATTTTTCATTTTTTTTCACATAGTGTTTAGACATAATTTTCGCCATCTTCTATCCTCAGATCGTACCTATCGTAGTTTTTACTAATAAGTTTTTAATTCACAAGTTTTTTTTAAGTTAGGAAGCTATAAAATCTCAAAGAACAGTGAATATTGAACTTAACACAGAAACGCAACACGTGTGATCAACAAACGAAGAACAAAATAAGACAAATCAACAAATACCAAAGCGATTTATGGAATGAAAATTAAATTTAAAATTCCATAAGAGTCGTAAAGTGATCTGCGTTATGCGTGAAGAAAAAAGGCAGTCGGAAACATGACAACAGTACTCCCCAGAATGGGGGACATCGTTATGGGTGTGATAAAAATTGCCCGTTAGCTCATTTTATTCCCAATTGTCGTCTAGTCCAGTGGCGTAAATACGGGGGGGATAGAGGGGATCAATCCCCCCCAAAGGAAATAAATAAATAAAAATTATTAATTATGATTGACAGAATCCTAGGTAAAGTAATAATTTTGATAAAAATAAACTTAAGACGTTTGAATAAAGCGTTGTTTTTCCCAATCAAACGTCTTAACTTTATTTTTATCAAAATTTTGAGTGTACAAGTCCAAAACAAAAAATCGAACTTTGTGTTTTTCAAAATTCCCGCCTTATATAAAAATCCCTCCTTAAATAAAAATACTTGCAATTACCTTTTTTACCCAAAAGTTACATAATTCCTTCGTTAAGAAATAAATCGCAGCATAAACAACTAATAAACGACCTTGTTTACAAGTCCAAAACAATGACATCGAACTTTGTGTTTTTGAAAATTCCCTCCTTTGAGCCGCAGCCGCAGGGTCGCAGCCGCAGAGGAACCGCACATGTGAAAGCACTCTAAGCCTGCAGTGCCATTCGGTCATTGTACTTGTCACGTGATATTCGGCCAGCGAATACTAGGCAAACCTAACCTCTTTAGTCCATTGCAGTGGTTGATATTGAGAAGTTCAGCGTCTGCGTTGATACCGTACTGATTTGTGTTTGTGCAAGTGTAGTTTTTATTTATTTTATTTTTTCAGAAGTTCGTTTTTGCTTTGTGGAATTATAACACTGTGGTCTAACTATTTTGCTCTAGAACTATGTCAGGTAAACGAAAAGGCCAGTGTTTAATATCTGATCTTTTTAAGAAAAAGACAAAAGAAGACGATTCTTCAAATGTACTAAGTAAACCAAGTGTTTCTAGTCTTCAATCAGAAAGTTTACCTCCGTCGGGTCTCGTAAGTAGGCCTACTGCGAGTGAGGTTAAGCCGATTGAAGTAACGCCTGTGAATCACGGAAAGTCGTTTAGTCCTTATGACATAGGGCTGTTTTTACATAAACCAGTGCCAGACGAAGAAAAAATAACCGTCCTTCAGAACTTTGGCAGCCCTCAATCACGTACCAGTTTCCTGTTTTGGAAAAGTTCCAAAAACGTAAGTTGAAATTTCAGTTTTTATGGTTTAACGAGTTCCCTTGGCTAGTGTACTCGGAAAAAGAAGAGGGAGCTTTCTGTAAATATTGTTTCTTGTTTGCTAAACATGGGGCAGGTGTAAACAGCCAGGAGCTTGGTTCTTTAGTTAAACACAAATTCAAAAATTGGAAAAAAGCTAAAGAGATTTTTAGGAATCACTCTTGTACAGATTATCATAACAACAGTGTGATTGACTTCAAAAATTTGAAGAAGACCCTAGAAAATAAGTCTGTTATGATTGTCAATCAACTGGATAGTGCACGTCATGCTGCAGTAATGAAAAATAGGCACAATTTGAAACCTGTTATTGAAATTATTGTGTTATGTGGGCGGCAAGAACTTGCCCTAAGAGGCCACAGAGACTCTGGAAATATTGAAACAACTTTCAAGTGCGCGGATAAAAATGAAGGGAACTTCAGAGCTCTCTTAAGATATAGGAGCCGAGGGGACAAAGAGTTGCAAGAAATGTTGGATGGAAGTGGGAAAATTAAGTATCTTTCGCCCCTTTTACAAAATGAAATAATTTCAACTTGTAAGTCCGTTATGAAGAGTAAACTTGTAAAAGAAATAAATGACGCTCAATATTTCTCAATTCTTGTAGATGAGACGTATGACATTTCAAATATAGAACAAATGTCACTATGCGTTCGGTACGTGGTTTTTGAAAATGGTAGCCACTGTGTAAAGAGCACTTTTTACAGTTTGAACCAGTTTCTGACTTAACAGGCAAAGGTCTAGCTTCCACCATATTAAGTAGTTTGGAAAGTTATGGTATCAATTTAAATGGTTTAAGAGGACAGGGATATGACGGAGCTGCTAATATGTCTGGTAAATACAACGGTGTTAGCAAAATTGTGCAAGACCAGCACCCTTTAGCTGTTTATGTCCACTGTGCAGCCCATTCATTGAACTTAGCTGTATCAAGAGCCTGCGAAGTTCAAGAAGTCCGGAACTGTCTTGGTACAATTTAAAAATGCTATACATTTTTCAATACACCCAAGAGGCAGGAAGTTCTTAATGACGCATTGGAAAATCAGAACTTGACCCAAGAATCAAAACTTTAAAAAGACTGTGTGCTACACGTTGGGTTGCAAAGTTTAATGCAGTTCGGGATTTTATGCACATATCTGATTTTGTGGTAGAGGCCCTTGACACAATTTCCTCTTGGAAGGAGAAGGACGGTTGTGAATCCATCAACTTGAAATGGGCACTGTTAAACACTGAGTTTTGTGTTGCTGTACACGTTATTGCAAACGTGTTTGCTTTTGGGATCCCATTGTGTAAGGAACTTCAAAAAGAAAATTTGGACTTAAAAGAAGCTTATTTGCTTTTAAAAGAAGATATTTGACAATCAGAGTTGCAGCTCATGCGTAAAAACGCTGAAAAAGAGTTCCATGAAATGTTTACCCAAGTCAAGGCTGTAGCAAGTGATAATGGTATTGACTTAAAAATTTCTAGGACGTGCAAAATACAAAAGAACAGAAGTAATGCACCATGCACATCCCAGGATAATGCTGACGTGAGTGTATGCCTACTGGACAGAATTGAGCAGCATTTCAGAATAAACTTATTTGTGCCATTTCTTGAATTTTTCATTTCACAGTTGGAAGAACGATTCAAGAAACATAAATCAATTTTTGAAGGATTCCAGTGTTTGTTTAGTTCTGAACTAACAAATAATTGCAAAATCAAATTGTAGCCTTTGGTCCAGTTTTATGCTACTGATGTGTATTCTATTAGTGATGACATTTTTGTTGAACTGAAAGTATGGAGGAAAGAGGTTGAAAGAACTGGAAACAAGGAAGTTTTGAAGTCTGCTATAACCAGTCTCGATTCATGTGATCCTACATTGTATCCTTCTATCTACCATCTGTTGAAAATTCTGTGCACGCTCCTTGTGACGACTTGTACTCCAGAGAGGTCCTTTTCGACATTGAAGAGAATAAAGACTTATCTCAGGAACGCTACTGGACAAGTAAGTGTGGATATTTTATCTCTTAATTATTATACGAATTTCTATTTTATTCATTTATTCATGCTACTTTTAAGGGAAAAAGGAATGTTGCAAAGTAAAATAATTGTTTTTTGCTACATTTCTTGCAAGAGAAGTAACTTGTTGTAAAATTGATTAGTTTTGAAGAGTTGTTTCACTGCAATAAAGTTCCAAAAAACCTTAAATTATTACAAGTAACAAGATAATAACAATAAACAATTGATGAGTAAGTAATTGTTATACGTTATGTAAGTTTACTAGCTACATTTTTGTATATTATTATTTTTGTAGTTTAGTTTATGTAGTTACAAAAATGTAGCTAGTAAACTTACATAAATATAAGCTAAACCATTTAAGAACTAGAAAAGCTGTCAACATCAGCTTATTCTTAAAAGTTACCTATCTCAAAAACTGAACCTTTTTATTTAATTACAGGCAAGACTGAATGGCCTTGCGATGCTTTCGATTCATCGAGAGATAAAAATAACAGTTGATGAGATCATAGAAGATTTTGCTAAGAAACCCAGGAAGTTAGATTTTGTCCTGTAATCTAGCTGCTACTCAAAGTATTAATTATTACTAATGTATGTAAATAAACACGTTTAAATACAAAGGTCAGTGGTTTATATTCATTTTAAACATCATCTTCTCTAAAATATGTATACTTATACTTACAGTGTATTTAACATTTTAGGATCATTAGTAGTTAACTTAACCGTTATTACTCTTTTACTCTATAAACTCCTTTAGTTCGAATTTTTTTAATAAGTTTTGTCAACAAAATTAAAGTAATATATAACTTTATGAAGACTGGTTTTCAATCTTGTGTACAAATATTTAACTATCATACTCCTTTACTTACAAACGTATTTTATACAAGATTTTGCTACTCTATAACTTAAACAAACTGTTTAGTGTGTGTCAGTAAAATCTAATATCTAGCACAAATCGTTTATGATATTTTCTCTTAAAACTAGCACCAGTAGGCTCTAAAATGTTGATTTGACAGGTCAATTTTTCAAATTTTTCCGGGGGAGGACCCCGGACCCCCCGGTAGAGTCTCCTACAAACTAGACGGTCCCTCCCCCCCAAAAGCTAATCCTATTTACGCCACTGGTCTAGTCATTACTAAGTTATAAATCTGACGTTACACTTAATTTATTAATTAAAATTGTCACTATCGTTGAAGGCGCCAAAATTCCGATGTCTTTATTATTGATACGGTTATGTTAGGAAGTTGCGTGAAGTTATAGCGGTGACTGTGCTAGTCTCGGCAAATGACTTGCCTTGACTGCAACTAGACCAAAGCCTCCTTTCCATCCGCTAGCTGTAAACACATCACAACAATATCTTCTTATCGTTGCAAAATACTACTGTATCTGATTTGTACCCTACGTGAGGCCTTGTTCTGCTGTACAGTTCTATTTGCTTAAATATAAACGAAACTTTTGGGTACTAACCACAAGACTTTTTAAATAAAAATTAATTGTGTGTTGAATAAGGCTGTTTAAAAACCAGATTTAGCAGCATATTTGAACTAGGAGTACAATAACACAGATGGGGTAGATAGAGTAAATCGTATCAGGACACAAATTTTTTCTATTAGCGGTGACCATATTTAAGATACATTACAGTTTTATAGAAACGTATGGTTTAGCTGAAGGAAAAAGAGAGTTTGATTTCGGAATGATTAGGAACACAAGAAGTTTGGTAGTTTGGAGTTTAGTAGTTCATACTGAGGTATTTCATACGGAGGTTGTTCATATAGAGTTTGCTTATCAATGGAGGTAACCTCCATTTGACATGTGATGAAACGATTTGGAATCGTTAACAAGCCGGAGCACCGTAAAGGAATTAGAAGAGGTGTCTAAATAAAAAATCTTCATAACGTTTTATTCAAAAGTGTTACTTTGTATGGACGTGGAACCAAAATGTTAAACACACAACTTAACTTGAAAGACATGTTTGAATTGGTATCCAAGTCACTTAATGACAAAATCTGTATAATATTTACCGTACTTCTTCCGTCGTGTGACTTCGTGTTGCGTTCAATTAATTTACGCGTTTCGAAACATATGTTTCGTCTTGAGAAATAAAATATCACTCTAAGCGAGGTCGTTAAATATTAAAATTGCAAATATTGTAAACAATTCCACACATATCCGCGTTACAAGAGTGCGCAGTCGAGTCGGACCGATCGGATCAAGTGCGCATCAATCCGATCGGTCCGACTCGAGTGCGCACTCATGTAACGCGGATATGTGTGGAATTGTTTTAAATATTTGCAATTTTAATATTTAACGACCTCGCTTAGAGTGATATTTTATTTCTCAAGACGAAACATATGTTTTGAAACGCGTAAATTAATTGAACGCAACACGAAGTCACACGACGGAAGAAGTACGGTACATATTATACAGATTTTGTCATTAAGTGACTTGGATACCAATTCAAACATGTCTTTCAAGTTAAGTTGTGTGTTTAACATTTTGGTTCCACGTCCATACAAAGTAACACTTTTGAATAAAACGTTATGAAGATTTTTTATTTAGACACCTCTTCTAATTCCTTTACGGTGCTCCGGCTTGTTAACGATTCCAAATCGTTTCATCACATGTCAAATGGAGGTTACCTCCATTAATCGAACGCAACACAAAGTCACACGACGGAAGAAATACGGTGAATATTATACAGATTTTATACAACTTAAAATGAAGCTTAGAATGCTGCAAACGGATTTTTGGCGACGACTAAAAAAATACCCAAGATGGAGAGTACAAGGAATGGACAAATGCTAGTGAAGAATTAAAAAATGCTGAAGACGGAATTACGCTCATTGCTGATAACGCTTTTAAGAAAACTGTTTAAGTGAATACGTGTATTTTCCAATTTTGGACACTCGTTTATGCGTTTCCTTAAAAAAATATTCAGACAATAATAAAACTTCTGTGTATCGTAATGGTATGTGCACACTGGTAGACAAAATCGCGCGACTGTCTACATACAATCGAGAACTTTGTTTATAGACTGTTGAGAACAAGTTGCAAAACAATTTATAGACTTTGTCATGCGTCCACACCTGTAGTCTCGAGTAAGTATTGGAACATTCCTCATGGCCGGAGACATTGCCTGTGGGTTGATAGCCGCTTCCGCGGTAATTATTTTTGATACTCAAAACAGAAAAAGAAGACGTTGGTGGACACGACAGGTCTTATCAGAGGGACCTGCATTCGGGAATAATCTCTTAAATAAGTTGAGATTGGAAGATGCCATGGGATTCCGAAATTTCACGCGGTTGAGTCCTAGTGATGTCGAAGATTTACAACAGATGGTTGGGGGGAAAATCGCCAAGCAGCACACGAATTACCGGGAAACCACCCAGTTTCTCTCAGGTTGGTAGTCACGCTGCGTTTTCTGGCGACTGGTGACTCATTCACCAGCCTCATGTACACCTTCAGGATATCAAAACAAGCGATATCACAAATTGTTCCAGAAGTCTGTGAAGCCATCATAACATCGTTAAAAGGATTTGTGCAAGTATGTACATATAATATTATAACAAAATAACATTTTAATGTAAAGAATTTATTAAACCGAAAATACTGCATTATATTTTAACTTATTGTTGTACATAGAGGAATACAAAAAAATTTGAATAATTATCGTGCCTACATATTTTTTTTATACAAATTTAATACAAAAAAGTCTTATTACAAAAATACAAATTACAAGAATACAAAAATATTGCCTTATTCAACTTATTAATTGTATATAGGAACACACAAAAATTTTGGCTTTTACAAGGGGGTGAAACTATTTACAAAAGAACGAACATCTTCACTTGTACATTCACTATCCAACGTGGGGTTTGATAACGAGCGCGTTACAAAATCACTGTCAGAAGTGTTTGATGTTGAAGGACTGGGGGAATTTGAGGGGTACTGTGAAGGGAAAAATTGTGGAAGGATTAAGGACGGATTTCCATTATCATATATACCCATTTCCAAACGCAAAAGAATATCATGGATGTAGTGCTGGGCTATGGATATTTCCATAAATGAGACCTCTTGCAATTTCTCATTTTATTCGCTTTATGTTCCCCAAATACCGTGTGTTCATCCCTTACAGTAATTACTCCCAACAGCGACTGCATGCATTTTACTGCTTGCTGTACGAGCTAGTCTTCACTTTTTCGGAGCGGGCGCTTTGGATTAGGCGTTTTGAATTGGGCTGGAGCGTTTTGCGGTCCTTCATCATTTGGAAAATTTTCTTGGTCAGGTGGTGCTTCTTCAGGGATAGAGTTACTCTGAAAAACAATGAAAGATGTTACATATTAATCTTATTGCACCCTTAATAGTACCTAATAAAGTGCGTAAAAATGTTCTTTGTTTGGTCTGTTTACAGAAGCCGAATTCAGAAACTAGATGGACAGCTATAGCCGAAAGAGTTTTGCAGGGAATGGAACTTCCCTCAATGCCTGGGCTCAATTGATGGTAAACATGTGCAAATAGTAGCACCAGAACACAGTGGGAACTTATATTTCAACTACAAAGGGACATTTAGTATAGTGTTGCTTGGAGTCGCATATGCCAACTACAATTTTTGTATGCAGACGTTGGATGCCAAGGCTGCATTTCTGATGGCGGCGTGTTTAAGTATACATCATTGTACGAAGACTTGGAAAGAAAAAGGTTGAATGTGCCAGGTGAAGAGCCATTACCGGGAAGAACAAAGCCAGTTCCTTTCGTTTTCGTGGGTGATGATGCGTTTGCTCTATCGACTTACATGATGAAACCTTACGCAGGTCGTACGCCAGGAGCATCGTCCCCAGAAAGAATTTACAATTATAGATTGAGTAGAGCACGAAGGGTGAATGAGAATGTCTTCGGGATTATGTCTTCAAAATTCAAAGTGCTACTAAAACCTATAGCATTAAACCCAGAGAAAGTGGAAGCTGTGGTTTTGACATGCATCTATCTGCACAATTTTTTACGGAGGGATTCTTTATCCAGAAGAAACTACACTCCACATGGTACATCTGATTCATATGACGATTATGGGAATTTAATTCTTGGGTCTTGGAGAAGGGAATAGGACGACCATCAATCTTTGATAAATCTCCAAAACATTTCGAGGAGAATAAATGAAAATGTGCATGAAATTCGAAATGAATTTCGAGATTATTTTGTTTCCCCTGAAGGAGCAGTGCCATGGCAAGATGACGTGTGTTAAAATAAAAAAAAATTAAAAAATAACAAACAATTTAAGTAAAATTTGATAAATAGATACGTCCTATTGTATTAAAAAAATATTGTAATGTAATCTGAAAGTAAATTGATTTAAAAAATGTACTTACCTCACTATTATTATCGTCTTCCTCGCAGTCAGTGTTTCTGCTGCCCCTTGACTCCACTCCTCGAAGAAGAAACAATAAATGCTTGTAGGCAAACCAGCCGGATTTACTTGGAGAGGAACCACTTTTCTTCTCCTGCTTAACTTTTCTATGTTCTCGGTAAAACTGAGTCTTTAAATTGTGGATTTTTTTGTCCACGTCGGCGACCGGTAAGTCAAGTTTTTTGGCGATCTTATTCAATTCCACTTTTTTTAATCTCGATTTTTATATTCACTCAAAGTCACGTCCCATAGACACGACGCACTATGGAAAGATTCTACTAAATGTAGAGTTTTCTCAGTTGACCACATTGTAAATAAACAGTTTTTATAGAAAAAGAGAGCATAAAACGGAAGAAGCAGCACTGACTGAGGCAAACCAGACGTATTTACTTTTCTACGAAATATTGCGCAACAAGTCGCAAGTTTTCCATTCGAGATGGGAGACCCATAGACATGAGATTTTGTCTATGGAGAGTTGCAGAACACCGAAATTGTTCCCGACTGTCTATCAACAATCGCAGAACTTTGTTCATAGACACGAGTTGCGCGATTTTGTCTACCAGTGGGGACGAACCATAATAGTGAACCGACACAAATAACGATCACGGCTGACTAATCGTCCTGGTTTTTACTACAAAATCACAGACAGAAATCGAACACCTGGCCTAGCTAACGACGACGCAATTTCTTCCACTCATTCGAGAAAGAAAAAGAAAACACAGCTTGTGCAATAACAGTACAGAGATTTGGCAACGCCGAAACCGCTCCCACAATGCTGCAGTATTTTCGTGGTCTTAAAGGAAAAAAACCACAACTCACACACACACGCGTCAGTAGGTCGAGCTGCAAGAGAGGAGAGGACGCCGCCGGACGTAATGCAGCAACCACACTACCACTCGGAAAGAATTCCAGATTTGGCCGCAAGCGAGAGGTTAACGACTCCGAAACAAAGCAGATGAGCCACCTTCCTTTTCTTTTTAATAAAAAGTGTTACGAGTAAAGTTTTGTAGCCTATAGCTTTTTGTTTGTGTACAAGCGAATGTATATATAGTTTACAAATGCATTTATAGATGATGAGTGGGTCTATAGCCTACGTGAACTATTTCGCTTGTTTCCTTCTTTTTTTGTTTATCGTTTCGAAAAACGCCATTCGTTTAGTGTGAACGAAAAGGATTTAAGATTAAAACAAAAGACTTCACAGAGTACATAGGTATAAACGAGAGAGAAATTAGCGTCTCACGGGTAAATCCGTCATCTTAGCTACAACGTCGGGACCGTCGAACGGAGGCCAAGATAATTAATAAACAAAGGAAAGAGTTCAGAAAATAGTCTCTCGCAAGACAGTAATGAATTTCGCATTATAGAAGTATAGCACGAAGAGTTTATAATAGTATTTCTAACGAAAATACCTTACGTCTGGGTGTCGACATTTTGAAAACGTGCAGACTTGCTTTTGAACGTCCTTGTGACCAGCCCTATGAACCCCCTGAAGCCCTGAACCAATCCTGGGAATCATTGGGGGGGGGGAGGTGCAGAATGACTCTGCTCGTCCAGTCGACTGGCTGTTACAATACGTCTATCCCAGGGCCGCAGCCAGAATTTTTCTCCATGGGAAGGTTCTTGTGGTCGGGGGGTCCATCACTTCAAAATACAGTACATCATTTTAGAAGTACAGTACTGGAATAGAACAATGTAATTCCACTTCCGTTTCCGCAGCTATCGACAGCCAGTGGCCATTAAGGTTGCGAGAATGCAGATTCCGGGAAGACAACATGATAAACGCCTGCTATGAAATACATTCGAACCTACAGTGTCCTGTTCGGAGGCGAATGCTACCACGGACTCCTGGTAAATAATGATATTAGGATTTATTTCAATAAACGCTGAGGAGACAGAGTGGGAGCCCCTACGTCCCGGTGTTCAGAAAAATCGTTAAAAAGTCCCGGATTTAGACTTTAAAATATTTTATCGTTTAAAGCAAAATTCTTTAATAAAATTACACAAAATCAATAAACCTATCAGACCTTTAATAAACGCTAGAACCGCACCAAATTATAAAATATCAAAATTACTAACACAAATCTTAAAACATAAAATTGAACTTCCAGCAAAATACAATATAAAAAATAGTATCGAACTCACGGAACATTCAATATCGAACTGCGCTAATTCAATATCTGTATGGCGGATGTACCAGCTGTCCTCGCTCTCCCTAAAATTCTTCAACTTTCAGGGTCTATTCTTTTTATGCCCATGCACGGATATAAATTCTCATTATGTAGAAGAGAAAACTCAAATATTGTAGTTTTACGTACAATAATTACATATTAATATTTTTTGACGTAGAATACGTCTTACCTTTCAGGCCAGCAATAGACACCCCCAACCAGAAAATCGAGCGTTACGTTTTCACGTCACGTTTGAAATTGAAATATTATCTAAACGACAAAAGATTCACGCTTATATGAGGTACCATTCGACAGATAAAGGAACAAAGATAATAAATAGCACAATATAAGCGGGCTATTGCATTATCCAGCGCGGGGGGTGAAATAGAAATGTTTTGCGCCGCTCGGCGCGCACTAAAATTAGTATTTCTCCGGTTTCCGATGCGGTAGAACGTTAAGTGAGGTGTCGTTAAAATTGTCTCATCGAGTAATATCTACATAGTGTACCGTAATAACGGTGATATTATTAAGAGGTTTGAATAATCGTAATTCAAGTTGTAAAAATCGTGTGTTCGGACAAAATATCGCGGTATATGGATGCTAAACGTGGTCAAAAGTATCGTAAACGCATACAGGAGAGTAAATAAAATCATGGGGAATTCAAAAAACCTAAAATGACCAATGCCGAACGTCAGAGGCATTGCCAGCAACGCTTAAAAGACAAGGAAATAAATACTGAAGTCGAGTTGGATGAGGAAGAGCGCCCGACTTCGCAAGTGTATCAGCCGATCGAATTCAGAAAAACGTGGCAGTTAGCTACAAAGCACATCCACAAAACATTCTTTAATAATGAATTTGGACACGCGTGTGACGTTTGTGACAGACTATGGTTCCAGATGGACGAAAAGATAGTGGCTGTTACAACACCATGGAGACTAGAATTAATTACCATAGTAACAAGTAAATAAACAAATGATATTTAGCGGCAAGGGAACTATACCTTTATCCGTTCATGCAGTTTTTAATGTTTTTACTATGCGATTGTATTGATATATTTTGTAATTTTTTATACAGATCTATATATTTTGTAATTATCTTAAGCGATTATAAAATGTATGTTTATACGTATTTCTGATGATGCAATGAATAAGTAATGAAATATATTAAATACTACTACTAAAGATGTCAACACGACCAGAATTAATTACCATAGTAATATAACAATTATTTAGGTTGCCCGGCTTTATGGGCGTCAAATATAATAATAATTTACTTTTGTGGTTGTCATTAATTATTTATAGGGTGTTAATTGGATATGTACGATTTAGATGACGTTGTTTTATTTCCTTTGATGATACATACTAACTTAATCTTTCATAATTAATAGCATTGATATTCCATCTTAGGTGCTTTCGAATAAGTAACAACGTACACCAAACTTTACGATATTAACTTAATTTATTTACATTTGTTACCAATGACATCACTTTCATGATTTCTGAAAACAAACACAACATTTATCTTGCAATATGAACTAGCACATTATTATATCATTTATTATTTACGTCAAAATTTACTAACTCTCTTATAATCTCTTTCTTAGAGTTACTTATTTAAACATGAATAATCATAATTATAACCTTTTATGCTATATCCTTTTATACAAATGGATTCATAATTGCATGGATATAGCTAAAATTATCTTTTAAGAGTTGTTTTACCAATTTAACGTGAATAGCTATTAGATATTATTTTCTTGAAATATTATTCGTGAGTTCTTTTAGAGGAACAGACAGTGTTTTACTTAACATTAGTAATGCATGTATATTTTTTTTACTGTTGGTACGTTATTCCATTATTACTGCGGAGATCCATCTGCGATGCTATTCTCTCTCTCTCTCTCTCTCTCTCTCTCTCTCTCTCTCTCTCTCTCTCTCTCCAGGCTCGCTGATGTCCTTGTTGATGACACTATCATCTCGTGGTAGACACTGTACAATTCACTTATTATCTCGCACTCCGACACATATGTAACTCTTTTGTTAGTTCTCGTTATTGGAATATCTGATTTCAACACGTTATTCGATAACGCCACTTTCGCTGAATTGTTTATATTTAAGTGTCATTTACTTATTCTTAGTACGTTAACGGTTTCTTTAATTTATACTAAGTGTTGGATGCTCTCTTTTTAGTTCGCACTGTTCTTTTCGCGGACTAACTTTATTAATATGCCATTCGATTATGCTTAATGGCGTTAGTAGTTATATTCGTCTTACACTCAATTACCGTAATTAGTTCATAATTCCGGTTCTCTTTAACTATCTTGATTACAACATTATGTCTATCATTTATACTCCGACGACACTTCCGACCGTATTTACGTCTTTAGTTAGTATATTAATTCTAGACAACAAAACTAAGTCGATTTTAAGTCGTACTCCGACATGTCTGTTAATTACTAAGTTCCATTACCGTCTCCCGATTCTCGACTGTTCGCACTTATAATTTCACGCCGACTCTTCTACGGTTACAACTTTTCTCCCCTCTGACTAAGACTTCCGCACTCAAGACAGTTCCGATTCAGAAGACATAAATATAAGACCCCAGATCGCGGTAAACACTCAAGTTTATACTCAGAATCCCACTACCTTCTCTACTTCAAACTCTTCTTCCCAACTTCTTCGCTTCTATTGGTTCTCAATTATTTTCTGACGAAAACTCCTCCTTAACACCCTGGTTTGTCTTCTGACATGGTTTTCATTCGTTCCTCCATCTCGTCTCCTTGGCAACCTCTTCTTGGAGAAAGTCTTCCTCAACTCTGGATTCTGATAGGCTTCTTGATCTCCTACCCTAAAAGTTCCTGGTTGGCTCCACCCATAGTCTGTGGCGGATGACCAAATTTAACGCCTGTCCATCACCTTTTTATCTTTACGGCCGGTCCTTTCAGACAAAGTTCTCTTAATTCCTGCATGGCCTCTCATCTGCCTTTTAGTCCAACATGTGTATCGCTGCTTACCCGTGACCAATTCTCGCATTGTCTATCAGCTTCCTCTTGCTATTCTCACGCCAGTGTGGTCGTTTCTGGGTATCGGAACCATTCTGGTAAAACTGTGCGTCCCGCCGTTTGTTAATTGCTCACCCGTATTGTCGCCATTCAGTGCGAGCCTTTCCTGTCCATTGTGAACAATGTAACGCCGCGTTTGGTGTTAAGCTCCACACACGTGGCTTATTATTTCTCGTGTAGCTTCGTTATGTCGTCCTGTCAGCCTTTCTTTGTCATTTATCAGCGATACATTACTCCTTTGTTTTTTCTGATGTCCAGCTCGCCATCCGCAATTCTCTTAAGCGAACAGCTGCTACGACAGAGGCATTGTCCTTCTACTTCCCTGCCTTCCCTTTGCTTGGGCGACCCTTTTTTTTTAATGCAAATACATTTGTAATAAATTGTTAATATGTTTATGCATTAGTTGAAAAAAATAATAAACAAAAAAGTTATTTTTCGTATTGTTTGAGTTAGCAGCCATCCTTACTATTTCTTTTATGAAACTGCTGAGATTTTTATTGTTTAGACAAAGCTTTTCGTCATCACTGACATCTTCAGGTCTAAAATAAACAGACTGTTAAGACCTGAAGATGTCAGTGATGATGAAAAGCTTTGTCTAAACAATAAAAATCTTAGCAGTTTAAGCAATTTCATAAAAGAAATAAAAAAGTTATTACTTTATTTTAAGTATTTATTAATAATTTAATTATTTTCTTTTCATTTTATGTAGAAGTGCAAACATTTAGCTTTAAAATGCTTTTTGATTTTTGTCTCTACGACAATTATAACGGATTTTATTAAAATTTGTATGCTGCAATGTCAGAAAAAATTAGCCTTCCCGCTCATCGGGGCGGACTCAGACAATCAATTTTTTTCTAATATTTCAAAAAGGCCTAACAAAAAAAAATTATAAATACCTTTTTTTTAGAGAACTGAATGCTCTTCAATTTTTGTAATTTATCGTTTTTCGTAAATTTGTTATTTTTAAAGATAATTGAAAAAAACTATTTTTTTGTACCTTCCCCTCCTCTTTTTCGAAAAACCGCGACGGAATTTACGTAAACTTTTTTTTTAAATTGTTTCTCACCCTTATATCTAGCCTTATGCAAAAAATCTCGTAGTAGGCATTTAATTTGAATTTTTTTTCCTTCAGTGACTGTACTACAGGTAATTTTAAACAAATTAATGTTATTTTGAAAATAATCCATATAAATTAATTAAATTTTATACATTTATAGCACTAATGTACCTGAACTTCCGTACCAATTTTCAAATCACTTTGTTAATAATTAACGCCAAATATAACCTCCACTAAAAGAATAAATATATATTCAAGATTGCTTCGAGAAATGCCGCATACCTCCCCCTTAACCTAACCTACAAATACCTCAACTGGTGTCATATATCCCGGACTGGAACTGACAAAATATGGTCACCGTACTTATAACCCTAAAGTAATGAGTTGCCACTGGAGAAAACAATCGCAACGTTAAAACAACATTAATTTTTATTGTTTATCAGCGCTTAAGACTCTCAATATTCATCGATACTGTTGACGATCTTGAACAATTTACAAAACATCCAGCAGTAAAGAACGAAACTGACAAATAAATATCACTGATCTATCAAAGCAGAAAGTGTGATCGACCTATGACTTTACTCTTCATTACAAACTCTCGCGCGCTGGACAGCCAGACAACCAGATAAAGATATAGGTCAGGGGCGTATATTCTAGGCTAGCTAGGCTAGCTGCGAAGCCCAAAGATTAAAGCACAAAAAAAATCTATTAGGAATTTCCCTAAAATTGTTCATTTTATCGAAGTCAGACGTGTTTCCCTCACGTGTTTACTTCTGTTTCGTAGTAGCGTAATTACTAATTACAGACAATACAACTTCGCATATAACGGCGCCTGAATCGCTGCAACTTGCTTTACTCAGGCTTCGCAAGTAACTTGCGAAGCCTTTCCTCGTCACGATTCAATGGCGTTGCTATGACAACGCTGAGGGACTTGGTGGGGGCAATGATGTTTATCGTAGGCTAGGCTTCGCTCCTTGGAGAGCTAGCCAACAGTGTGAGACAGTAGGCCGTGTGGCACGCAAAGCAGTGGTTCACTTTAAAATTAGTTATAATTTTGTGAATGATATTTTGTGCTGTGCGGTTTGAATAATAAATTAAGATGAGTGATATAGTTAATAAACTATTGACAAAGACACAATTTGCTCAGCTTCCGTATGAGGATAAGCTTCCAATTGTAAAGATAGGTAGGCCTCAGCCATCCCTTCTAGAACTTAAAAGTGAACATAAAGAAAAGAACAGAGTGTATACTAGATGTTTTAGTGAGGCCAACTACAAAAAATACCCTTGGTTAACTGGATCGAGTACAACTAATAAATTGTACTGCTGGGCGTGTTTGCTTTTTTGCACCGATACAAGTCCTTGGAATAAGACAGGCTTTAATAATTTAAATTATTTGCTAACGGCTTGTGATAAACATCAAAAATCACTTAGTCATATACGAGCATTCAAAACGTTACAGACATTCGGTTTTCAAAGAATCGATCATTCCCTTAATTTACAGAAAAAGATTGCCGACAGTCTACATAATGAAAAAGTAAAGGAAAATAGAATTATTTTAAGAAGACTGATTGACGCAGTAACATGCCTAGGGAAGCAAGAATGTCCATTTAGGGGCCACAATGAGTCTAGCGATTCAACAAATAAAGGCATGTACATAGAACTTTTGGAATTTTTATCAACGTATGAGCAAACAATAGCAAACCATTTAAAAACCGCAACAATTTTTAGAGGAACGTCACCGGTAATACAAAATGATTTAATTGACGCAGTAGGTAGCGTAATTACAGACAAAATCAAATCGGAAATATCTAATGCAACATTCGTTGCAATATTACTTGACGAGACAACTGACGTAACCAATAAAAGTCAATTATCAACAGTTTTACGATTTGTCGATAATGAAGAAAACTGTCAGTAACGATTTTTGCACTTCACTGATGTCAGTTTAGACCGAACTGCACATGGATTGTTCCAACATGTCTCCAAGGTTGTGGATGATTTAGAATGTTCAAAAAAACTTATAGCCCAAACTTTCGATGGAGCAGCTGTTATGGCCGGCCATGTGTTTGGACTTCAAACCTTGGTGAAAAATAAGTACCCATCAGCAACTTTTATTCATTGCTGTAGTCACAGGCTGAATTTGGTTTTGTCAAAGTCTACAAATTTTGTAGCAGAATGTAAACGGTTTTTCATCACTTTATCAGGAATACCTAGCTTTTTTCACATTCTACAGTCCGCACAACTGCTCTAAAAAACTTTGTGGAGAAGAAACTACCGAGAGTGGCACCAACAAGGTGGAATTTCTCATCAAGGCTTGTAAATACTGTCAAAGAATATAGAAGGCCTCTTATCATGTTCTTTTCATCAATAGAAGATGAACCCGGTGACTGGACAGGTGAAGAAGTGAATACTGCTTCAGGCTTTGTTTGTTTTTTACATAAATTCGACACTAGATTTCTTCTTCTTAGTTTCAGCAAAATATTTGCAATTTCTGATGTTCTTTTTGACATAATGCAAAAAAAATGTTTGAACATTTCTTACTCCATGAACAAAGTCAATGAATTCTATGATACTCTGCAGAAAATTAGAGATAAGGATTTTGATCTTGTATGGACAGAAGCTACAAGTAATTCTGAATATGAAGATAATGAAGATAAAGAATATGAACAAAGATACAAAAGACAGAGAAATGATGACCGTTCCAAATGGCAGCGTATTTTTAACGAAATTCTGGACACAGTGATGTCCTAGATAAAATTCAGGTTTGAGTCCCAAAAGGATCTTAAATTCGTGTCTTTACTGGATTCAAACAATTTTGATACATTTTGTAAAAGTTTCCCACAAAATCTGATGACAGAACTTAAAGAACCATATAGTTCATACTTTGATATTGTTCACCTCAAAAATGATGTTTAAAAGGAATAAATCCCAAATTTATTCCAAATATATGTCCAGGAATAAATCTGGAAAGCCGCAGACGGTAAGTTCCAATATATTTGACTCAAAAATGAACTAAATGTGCTTTATACTCTAGATGAGTATAAGAAAAAATCAGTGAATGAGATTACTATTTATATGAAACTCAATAATTTGGACATAGTGTTCAGTGAAGTGTACAAACTAGCAGAATTAACATTGACATTTCCATCTACAACTGCAACTGCTGAAAGAAGTTTCTCCGCTCTAAAGAGGATTAAGACTTACCTCAGAGCCACACAAGGACAAGTCCGGTTAAGCAACTTGGCTGTTATATCTATTGAGAAAAACATTCTTCTTAATATGAAAAAGTGATCAGAAGAAACATTTTATTAAAATTAATCCTGAAATTCACACAAACGGAGAGAAGAATGGAGTTCTTGTTCAAATAAGTCTACACAGAGCCGTCGTCGAAGTAAGTCAAACTTTCTTCAGTATAATTATATATTATTTCCTCATGATGTAATGATATAGTTCTTGCTTTCTGTAATCTTTTGTAATCTTTTATTTGTTTCACTACCGCCGTCCGGCCCTAGTGGCTTCGGTGGAACAAATGTATGCTATAAATAAATAAATAAATGAAGTATTGAAGTTCTTTACTTGCTTTTGTCTTTCTAATGATGCCATTTCATAATTATTGTTGAAGTATCAGTCATTATTATATAAGTTAGAATGCATTGGCATGGTGTCACAACAACACATCACTTCAAAAAGCTTGAAATATGAATGAGGGGGCCCCCTCCAGTGCATTTTCTTCAATTCTAAGGTGAGCTAGCCCAGGTCTCGAACTCAGCATACGCCACTGATATAGGTACATAGATTGATATACAGGGTGAAGGTGTGGGGGGGAGAGAGAGAGAGAGAGAGAGAGAGAGAGAGAGAGAGAGAGAGAGAGAGAGAGAGAGAGAGAGAGAGAGAGAGAGAGAGAGAGAGAGAGTGTGTAACGAGCGGCAATAAAAAGTGTGAGCCGTCTGTAGTTACCATCGATGTATACTATATGGATCGCGTGCTGCCAGGCAAAGTGAACGGCAGAAAACGGTCCGAAGCCACACAGTGGTTGGCAATAAAGCGTTTGGCGCTAAGTTAACACGTGTATTAAACGGGTCATTCAGTCAGTAATGGACTTGTTTTAACAGTTTACAATTATTACATTTGGGACAGTTCTACTGAAATTTGTGGTTATGAAGATTTTATTATTATAACAGTTTGTTTTTACTTTTGCCTAACTGATAACAGATGACAATAACTTAAGCGTTTACACTCATTTTACTGATTTTGTATCAAGCGGAAAATTAATTAGAGCGTCATTAGACGTTTTAAAGATTGTAAAATATAGGCTATGTATAATTTATAGATTATATCTGACAGTAAACTTAATACCAAAAAATGATTATATCAGCTTGCAAAAACTTTGCCGGCACAGTGTTTAGAAAACATATTTCAAACAATGATTTTTCTGAAGACAGCCATGAAGTGAAACTTATCAAATTAATAGTGACATTATTTTATAAAATCTTGTGCTATAATACTGCTAAGGAAAGAACCGCTGCAGCTACCTTCTCTAAGCTTGGTGTCTGCCAAAAGTTAAATAAATTTGTATTATTTAGTAATGTTTAATGTAAACAATTTTTATACAGTTAATACGTAGCTAATAAAATAAAATTAAAAAATTAATGTAAATTAGCATTGCTTATTGAACACTTTAACGACCATGGCGAGCGTATACGCCAGCTTCTTTTACGCAATAAACATTTTAAAGTTTACGGCTCACGTCTTTTATTCTTTGTTTCCCTTATTCTTATCTTTATTCGTCTGGCTTCAATAATAAATGTTCATAAATAAGAACGCAACAGAACTGTTTATGAACGCAACAGAACTTAGCGATAAACTTAAATAATGTGTCAGAATACTGAAATCTTGCAGTGAAACAAATGAGTTTATTTTTTTTATTTTGGAAAAGAACTTATTAAAAACCTCCCACTTTGGACTCATTAATTGTTAAAATGACACAGCTATACCATTTAACGCAAAATATAATCCGCTAAAGCAACAAAAGCTATAACAAAGCAGAAATGTCAGACTTTGTACAGGTACAGTATATAGCATACGCAGTGTTCTTGCCAACCACTGATGCAGTGGTCGGACCGAATTCAGTGAATGCAGCAAGCGATCCAAAAAGTATACATTGATGGTAGTTACATACTGTATTGGGTAAAAGCGAAAGTTAGCAGCAACAGCACCACCAGCCGCCGAGCAGTGTCGGCGGTGGCGGATGGTTTCCAGGTTACTGACCCCTCAACACATATGTCTCCCACGATCACGCTCCTCACAGTGATCTCACTTTCTATACAGAATCCAGTTAGTCACTCCGGTGGGTGACTCAATGCTACCGACCGCCAAAAACACCTCACACATACTACATACGCCCCCAAGCCGTAACGTCATTCTGTTTCCTCCACGAGCTCTCATACAATGTAATGTACGTCAGTTCTTTGTTTGGACTACGATCAGCCCGGCAGTGCATGACGTATGTTGTACGTACGCCTACGTAATTGTGTTTGCGATTTTAGCAGCGCCTTCACGTAAACGAGTCACTTAATAAACGTAATTAATTATTGTGTCATTAAAAAATACGACATACGAAATCAAATGCAATTGGAAATGCTATAAAAACAGCGACACACATTATCAATATTTGACAGATCTTAGCTTATAACTGATTTGCTGTAAAGCGTTCGAAGCTGGTACTCGTAATCGAACGCACGACGCATATGTACTGTTCTGTACGGTCATTGTGCTCCTTGCACAATTGCTGCACACGCTTTTGGAAAAAATATTGCGTACGAGGTTCGTACTCGTAATCGAACGCACGACGCGTCTGTATTATGATCTGCAGTCATTGTGCTCATTGCATAATTACTGCAAACGCTTTTGGAAAAAAATATTAATTTATGCGCTAATTGAAGAACAAGGAAGTGAGAGTGAACATTAAATAATGATAATAATAAAAGTGTGTGTGTAACGTTATGACCGGAAAACGTCAATCTGCTATATGCACGTCGCCTTTTGCAATTATACTGCAGTAAACAAGCAATCTGAAAATTTATATGCTGGCTTGTAATTGTGCAATTGCTGGCAATGAAATGAATTCTCATTTTGGGTCTCGGAATCGCGACGTTGTGTTACATCACGTGGTTGGTTGTTGCACTGTTGATGTTTGTAAACATTCGACTATACGTAGGCCTATAGCTTAGGTGAATGCAGTGTTTGAATAGTAAAGGGACTGATTTACATACGTGGACGATGCCTATGTATGAGACACAGAAAACGATTTGGGTATCCTAGATCGAATGAAAAATCCCCGCTTGCTCAGCAACAGAGTCGAACCGAATACGCTACGAGTTTATACGCTTGAGGCGGTTAAATTTTCAAACGTGGCCACTACACCCCGTACATTGCAATAATAATAAATGTTATGTAACATTATGTATTTTTTATTTTAGTTCATTTTTTAATAATGCATTTCTTCTTCTTCTTCTTCTTCTTCTTCTTCTTCTTCTTCTTCTTCTTCTTCTTCTTCTTCTTCTTCTTCTTCTTCTTATAATTATTTTATCATATACAGAATATGTGTAGCTATATTTCACTGTGAACAGCAAACTGTTGGTAACAAGGAAAATAAATATTTCCCGCGTGCGCGTATGTGTCTGTAACTATGGTTTCGGGTTTTTGCCGTGATTCTATTACAGCCCTTTAAAAAGAATTGACGCTGAAGTTTTGGCCCGTAAAAAAAAGCTGATACGACGTTTTGAAAGCCTCCGCGCTATCCTCTTCGCGCTATGAAACTGAACGCTATGAAATGGCACAATATACATATCGATATGATCATACGTACCCAAACCGCATATTAAAATAACTTGCATATTATTATGCATATTAAAATAGCATAATAAAATTAATTGACTGATTATGTCCTTATAATTATTTGACGAAATAATTATTATCAGAACAAATTAATGACCCTTCCCCCAATTCTCTTCTTCGTTATAGGGTTTCATTTGCAATTTCATTTCGAATTTGTTACTGAAAAATGATGAGAATAAGAGGCAAATGAAATAAACTTATCATAACCTACCTACAGCTTTTATACCACATATTTCAAAAAGTGGAAAGGAATGTTTTATATTTTAGACTTTTATATAAAAGAACATTGTTCTCTCAGTTCATGTGGTTTCCCGAATAATGTTTCATAGTTTTGGGAGGGGGGTTGATGCCATTTGTACTCACATAAGTGATCACGATGCAGTAAACTTTGTTAGACTACCAACGTGTTACCGCTATCATTCTTTCAGTGCACTGTAACATTATCACAAACTTGTTTCTGTAAATGAAATGGACCTGTTCAAACAAAACAAAATACGTTCGGTTCATTGACTATGTGGGTAGGTTTATTGTACGGTAAATAAGCTTTTTTTGAGTCACTAATATTTTGTGACCATTTCTCTACACGTACACATTCCGAGTTTAATACCTACTTTTTTTTTCGCGCCTCGGTTGTCCGGATGTGTGGACCTTGGCCTTTCGTTAGATGGCTGGGGTAGTTCTTCAGTAAACGTCTTGCCCTTCCCAGCGACAATGGTCAGTTCTTTATGAAAAGTGCAAACTTACGTTGTCGCTGGAAAGATCAAGTCAGCCACTGAAGGATCACGACAGGGACCGACACGTCTGGCTGTAAGAAGATGACCACAGCTCGCATGTCTGGACATTCAAAATAAAGTGAAAACTGAGTTCTTATACTTTCACGGCGGGCGTCAATATTATTGAAACGGTTGAATGCCGGCCTATTAGGCCGTGGTCTAACGTTAGACGAACCAAAATTTTATAATTATAATTATGATTGTGATTATAATTGGTCGGATGATTATGATTGGTCCAGCTGTTTCCAGCGTACATCGTGCTGCAATGAGAAATTATATAAGGGACCATTCTGTGAGTGAAAACATGGTTTGTCTCTGTACTGAGGTACAGCGAACCCCGTACAGTGTACGGCGAACATCTGATGGTACTCTTTACCACTGAAGATGGCCTCCGCTGGTGAGGCCGAACGTTTGGTTCTTCAAACATGAGACCATGACCCGGCGGCATTCACCGTTTCAATAATACGAAACAAAACACCAGTGTTTAAGTGAGAAAGTCGGCAGAGTGATTGACGTGTAAAGTTTATCCGACATACTACAACAGACCTCAGAAACACGGTTACACCTTCAACGGGATCTGGAACAAAAAATATATTGTAATTTTTTTTTTGTTACCGTACTCGTAAAACAACACAGTTTCTTTGTTTTCAAAATAATGGTTTTGGTCTTAGCATTTAAAATTTAAAAATGTGTAGCATGACAGATTATCCACATTATTCTAATTTAAAAAATGATCATATATAAAATAAAAATAAAATGTCATCAATGAAAACCACTATAAAAATTAGTCAAGGACCACAAAGTAGTGAAATAATAGTTAGGAGAGATAAAATAATTAAAATCAACCATGCAATATATATAAGAAATTATAGAAAAATAATGATAGGCCAATGTATAAAGTAATTAGACCCAGGTAGTATAGGAGCAGGTCAGGAAATGCCCAGTATAGACAAACATCCAAAATAAATGAACAACTGTTAGAAAAACAACCACAAGTAATAACATTAAAAAACTTCTAAGAAATATGAAAATAAATAGGAAAAGTACAATGCAATAAAATATGAGTAAATGTAAAATATGTTTAAGTAAAGGTTCTAGATATAAATGTAAAAATGTACCAATGCAACTTACCTTTATAATGAAAAGTGAATCCTGATGATCTCATATAAGTGAAATTCTTTATAATAAAATACCAGACAAAATGACAAAAAAAAATAATATAAGAGTATACAATAAATAGTGGAGTGATCAAGGGTAAATCCTTATAATAAAACAAAAACAGCAAGGACTGCATGAAAATTAATTTTAAGGATAATTTAGATGATGAAAAAACAGATGTGTTTTGTTTACATTAGTAGTTCATTGAACTCAAGGCTTAAATGTTTGAGAATGGATACAATTTTGTTCTTGTTATAAAATATTTATTATGTTTAATAATGTTAATTAATAATAAACCTTACTGTAATTAGAGGAGTGTAATTTAGTTAAGATTTTATAAGAATAATATGTCAGAGAGGGTATTAGCAAGCTGGAATAATAATAAACATTGTATATGAACTAACATAAAATCTAGGCCAAATGGTAAATCACACAAACCTTGTAATTAGTAAATAAAATAAAGGAAATTAATTAAATTGAAGAAAATTATATAATGTAAATCAATTACTGTATATTATAACTGTAACAATACTTGGTAAAGGTATTGAAGAAATGTATAAGATATTATTAGAAAAAATGCAAGGGTAATAACACAGGAGTATTAGAGGAAAGCCTAAATTAAAGATAATATGTAAATTAATTAACCCAAATCATAAAATTACAAAGAATTAAATGAAAATAACCATTTTATTTCAATTAGTGATCTTGTTCAATGATAACTAGAACATAATAGAAATTGTAAACCATTTGAGGTGACAGGAAGTGCAGTTAAGGCCTACATTCTAATATACTGTAAATTTGACTTTTCGAGTTAAAAATACTATAAAGTATATCATGTTTGGTATTAAATAACGCAGAATTAACTAAGGAAAGTAATTATGTAATTAGTATTTAATAAAATTAAATAATAGTAAAAATGTAATTAATCATATAATGTAAAAGTCAATTATTTAGGCGGAAATGCCATCTGTTTAAAACTATGTAGATATAATATTAATTCAGCCAGAACTGATTGTATAGAGGAAGAAGGAGTTAGTTGATTGTTATACGTTGAGATGGACACTTCGAAATGAGATCAGACAAATAGATTCATTAATAAAGAGAGAAGATAATTTTCGGATATAACCAAACCTATACAAAATAACCCAGAGAAATTGAAAAATATGATTAATCTACAGTGAGTTAACCTGGAATAAACCAAATTAATCTAATTGTGAAGATTTGAAGTAGTCATTCAGATAATTGAACTATATGAACGTGAATTCAAAATAATATCGACACAGAATTGGACATTGTAACGTTTCACCTCCATTGGAACAAGAACACATTTAACACTGATCGCCGTGCCGGACAACTGACCACAACTCCCGAATAATTACACAGTGATGAAGAATTATTAACCACTACTACTTGGAAGAGGAATACACAAATAACCAACATTTATTTGGAAGATTTCTGCAGTGAAGACGCTCCGTTTACATTCATCACGGAGGCGGCCATTTTGGACTAGTCCCACAATCCAAGCAGTGTCGGCAGAACAGCATCACCAGTTTGGGTTCGAGAAATTTATCTTACTAACATTGACTATTCAATAATATTTTGTATTTTAGATATTTAAGCAGTTTTTCTTGTACGCATTATACTTTTCAGCTTTGCCCTTTTTCTCTGACTATTATAATAACAGTTCAAAGAATCCACCAATTAATATTAATATTTTATATATGGAATTTACTCGCCCTGAGAAACGAGTCTGTAATTTGTCGATTGACTAATCGATTCAAAATCGATCATTTATTATTATGTTAATAAAATCATTGAATTTTATAATTTTGGGTTCTATTTATTGGTAATTATATAAATAGAAGAATATTAAATAATATTTGATATCTGGACTACAAGAAAAGCAGAAATTAACCACGTTAAAGGAGTACACACTTAGAATAACGAAGGACCGCTAATCGATTATTACAGGAGATAATCTTATTAACGCTGAAAAACAATTCTGGTCATTCTAAGCGAATAAATTGATTAAATTAATAATTAAAAGAAATAAAAATACATAATTACATAACAAATAAATAAATAAAAATAAAATTGTTTTTCTCAAATAAATTTTTTTTTATTATACCATAATTTTTTGTAACTTAGACGAACCACACATTTTATAGATTGTTACAAATGGGATGTATTTCTTTTTCATTTTTGATCTTTTTATAACACGTTTGTCTGGTTTTATGATATTAAGATTCCAAGAAACACAACGATTATCTCTCCAGAACTCTTATTTAATTTTTAAAACCTCAGGAAACTCCAGAGACACGTATAAGACCACCTCTACCTGTCGGAATTCGTCTCATTTAATACGTTTATTGCTCCTTAGAGCTCATCCTCTACGTGTTTGTTGTAACACACCGATCTTCTTCTTACTAATCCGTTTACTTTATAACAGAACTTCAAACAAAGAGGAACAACAAAACAAGCGTGTAGGTACAAGACGATAACGAGAGAGTACTGTTCAACTATTCTAACTACAACGTGGCCATCGTTAATAGTTTGTTCTAGATCCTTTGTCGTAAACAGAGTCGCTGATCGTCAAGCCTCCAGTATTCAGAATACTATGAAACAAACAACTGTCTAACAGTCTCCTGAAAGTTGTTTGTTTTATTTATTTTACAATATTTATATTAAACTATATATTATCAAACTGTAATACTTCTGCAAGTAGACTGTATTATTTTTTATCGTTTTAATTATACTGCCATACCTTTCGCTGACCGTATCAGTATCGTCAGAAATTTCAAAACGAATAAACGAATATTCGATGTATGTTGTTAGGTTTACGCTATCTAAAGTAGTTTATTTTCATGAAGTAACTATCAAAATATTATAAATCATAATTATATCGTGTTCAATAATTGAAAATTAATTCAAGTGCTAAAAAATTAATTTCGTTACGAATGAATTTCGAAAGCTTTGAATGTTGGCAGCTTTGAAACGGATTGACTCGAGAAGAACGGAAAGATGAACAGCTAAATTCGCAGATCAAATGACGAGACCTGCCGTCAGGCAGAATACTTTGTAAGAATAAGAAGAAGAATTCTGCTTTTGAATTATTTAAAAGAGGAAACGAAACACTGGTACCTACGATAGTACAAGACGAAAAGCGAAATTCGTAGATTAAGTCAGAGGATCTGATGTCAGGCAGAACACTTGATAATAATGACAGTACGAAAGAACTCGGAAACTACACGCAAAAACGCGAGACCTAAAATGAGAATTAATTGCGCCGCCTAGACGGGCAGAAATTGCGACGTTGCGGTAATAATACTAAAAACAAAGCAAGTCGTTCGATTATGTACAAATTACACGCATCTTCGCGCGTATACGTGACTGAGATTGCGCGTTGTGCAACCGAGCTTCTAAAATAAACACACAGACAGAAAATTGTGTTTATTTTAGACAACGGGGAAAATGTAACGATTTTTGCTTTACGATGCACCGACTGCATAGATATCGCGTTTTTTTTATAAGTAGGGACTACTTTTGTTAGTCTCAAGGCCCGTTTTCCTAGGAGCAGGTTTTTTGCGCCGCGTAGGACGCAATACGGCGAACTCAACACGCCGTTCTCCACACACTAGAAAAATAATGGTTCTGTTTTCCTCCAGAGCGCATCACGTAGTGCGCTAGCGTAGTGCGTTCGGCGTGATAGGCCGACTCGTTCTGGAGGAGTCTATTGCGTTCTGCGTCGCGTTTTAGCCGACTTCTGGATTTTGTTTTTCAAAAATTTTATATCAAAATGCCTCAAGTGCGTTTCAGTGCTTCGGAAGCAGTGGGTGATCACGCATACTTATGGAACTTGAAGGATCACAACTTCAAAAATGTCACAGAAAAAGATGAAACTTGGGCAGAAATTAGGAAAGTACTCAACATATAGGTGTTGTAGGTGACTTCACACTATTGTAACTGGGACCTCTTAGGCCGTCTTCAACGCACTGCAAAATCGAAGCAAACTGCTCGCGGGTGAATCGAAAATATTTCTTGAATCTCTCTTCTTCGTCGTGTAAATATTTGCTAATCAATATTTTGAAAACATCTTCATATTCGCGTTTTAAGAACATTTTGTTGATTAATTTTCTGTTCTTTGCCGTAGACAAAGAGATAATTCTCATCTTCATCATCCATATAGATGTGCTTGAGAATAAGCAAAGCAACAAGCCTCTTTTTATTTTGCTCCAAACGATTCATTTAGACAGGGAACACAAACACTCCGAATTATAACCACTACCATCTAGTACTACCTACGTCGACTGAATAGCTGAAATGCGTCCGGCTAGGAAAACACAAACGCGCGGCGTGATAATTGAATACGTTCCTGCCGACGTGATAGAGCCCTACCCGGTTCGCGCGACGTAAAAAACCTGCTCCTAGGAAAACGGGCCTTCACGGAACACTACGCAATAATATATGTGTGCTCAGATATAGGAATGACACATGGTGTCCAAATACTGTTGGCAAAGATAACAGTACAAATGGAGCGAATGATGTGTGCGTCACAAACGCAGAGCAGATGGTGGCAATGACATTGGTCGCTGCCATGTTTGTTTATCTGCGCCTGCATCATCGCATCACCCCGCTCGCTGCCTGCTGCACGTTATGCAACCGAACTGCACTACGCTCGCCGCCGCTCTCCGATTCTCTGCTGTATTTTCGGACGAATTTCGACGTTACATATACTCTATGAGCGGACACTCAACTCCGTAAGGTCACCGTATTTTCTGTATCAAGAAACTGCCACATTATCTTAGTTTAAACTCACGAAATCGGGACGCTGTTGACCTGAATTAAAAATTAGTTCCCACTTTAGGTACACTACACGAAAACATTTACGACTTGTTGCGCAGTACTGCACTACCATTATTGTTACTGGTATTTTGTGATAATCGTATCTATACTCCTTATCGTCCAGTATATTTATAAAAGCGACGCATGTGTAATCAGAATTGGCGTTATAATTAAGACTGGTTTAATGATGTGTACGGGCAGACGAATATTACCGCTCGTCTACAAGTTGTTCTTAGACATCACACTAATTCGGGTTCATCCTGTGATTCTCACTTGACATAAATTTTTGCGAAAACTTAAAATGGGGACAACGTTTAAAACAAAATGACTGACCGTTCCAACTGAACGCGACGTGTGGTACGGTTATTCGTACGTCTGTCACAATCAACAACAGTCGACCACGGCCTAACAGTTCGGCAATAATTGTAACTATCAACGTATACAGAATATGGGAAAAAATTTGTGTGAATGTTTTTTGGTATCGTATATTTTATTTATATTGAAAGATTTTACCTTTATTGTTTCAGGACTTTGATAAATTTTAGATATATATTAATGTAACCTTTATGTTCCACAATTACCTTCTTGATTAAAAAAAAAAATAGCAAATATAGAATTCTTTTGTTTTAATTTTTAGTTTTATTAAAAAAATTTAAACCCTTTCGGAATCCACCAGGCCCCCGCCACACAGAAAGAAATAGGCCTACTGGCTGCCCCCTGGTGACGATGAATGCAAATTGTTGAATACCGAACATTTTTTTGTAGTATCGTACAATAGTAGAACCATAGAAAATCAACTACTGATTCCGGATTGCAGAGGGTTTTCTCTCTCTCATCTATGCCTTGCGGCACCGGGCTTTTGCAATTATATTTTATTATATTTCATTACTATAATTAAAATGTCCACAGTTGTCAATAAATTACACTAATACAACATTTGTATTCGAAATGCATAATTATTACTTTTACTCAGTCTTCATTAGTACATCCTTAATATTCTTTTATTTTCTATCAGTTTTCGTTTACAGCGTACACACCCACATCACCACCACCAATGAACTGCACTGAGCATAAAAAAAAATCTGTCAGACACGAGATACCAGCGTGCTCGAGATGTGTACATCATTTATCATTTTAATTAACAGCTTCACTTGGGAAAAAAAAGATCGCGTAGCTTTTAAAAATTAACAAATGCACGTCAACCGTCTTAATGAAGGGGAAAAGTGAGAAGAAGCCGTACGGTGCACAAATTAATCTGCGTGGTGGTGCGCAAGCGCGCGGCTGTGTGCGCACACGTTTTAACTCGACTAACGTACATTAAACGTAATAATGAACAACCGATTGGATCGTTCATTGCGTGTTGTAATTCCCTACGCCGCACGGTCGAATGAAACTAGGGAGAGAAGGCGGTCAGAAACGAAACGTAGCAGGAGGTTGAACAGAACGATCGTGTACAGATCGGTTCGTCTGGATCCGATCGCTGAATACTTCGAGAATTCAAAACAATAGCGTTATCGACACCATTCCCAAACCGAATCTTCTCACTGTCGAGTGCTCTAAAGTTGTTTAGAGGTCTATGTGTCCTCAATCGCTCACCATAAATCATTTTCGCTGAATTTTACAGAATATTTTACACATGATTTTTACGCAGTTAATGGGCAAGCACACATATTACAACAACAATATACGGGACGGAGATTCGGGGATTTAAAAATTAAATTTAAAAGACTAAAATCTATTTATTAGAAACACAGATATTATGCACGCCGTATAGCACTCGAGGCGTACAGTATGAGCAACCCTAGTCACCTATTAGTTTTCAAAGTTGTCTTGTTTGTTCATCATCTTTCTTCACAGCACTACACTTTATATAATAATGAAACTTTCTCTTGTGAACTTACTTGACTTTTTCCGTCGAACGCGTTTCGGCGTCGTGTTCGCCTTCGTCAGCTTAGAAACAGACTGCCAGTACTTTGTAACGGTTATTGCGTGGAAGGTATAGTGGGGGTGGTGTGTAGAGGAAGGGGATTGGCGCGGGGATCCAAATTATTGTTTGTTTTTTGTATAATTGTGTCAAAAAGTGTATGTGATTTATATTGTAATTGGTCGTTAAGTATGTTGTTTGGTTGTGTTGTGTGGTGTTTGTATGTTTCATATTGTTCTGCTGTGTTGAGTTTTCGACCTTTGGGTAAGTAGTGTAATATTTCAAGATTAGTATCTATGTTGGTGTAGCTATGGTTATGTGTGTGTATGTGTGTGGATAAGGCAGAGTGTATATTGTTGTTGGATAAGGCTTTTAAGTGTTCAGAGTAACGGGATGAAAATGATCTTCCCGTCTGGCCTATGTAGAAACTACTGCAGTTATTACAATTTAATTTGTAAACACCTGTTCTACTGTATTTGTCTATGTCCGTGTTTGTATCGTTGATGTGTTTTTTGATGGTATTGTTAGTACTGAATGCTATTTTGTACTTGTGTTTTCTGAATGTGTTGGCAAGTTTGTGTGTGTTGGAGTTATGGTATGTGAGTGTGATGTATTTATTGTGTTGTGTGTTGATGGTATTTTGTGTTTTGTTGTTTTTGTTTTTGATGCGTTTGTATAGTTTGTTTATTAAATTGGGGTTGTATCCGTTTTTCATTGCTATGTATTTGATTGTGTTGAGTTCATCATTATAATCTTGTTTACTTAAGGGTATTTTAGTTAGTCTATGGAGCATATGGTTGAAGGCCGCATGTTTATGTTGTGTTGGGTGGTTTGATGTGTTGTGTATAACCATGTCGGTTGTGGTAGGTTTCCTGTATATTTTGTACGTGTGTGTATTGTTAGTTTTGTTAATTGTTAGGTCTAGAAAATTTATACTGTTGTTTTGTTCAATTTCCAGCGTAAATTTTAATTTGTGGTGTATTGTGTTAATGTGTTTGTGGAAGTTTTCAACTTGTCTTGTGTTGCCTTTGAATAAAAGTAATATGTCATCCACATACCTGTGCCAGTAAATGATTTTGTTGGTGTATTTGTTGTTGTTTATTATGTGGTTCTGTTCTACGTTGTGTATATATATATATATATATATATATATATATATATATATATATATATTTCTGCCAGTATTCCTGATATGGGGGATCCCATCGGGAGACCGTCTGTTTGTGTGTATATCTTGTTATTGTATGTAAAGTAATTTTGCTCAGTTATTATTTTGGTAAGTGTGATGATCTCTTGTATGTGTGTTTCAGGTGTGTTGTTTTGTCTGAGTAATTGTTCTAGTGTTTGTATGGTTTCTTGAATAAAATTGGGACACTGGTGTATAGATTGGTTATATCAAAAGATGCTAGTGTTGAGTTGTGTGGGATGTGGATGTGTTCAGTTTTCTTGACTAGGTCGATGTTGTTTTTGATAGATGTGTTATTACTGAGATTAATGTTTTCTCTGATTATTTTGTTCAGTTTAGACACACTACCTTTAGATAAAACGGAATATGGTCTGAATATCTCTTAATGTTCGAAATCAGTTCCCCCCCCTAAATACTCACTAAGCTACCACAGTGTTACACCGACAGCCGTGAAGTGTCCGACTGAAAACTCGCTACAACGCCATAATACAGTAATACAATATAGGTAGTAACTGCATAAACACGACAGCTATTTCTTATTTGAACACTATACTTTCGTATAATTAAAAATAACATCGTAAATCAGATTTGCCTATCCTTGTCTTGGGAAGGGGCCGTGCCTCTCATTCTCAGCCGATTCTACTCACTCATTCATTCATTCCATTGCGCTCTGGTCCTTGTAGAAAGTCGACCTCCGCAACAACGGCTGTCACTCTTCCCTGTCTTGTCTTCCCTGTCTGTCAACGGCTGTCACTCTTCCCTGTCTGTCAACGGCTGTCATTCTTCTAACTCCCAGTTGCCTGAGGTCGCACTCCAACTTATCCAGCCACACCTTATTCCTGGTCTTCGTCTCACGCGTTTTCCACCGGGTTCCTCACCGGGTCTCACACACCGGGTTCTCGGGACTCTACCGTCTACTGAGTATCTTTCCAGCGCCTCCTCCAATTTTCTGCTCGATATAACACCCAACAGCTCCTCACGTTCCACGGTTCGTAAGCCATTTCTCTTAGTCCATTAGCTTTATTAGGTATTGTCCATACAAGACAGTCGGATTTTCACTGTGTTGCGATTCCATAATAATAAGAGATTTTCCGAGGCAGGGTTGTTAGCCCTGTGCTCAAACACCGACCCTGGAGGCCCAAGGAATTCGATTTCGGAGTTCCCTTCTTCTAGCCCGGCTGCTTCACTACATCAAACGGAATCCGACCTACCCTTGGTGACCTTCTTCTTCTTCTAGTCTTTGAAGTACCATCCTCCTTCTGTACAAGGCAACAGGGGCAGTGGTTACTCGCCATGAAACAGCACCGTCACTGTGCACTGTGCATGGGCATTGTGGTTTTTGATGAGAGTGGGCCCGCCACGAATCACTCTCGTCACACCCTGCTGATGCTGCCGTCTCGGACCGGGACCGCTTATTCGGGTTTCTCATTATTCGCAGGTGACCACCATATTTGATGAAACGTTCGCTGTCCCGCTGATTCTACTACTGCTCTTAAAAAGTATTATATATTTCAGGGTTAAAGATTATCAAGCATTCAGTGACCGTTACGAACGCCGTTAGTGGGACATACCCGATAAAGTTTCCAACTTATAATTTTTGTAATCCTGGGAAACGTAAGCAATCAGGAGAACATGAAAACTGTGCACGGAGAGACGAAGACAATAGCAAGAAATTCGATACACAAAGTACGAAAACACTTAATGTATCTGCCATTCACTGTTTTTTCATAACTTCTCTATCAGTCAACAGATGCAGTAATTTTTTTGTGGCGCAGTAATCATTATACTGCAACAAACTCACACGATTAATATACGAGGTCGAACGATCGGAAAAAAATATCGAAAAGTAAAGAGGAGAAAATACCACAAAAGACCTCGTTAAAACGCCAAAGGTCGTACGTTGGAATAAAAAGCACAAAATGAAAAACAGATAGTGTTTCCCATAAGTAAATCAACACAACCTTTAATCAACACAACACGATTACGTTGTAGTTGCGTTTTTAAACCGGCTGGATTGTACGGTTATACAGACAAATATTTGCCTAGCGGTGAACTACACTAAACGCTGGACCGACACAGCGCAACAAAAACGATTAGATATGAAGAGAAAGTCAAGAGTGCGATGGGATCAATGCGCTGTATATATACATGTATGCAATGCACCGAGGGAGATAAGAATGCAGCCGGCTCGTTGGCACACCACACTGGCTGTGCTCGCGTGCGCGCGCGTGCGTGTATAATGTTTTATTATGATAACATGGCGCTTATCTAACTCGTGTTTTTACAGCACACAGTTATGTAAACGCAGTGACAAGTCGACCGCCGAACCCGGGTTGTTTTTATTGTTTTACAACCCCTGATACGGGGCTTGGAAATTCTTTCCTTATTAATAAAATATTTGTTTTTTTCTTCTGATTACAAGCGGGAAGATCCCTCATCGTTCGTCGTCGACAGCCTCCAAGAAAAAATTCGTTTCAAGGACACCATGACACTGCGTGATTGACGTTTTTCGTCAAGTTTTAAATTTACTTAACAAGTTTAAAGTCACTTAGCGTACGAATAAAATGGATTTATTTTGTAGAAGACGACCTGGGCGGCCCCGATTGCGTTCCTAACACAGGATAAATCAAACGAACAAGGTTTTGGTCTACACTACTTTTTATTAAATAACTTTACAGTAATGACTGAAAAATGAAATGACAGTCAACTTCAACTTAAATGAGCGGAGAGTTGAGACCATCCGCTTAAGCTAAACCGTCGAAACTTATGTACGGTACCTATTATTAGTGACTGGGGTCATCCGGCTATGTAATGTTTTAAGAAAAATGGCTTACTTAGCACGGTTGGATCTTAGTCCGAAGTACTACCCTTGGGGTTTCACCAATGTAGCTTTCACTTCTCAAAACACTCTGTAATGGCCTCTTCCATAATTGCAAACAACTACTGTACTTCATCAGATTATCTTGAATCTCATCCACCGTCTGAAATATACTCCTCGTTTTTAACGTTGGAAAGACGCAGAAGTCGGAAGGTGCAGCGATTGAAAATTGTGTCATCGAAGCACTCAACATCGAAAATACTAAAAACGCTAATGTATACACCACAATCACACACAATAATACCAGATTAAAATACCAAAAACCAACAGGAAACAATAACAACAACCAACCACAACACAGGTAGTCAACAAGATACAAAATTAAGATTGATGAGGATGGGAACAATAGGATTCCCGAAACATGTTCCAAATAAGGGGAAAACCATCTTGAGGTAAAGAAATTTTAAATAGGCTATTAAATAAATTATATATGCATCAAAAAATAGACTGCAGCAAAAATAAATATCTTGTTGATTCATCCTCTTCGTTCACTTTTACTAATATTATTATATATAAAAAACTTTCACAAATGAACTTACTTTTGTTCTCACTTTCACAAACGTTTCAAGGTGTTGTACCTCTTCCTCAGTGTGAGTAAATACTGGATGTCATTGTTGCAGAATAACGATTATGGACTATAGGTGTGTGTGGTGGGAATTGATGGTGGGAGGGAATTGGCGCTGAGGTTCAAATTTTGTGTTTGGATCAATGTATCAAATAGTGTATGTGATCTGTAATGTACTTGTTCATTTAATATGTATTAATTATTAATATTATTAATTATTAATATTAATAATTACATATTAAATTATATGCCAATTCCCTCCCACCATCAATTCCCACCACACACACCTATAGTCCATAATCGTTATTCTGCAACAATGACATTCAGTATTTACTCACACTGAGAAAGAGGCACAACACCTTGAAACGTTTGTGAAAGTGAGAACAAAAGTAAGTTCATTTGTGAAAGTTTTTTATATATAATAATATGCAGCAAAAAGTGTTTGTATATACACATAAGTTACTAGTAAGCTCTCTAAGCTGCAAAACTCGCTCACTATTTCGAGGAATAAATATATTTATTATTAGGTAAACAATGAATATTAGATCTTTTTTTTTTTATAAAGTAAAATCACGAAAACCCAGGTTCCTCTCCTATTTATTTAATAAAATAGCAACTTTAAAGCGGATGGTAATATTCCAACCACTACACCATTGGTTTTCTAGTTAAATCTGTAACCATAATGCCTAAAAGACAAATAATGTAGTCCTAGCTTTTAAGTTTATGTGTGTTTCCATATGTATCTGTGTGTCTATATCTGATACTTTTCGCAAATATACACAAGTGATAAAAATATATCAAGTTCTTTTTCTAAACATGGGTTACAAACGTTTTGAAGGCGATCCAAAATTGGTAAGGAGTATTGAAAAACTATTAGTTATATCAAATTATTAAATATACCGAGTTTGTATTTTGAATAAAATTCCTCAAAACTTGATCCTTCTCCTAGACTTTTACAATTTTCTTAAAATTTGATCTGTTTTTTGCTGTGGTGCCTTTAATGTTAAAAAAAAATTCATAGTAAACGTTATACTCAGAGTTGGTCTGAAATTCCCTTTAGTCCAACGTCCAGCTGTAATTCACAATTTTTGCAAATTTCTTATATCTTTGTGGACTTCTGTGTCCTAAATTTTGTTAATTTCCGAAGTGTAGTACATTAAGAGTTTATTTAAATTCTCTTTACTTTGACACCCGACATGGCTCTTAGTGACTTGGATTCTGGCGACACCCACTTTTTGGATTCTGGCGTCCTAGAATTTTGGAATTTTCAAAAATGCACGTTATATTCAGATTTTGGTTAAAATTCTCTGTAGCCTAGTCTGAATCCCACATGTTTTTTTTTCGATTTTTCTCCTCACATTTTTGACTCCCTCCCCCTAACATGAGGGGGGGATCAATACGTAACGAGAATATAAGGGCCGAACTGGATATATTTTCCATCAATGATAAAATAGAAGAACGAAAGCACCAGTGAATGGAGAACGTCTACAGAATGGACCACCAAAGGCTAGTAAAGCGCTCTGTAGACTACAAATAACAATACGGGTTTTGTGGAGTAAAAGTGCCAAGTAGATGCGTACCAAATTTCATGAAAAGCTGATGCACTCAAAAGTTATCGTGAGACGTATCGCAAAGAGATAGACAAACAGACAAATATCAAACGGTCGAGTTAAAACTGAGAACTCGCTCCGCCCGTTCAATGTTCAAGTTGTTTCGTATTTTACAGGCATATTGAGTGCTTCGTGGACTCTAAGCGTTTATAAGATCGTCTGTAATATTTTAGTCTGTGTGTTTTCTGCAAAAAAAAAAAAAGATCGAAATAGTAACATCACTCATGAATCACTGCTAGCACAAATTGGAAAGAGTAAACGATTTGATGAAAATAGCAGAAACGGTCGTCTTCGTCACTTCACGTTGTAGGCTTATAGCCTGTCCCGTGTTCACTGCAGCCATCTCTTCCAGGGCCTACCCACGGATCTTCTGCCTACTGGTTTGTAGTCTACAGCGCGCTTTACTAGCCTTTGGTGGTCCATTCTGTAGACGTTCTCCATTCACTGGTGCTTTCGTTCTTCTATTTTATCATTGATGGAAAATATATCCAGTTCGGCCCTTATATTCTCGTTACGTATTCGATCCATTCCAGCGGTTTGTATATGCTGCTATTCTTTCCCAGATATCGTCTACGTATATGTAAGACAGGTACCGCCATTAGGTACTTTATAGAACTTCATTTTAGTATCAGTTCTTGTTTTAGAAAAGGTATAATTGCGATTGGTTGACAGCTGAAGCTGCGTGAGACGCGGTTACATTCATCACGGAATCTTGTCATCCTCTGAATTCGCCCTGGACGGAAAACAAATCCCACAAAACAAATGGACTGACAACAAAGGCGTAAGAAAGACTAAACGATAAAAGTTAGATAAATAAGGAAACACGAAGAGTGCCACAAAAGCACAGAAAATGCTAAATGAATTAAGTAAAATAAAGAGCATATGTAAGTAAGTAAATGGAAAACGTGTGGAAACCACATATATCAACTATTTGTGGACAGACGGACAAGATAACGTTATCACTCCGTACAAGTAATATGCGTAAAAGTATTTACTGACCACACCTTTAATGCACCACTATATTTTACACCCACGAGCTCAAAGCTTTCCGCTTTCACATCATGCGATTCAGTCAGGACCAGGAAGTTACCAGATGCCGTGAAAGTCGAAGTAGGCTACATTACTCGGCGTACTGACAATGAAAAGTGTCTGTATTATTCAAATAACCGTAATCACACACACACACACACACACACACACACACACACACACACACACACACACACACACACACACACACACACACACACACACACACACACACACACACACACACACACACACACACACACACACACACACAACTCAACTCAACTCAAAGGTAATTCAAATCACAATAAAATATATACAAAATCTCAAACTAATTTAATAATTCCAAATAATTCTAACCATCCACCTCGATATAAAATGGCTGTATTTAATTCCTTAATATACCGGTTGCTTAGAATCCTATTGAATGACAATGAAAGAAGTATTATCAAGCAAACAGCAATAGATAACGGATGGAAAGTAAAAAATTGCCAAAAAATTAGAAAATAAAATAAAATAACTCACTAAACATACTCCTAATAAGCCTACAACTAAAAATCCACCTATGAATGATATCATAAAATATATAACCTTTACATAATACGGAATGTAACTCAAAAACTAAAACTATTTATAGATACAAATTTAAAAATACCTTGTAACACAGATAATACACTTTTTGATAAAATGAAACCTACATCTAAATCCAACGTTGACAATAAAAACGGAATACTCAAAACAAAATGTACAGATTACAATAAATTTTACGTAGGTCAAAAGATGAAAAGACTAGTCGATGGAGTCCTTCAACACCGCTATGGGTTTTTAAAACCGAATTTTTAAAGTCGAATTTAGCCACGCACTCTCTAAATAATAAATGTCAATTTCCAGACATTCAAAATGTTACATTAATTAAAAACATACAAATCACAAAATGTTTCTTGTGGTTTATCTACAACTACCTGTTACCCGCGGCTTCTCATGCGAATATTTGACTTTTAACAAGTATTTTAATATAATTTTTATTGTCTATGTCTATATGGTGTTCTGTCAGCTGGTATACCAATTTTGTACTCACAAATTCTCTCCAAAGCTGTTTTCAACACTTGTACTATTTTAACTTGTACTAAATTATTAAGTTGGTCCAACAGCCTTTGGAGATTTAAAAGTACCCCTTTATAAGTCACAAACGGTAAATTCTTTAAGCGTTACTGTTTTAGAAGCATTGCATAACACATTAAACGTTATCTTTTCCTCAACCATGGCTTTTATATATTTCAGCAGTAAACTAAAAACCAAAAACCGTTGTCACCTAACCTCACAAATGAAAGCAACACGTATTTTCGCTTTGCATTAAGTAATAGGACCATTTACAATTTGTACACTTTCCACGTCGTAATATATCGATACAATCGCATATTATATAAAACATCGAAGAAGTACTGCTGGAATGGATAAATGTACAGTTCCGATTCCGCTAAATAGCTTTTGTTTATTTACTTGTTACTATGGTAATTAATTCTGGTCTCCATGGTGTTGTTGACATCTTTATAAGCGTTAACGAAAAGGCATAATTAAAAGGGCCTAAATCGTGCGAACGGGGCAAAATATCAAATTCCAAGTTTAACAGTGTTTTTCGCCTTGTGTCAAAGGTTACCTGTGCAAAATTTGGTGGCAATCGGTGTAACCGTGTGGATTTGTATTCAGTACCCATAAATCCTCAGACTTTGAGTTTTATATAAATATACATAGATATTACACAACCATTGTGTGTTTGGCGTCGTAACAACTCAGCAACAATTGTCCTGATGATGACAATAAATATTGTCGAAACGTCGACACAAATAATTTAACATTTGTGTTATACTTTTTTTTGACTGATCCTCGCAAACCTTTCATCGTTAAAAATATTACACAATACTATCCCATACATATCCTATATTGACCATTCAGGGACCTCCAATGTACCCGATTTCATATAAGAAGAATTTACAAATTTTTATTTTCAGACTCCATCGATACGATTTATTGGAGAGCAGTGTAAGATATCTACTGAATTTGGGGCAAAAAATAGCTGCCAACTTTCAATAAACTGTGCAAAGTACATTAACAAGAACTTTTGGAACATACTGTAGGGATAAAACAAAATTCAAATTACAGTATACAAAACTGTGGGGACATTACGAACACTACTGTATGGTTTAAGAATTTTAACACAAGATAAAGAAAAAAGGTACGGCGCAAAATCAAGCGCCACAACTGAAATTCTTGAAAAAGAGTAAAGGAACGTGAAAACATCCGAAATACTGGTATAGGAAAACACAAACAAAAAATCAGAGGTTTATTGTAGAAAGCAAAAGAAACAGATCAACAACTGGGACTCTCAACGTTTAAGGAGTGTAAGAATACCGTGAATCAGTGCGTATATACGGGGGGGGCGAACGGGACCGGACCCCCCACCAGAGGATCGAAAAAGTTGACGAATTTTGTTAATCTCTTAATTTTTATGCTGTATTATTATTTTTCATCTGTGTACAGTAATAGAGTAGTTTTAAATATTCAAACAGGTTTATTACACAGCATTAGCGTATACGTTTGAAATACGAAATACAGGAAAACCAATTCAGTCAATAAGTATCTTGTAAACGATGTTTCCGTAACGAGTATTTTCATTGTGTTACTACCGTTTACCGTTTACTGATTTCAGTACGTTTTACACGTTTTCAGCCACTTTAAAAATAGTAATGTTGATTAGTCTCAACTTGTTTTTCTTTTGTATGGAGCTGACTCTATCCCGGAAACCGCCCCCCCTCACCACTGCCGTGTATCACTAGTCGATAGACGGGAAAACCATGGAGTCTGGCCCGTGAAATGAATATCGACGTCAATGTCGTACGCGTGAAACCGATCCTATCATATCCGTCAGTCTCCAGCAACGTTATAACCGGCTGCACAAGGTTATAGTTACAACAACGCGATGACGTACTGTGACCGATGATGGCCAACTACCGTACACACAATGTCATTACGCTAATCGCAGCCACGGTTCTGATTTATGAACAATATTACACATTTCTTCTAGTTACGCCAGCCCCGGCCGCCGTCTGTACAGTATTAATCCGCGCGTCGTAAATCAGTCTCCGCGCAGCGCAGGGGAGAGCGTCTAATCATACATAATAACTATAATCAATCGGTCCCGACCACAACGAGCGGCGGCAATCACGCTAAACGTACCGCGAGCGTGCTACCACAGATCACGCCGAACTTGTTTACATCGGTCTTCATCATACGCTGTATATTATTAATAACGACGACGAAAAACAAACAAGCAATCGTTCGCTAACAACCTGTCTCTCCCTAATCAGAGGTTGTTCTCCGAAACAGACTCCAATTACATAATTGCCGAGATGTGTCGTGCTGCGCCAAATTCTGCACGCGCGTAATGACCGAATGGTATTTTTAGCGGCGCAGCTCTGCGGCTCTCCAACTACTACCCGGGTTTTCTTTCTTTATTTCTTTCTAATTACTGCCAATCGTTACTCCAATTAAACATTAAGGAGACGATAGAAACGGAGTGTGATTTTTTTTTACTTTGTTCTGTAGGTTGGTTCGTTACAGTCGTGCAATTTATTGATGCGTAACTCGACTGAAAGGTCAACCGAGAAAGTCATACCTACGTGACAGTCCTTTTTCGTCTGTACGTGAATTAACGTACAAGAATCTACACTAACGCACAAGAATCTTATCTTTCAACGGCCCTCACCATTGAATTCGTGTGTAGTTTCTAGTTCGTAAGCGGTGTAAGCGGTTACAAAATCGTATACAATTCTCAAAAATAGAAAATGAAATACGTATTTCTCGTATTATCTTGAAAATAAATATTTTTCGGAGCGCACAAATTAAAAAAATGTAATAACGGAAAAAGTAACATAACATACGACTCGTAAGACATTCGCTGCGAGTTTGGGGACAAAACGTTTTGCTTAACGCCTATTTACGGCATCGATATCTGCTAAATTAGACGACAGGATAAACAGAATACTTCAAAAAAAGTTTATTGTGTAACTTATGGGAGTGTAATCAATGAATTAATCGTCTCCCTTTATGCGCCCTGTTAACCATATTCGACTACAAAATTTGTGCTTTAAAACAACCCTTCTTCTCTTTTGGTAGCCTGTAAAATTAGTTTAGTCATTAAGGTGATTGACTGTTTTGGTGACGAAAACCGTTCACTCTAAATCATAAACCTAGTCTTCCCATAACATATCACAATCATGTTGATGAGTTGATTCGCATTTATCCGAATGAGGAAACGACTCACCAAATTTAGTTTTCAAATAAACAGTTCGGCTCCAAATTACAAGTAGATTCTTTATAACAATTCTCTTAACGTCAGTACCAATCACCCAGTGACGTAAAGACTGCACAGCTCATTTCGACTGGAGTTCCGAGTTACACGCTGCAAGTCTAAAGACGACCGATGATTTCAGAGACCGACACAGCACGAGAAATCTTGACAACGATGTTAGATGTTTTTTTTACCAACTGTTGTAACAATCTTTGTAATATGCTCTGGACCAAGCACTGAATTAAATTTTTATAAGTACCTACAAGTTGGCAGCACGCTGTAGGTCTACGTCTTCGGTTCCAATTGGATCACATTTTCACACGTCACATCTTCCATATATTTAAAAGAAAAAAAAGTACATATTCGGACTTGAAATGTCTGCTTTCGCCCACTGTAGCTACAGGCTACTTCTGTTCTTTGAGCCATATGAATTTACAGGAACTGTAAACAGAATCCGAAATTTAATTTTTTCTAGATGCTACGTATTTTGAATGACAGGATAAGTGATTTAAAACATTCAAACAAACACCATCAAGGTGTCAACCATTCGTCCGAACTGAAAACTGACAACTTGACGCCTTTCTGTACCTGCTCGACCGACAAAACATTATAAATATTCTAAGAAGCAACCGAATTAGTTATAACATATTGTTCAATTTTTAAAGCGACTAAAATTTGCACACGCTAAATGCTAAAGCGCTAGTATTTTTCACTTTTATAAGCTGTTTTGTCCGCTTATAAAAGTAACCTTCTTAGACAATAAGCTCGTAAGACATCTTACGAACAACACGAAGACCAAGCCTTCTTCAGTGAATTCACGAAGCGTGAAGGAAGACTCGTAAGCTTACAGCCGCAATAACAAAAATAATCGTTTGACTGGACAGACAATGGACGCCCGCCCTGTTCTTTGTATCATTATCGCTTTCAGAAAAACAGTTTACAGATTACAGAACAGGTGGAATAAGTGGAATTACTTGTTTGCTTTATCTCGGGTGGGGGGGGGGAGACGCGCACAATATTATTACTTCACTTCAATTATCCCGATAACCTGTACGCAATTAACGTTGGCGATTACTCAACTAACTTAATTATGTTTAGTTTATGCAATAATTTAACTGGGTTTGTTATTTAAATGAGCGTTTCTTGTACACGTAAAATAAGACAATCACTATTTATGAGTTCGGATACCCAACGTTTCTTTATGGTCCAGGCGGTATCGAGATCTGGTAAATAAGATGATCGATCACGAAAAGATTTACCAGATTCACCATAAAACATCTCTCTCCTTTGGCACAACGGTCCCTATAGAACCCTGGCCTCCTCAATGATTCTCCTCCATTATTCTCTGTCCAGAGCCTTACTCCTCCAACCTGCCACTCGCATCTTCTCCCTCAAACCCCATTTTGCATCTTCACACCATCTCCACCTCGAACGTCCTCCCCTCCTTAGTCCCTCAGGCTTCCTTTCTACTGCCATTTTTGGGCCTCGATCACCTCTCATTCTCATTCTCACCACATGCCCCCAACCACTCAGCCTTTACGCCTTCACTGCCGCAGCTATGTCCGCTTCTCCATAAAGGTCACTCTTAGCTCACGATTCTTTCTTATCCTCCACTGCTCTCCATCTCACACTGGTCCATAAATTCTTCTCTGAATTTTTCTCTCGAAAACACCGCGGTTTTTCATATCTTCTAACTTCAGCCCCACATCTCGCTTGCATATGTTACTTCAGGTCTGATTACCGTTGGTGTATATTTTCTTTTTGACATTTTTTGATACACTCCTGGATTGGAATGTTTTTATGCGTAGTAGTTTCTGTTTTCTGCTGCTATTCTTGCTTTGTACCATAAAAAATATTTACACTAAAGAGAAAATATAATTAGGCCTACGTTTTTTGTGTATCTTACGGTAATGTAATCGAATAATTAGATACCCTCTCTGTACCCTTTTGAATGTAGAGGTCCCCAGCTACTAAGCCGTTATGTGATCATTCATCCAGATTTCCGTAACCACCCACGTGACGCTTGACTTTGCAAGTGGAACCAGAATGCTATAACCACACGACACGTGAATTTAAAACAACAATTAATTATAAAATATACTCCCAATAATTAGAGACATGAAACGTGTTCCTAATGACTAGTAGAATAAGATATTGATTATTATTAAAACTCTGTTAAAGTTCGGTTCGTGAAATCAAAGTTTCGAACGTTACTCGAAAAGGATTGCCCAATGCCGGCATACATGTTCGAAAGAAAACAAAAATTTACGTGTGGTACTTACGACAGAAGAAACAAAACGGTTATCTGGAAACAGTACCTGCAACAAAAAGAAACAACGATTAACGTGAATTTAATTTTCATCACGACGTTATAAAAAAACTAAAATTTAAAGTATCTACAGATTTGAATTTTCAAAAATATTTATAACAAGAGACTTGCGACCGTTCAGTGGATAAGATAGTACAAAAGTTCTCACAAGAAGAAATTAAGAAACACTAAATACTTTTTACATCACGACGGTATATGCTGAGCGAAAAACTGACCTAAATAAGAGATATGCTAAGGCATACAAATGAATTCTGATTGGCTGGTGATGATTTGCAGCTGACTTCTTCCAAACTCTAAGAATTTATATACAGAAGGCCCTCGTTCGAGACCATTCAGCCTTTGCTACAGTACTGTGGCTGTATTGACGTACATCTTGTAAGTTCTTTAAGTCCTCACACAGAAGATGGCCTGCAGAGGTGAGGCCGAAAGGTCTGGTCGAGCAATTAACACCTTTCGACACGAAGAAATTGGAAGAGCACAGCCTTACAGCCAGGGCAGTAATTTTAATAACAAATAAAGGTGTTCAGAAACCAATTGGCAGCTGAAAAGCGTTTGTAAAGATACAGGGAATAGCTATAGAATACGTCGATCTACCTTCAATGACCGGACTGAGATTGTACGAGAAGAAAAAGATTTAACGTTATAAAACAATCCCCCGTGTACGTCGTTTACGTGTGGGAGGCGACACTACCCCGGGACGCGACGGAGAACCAGTCTATCTACTATACGTTCAGCCCAAAACCAGCTACTCGCATGTTAATTAAATGTCATGTGAGGGCGCTTCAAAGTTCTGATATTCATCGATTATGAAACATCAACCAGTTGCTTTACCTACCACTACCGTTTAATGCTTTATAATCGGACGGTGTTCATAGTTAGCAGGCGGTGAAACAACCCTGGGGCGGTATGTAAGGCAGTGAAAGGTGGTCCCGCCAACGCCGCTTTGTTTTGCTTTCCTCGTGAAAGTTGTCGCAGCCGAATACATGTCATTCGCCACCAGCGACAATCGCCACCAGCTTAAAATTTGTGACAATCGCTATCCACTGTCCCCGGCTCCCTCCCCTGAGGCAATGACCGCTGGATTAATAACAGGAAATTCCGCAGGACCATCCCCTCCGCCCGCTGGGCCCCGCTTTCTCTCATTACTGCTCTGAGTGTCATAGTGTTCCGGTCATAGTTATTTAGTGCATTCTAGTTGTGGTTATATGGAAGTGTCAACGAACAGACACGGGAAGCCATGCGCCCACTACCAAGGTTACGCGTACAATATTAAAAGGACCAAAGAAGATGGGACTGTAACTTGGTGCTGTTCAAGACAGAGATCCACACGTTGCCGAGGATCAATCAAGAGCCAACGTGGTGAAGTGCTGTGTTCAGCAAGCATCAATGTGGACCTCAGGATGATGCTCGCTCAGAAGTATTGAAGGCGAAGAAGCGAGCACGCGACGAGGACACGCCAATTTCTAAAATATACTCAGAACAAATGGGTAATCTCCACAACATGTGCTATGATTTTGTAACCGAAATGCCAGATCAGTAAGTTACGAAGAGGTCTTTATGTCGCCACAGGGCCAAATCGCAAGGTAATCAACGAGAACCGGAATCATCTGAAGAAGTTGTTCTGGAAATGGGAATGCTTACCATGACAGATGGAAGTAGTTTTCTTTTGAAAGACGACAACACAGGCGGGCGACTTATTATTTTTAGTGGAGCATTAGGAAAAGAAGCTTTGAGAAGTAAGCAAGATGTTTTTATGGATGGCACTTTTAAGAGTTGCAGTAAACAAGTTTCGCAAATTTATACCATTCATGCAGACTTTGGAAGCTCAAAGAACGAAACAAATATATATCCAGTTATATTTGCTCTCTTGCCAAAAAAAGGAAATAAACATGTATTCAACTTTTCCGCCTTCTTATTGAGGCCATACCAGAGTGGAATCCAGCGACGGTGACAGTCGACTATGAATCGGCAGCAATTTCTGCCCTTATAGTTGTATTTCCCGCAGTAGACGTAAAAGGTTGCTACTTCCACATGAGAAACTGCATCTGGAGGAAAGTTCAAAAAGAGATTTGGGACTTGCTTGTGAGTATATGAAGAACGAAGATCATCCACATGTGTGCTGCTTTGGCGTTTCTTCGGCCTGAGGATGTTCCCGACGGCTGGCTGGAAATACATTCCAGAGTGCCTGACAATGAAAAACTTTCTGGATTTTTGGACTATTCGTGGAGAGATGGATGGAAAACGAAGAAGTTCCAGTCGAGCTTTGGAGTTGTTACAACAGGCGTCATCGAACCACCAACTCTGTCGAGGGATGTCACAACAAAATTAATACCGAACTTGGAAGACCGAATCCTCGAGTCAACGACCTCATCAACTGTTTAAAGAAAGAAGCAGAGAGCACAGCATGTGCGCTAATAAGGACCCAGCTCAACATGGAAGGTAAACGAAGGAAAACTGCTTACATGACTCTAGATGACAGACTGGAAAGAACGGTTAAAAAATATAAAGAAAGTGGTGATATTGTCACTTGTTTGAAAACAATTTCTCATCTCCAAAAATTTTGAAGAGTTACTATAAAGTCCAGGAGCTTAAACGTTGACTTATGAGAGTAAAAAAATATAAATAATGTAAAGTAAATATTAGTGACGGAGCTTAATTTGAGCTCAAAGTAACTGACGAAGCCAATAGCTGATTTTAAACACGCCTATATGCAATAGATATTGCATGTAGCCAGTCCAAAGCCTGTGAAAAGTGTGATGGGAATCAGTAAAATTCACTTGACTGTTCAAGGCAGACCAGGCCTGCGAAGTCCAAGCTTTAAATATTAACGAGAGGTGGTGGGGAAGCCCCTGCTGGTGGCGATTGTCCCTGGTGGCGATTGTCACTAGTGGCGATTTACAGGACACCGTCGCAGCCTACGTCTACATAACGTTCGGATTTACTGTTCCCACATTCACAATCCCACCGAACGTTGTATCGCTCCAATGTATAACTTCTACAAATCTTACTAAGTATTTAGATTTGGATATAAATAATGGGATTGCCTTAACAGACAGAAAGGTAAAATTTACGAGAATATCGGTATGGAGAACCATACATGACTTCCATGTTCTAAGATTTATATTTAAAATCATTTTCGAAATGAAATATTTCTATAGAAACTACTTCGTTCTTCAACCTTAACCTCAGTACTGTGATCATTAATGTATACCACCTCAAGTTAGCGCACTCGATGGCAGTGTCACTGATGATGGCAGTCGATGACACTGCCGAAACGTCTGGTTTTGCACAGAAATATTGGACCACGGCCAAACAGCCCGGGAAGGAATTTTAACAACAAACTACTTCTTTGTTGCCGATGACGTAGTACACATATAAAAAATTATCCCCTCCCCATTCAACTATCATTTTCATTTATAGAAAATTACCCCCTCCCCCTTCAACTACCCTTTTCATTTATAGATATTTCATCTACCTTTCTACAGTGGATTATTATGACCTTCTTTTCAGGATATTTTATTTATCAAAATTAAGTAATTTACTCTTGTTAAAACATAAAACGTTGCCGGTAAACTAACCCTTCCCCTTAACCGATCTTCACCAAAATCAACAGGCCTTAAGTACTCTACAATTCAGGCACATATGGAAAAATTTATTTGATTCTGTTTGAATTTGCGGTAGTTATCGTTCGCCATATAAACAATTCCACACACACACACACACACACACACACACACACACACACACACACACACACACACACACACACACACACACACACACACACACGCACGCACGCACGCACGCACGCATCGGAAAATGACTTTTCCTCATGTTTTGAGGGTAGTACAATCAGAATCAGCCCTTATCTCGAACACGATTTTTTCGCCATCAACATACTTCCATTTCCTTATGGAACATGGAAGTAAAAAACGAGCTGAGAAAGGACGAAAGTTACGAAGAAGAGAGGGGGTTGAAAGGAATAGTGACGCATGATCACGACGGGAGAGGAAAGTACGTAAATGGTACACAGAAAACTAGAAGTACCACACTTTAAACGGAGAGGAAAGTTGTGCACAGTAAGTGAAAGAGATAAAAATCGTAGGTAAAGAAATACGAGAAAGAGCGAGTAAGAGAGACGTGAAACGCGCTAGGGAGAGACTCTGGTTGAATTTCGAGAAGCACATAAACTTGAGTTTAGCTACCAGTGTACTGAAGGCGTATCACATAAACCCTGGTACATTGGATACCTGGTATATTGATTAATCTGATCAAAGAAAACGACAGTTTACTGCTATCGTATTTAGAAATGTGCGTCTAAATGACAAATGTGCATCGTTCATACAGCAACGAGCGCGCTACAAAAAATATATTTTATTTAACAGAAGGCTTGACATTTATCGTGCAAATAATAATAAAGTATCCAGGTTGTATATTCGCAAACGCCCATGCTTTATTTGTATTATGTTTCTTACTGTTCGTCGACCAAGTATCGTGCGCGCGTGCTGTTTCATAACGGCGATACAGATGAACGACCGTCTTGACACCGTACAGTTTACGATTTCTAATTGGACAACTTTGGGAATGCACTGGAATTCGTGAAGTAGTGCCATGAAGTTTAATACTGTAGCGAGAGCTTCTAAAGAGATTCTCCACGGTTTCACGCCACTTTTCTGTCTACTTTTTTTAATTGTCAAAAATTGTTCGCTTATGATGCGACCAGCCGGTTGGTTCCTGAGTTTGGTTCTCAGGCGCTTTTAAGTTGGAAACTACTGCTCTACGTGCTCTACACAAGTGTTTTCTAACGGAACACGAGAAGGTTATCTATAGAAAAATAAAAATAAAAAGCAAAACAAATATTTATCAAAGGTCTGAAAAGTTATCTTTACATTTTTAAATTCCAATACAAAGAGATAACACGCACCTTAAAAAAACGACAAAAAAAAACAGAAAACCTGTTTCTCCCCTGTAAACATCATCTGAGAAGAACGCAGGAGAAGCTTTATTGTTTTCATACTGATAAACACTTCAACGTTGATAACAAAACTGGAATGCTGTTTAAGTAAATAGCGTCTACAGACTGCTCTGATGTAGGCCTATAATTAAGTACACACAAGACATTTGAATGTGTACCACGAACGAGAATCACAGTCACACAATCCTGACTTGCGATGGCGCCGTGTCGGTCTAGGTGTGAGGGGCGGCGTCTTGGCGTGCCCCGGTGGTCGCAGACGAGCCCGACGGAACCCCCGTGTAAATTTTGACTCTTGGAGGGATGGAAAGATGTTTATTTCTTGAACTTTGGACGATGGAGGGCGCGGAATGGGGATACTTTAGAGACCCTTCGGTAGGGAGGCAGAGATTACCTGCCCAGGCTGCCGTAAGGCAATGTCGGGTAATGGCAGAGGGCAGGAAGCGCCCACAGAAGACGGTACTAAAGGCATGTCTAGAGTAAGCGCAACCCCCCGTCTGTTGCCATGCACCGGTACGGATGCGATGTAGACAGCAGGGATGGAAGGCGAAGTTTCGGAAGGTCGGCGAAATGGACTGAAGATGGCTTATGGAGGGTCATCGAGCAGCGTTCGGGGGCGTTTACGTCTTCCGCCACGAAAACAGAGAACGATGAATGTTCTTCACTTTTGTCGCAGTATCGGGCCAAGGGCAGTTGCGGCACTCGTGCTTCTGAACTGTCTTACCGGACCTACGACGAAGCTGAACTATATTCCCCTGCCGTTGTAAACACGATTTTGATACGTCATGTGGGGCGTATGTGGGGGGGGGGTCGCTGTCACCAATGGCAAAGCGGGCACTTATCAGTTCTGTGTTTCCAAATAGAACGTTGGCACTCAGTTGTGGTGTAGGCCTACTTTTTTTTTAACAGTTATATCGAACAATGTGATTTTCTGAACCAAAATATCAAGAAGTGACTAAAAACGAGTTTTTTTTAATGTACATAATTATTGTTTATTTAGGTTTAGGTATTATACTTATTATAAAAATTCAGGTTTTATTTATGCATCCAGTTTCTAAATTAAAACGAAACTGAATTGTAAATTGCGATTTTTGTTCGAGTTGCTGTATGATGTAAAAAAGTAACATATTTCATATCACGATATTCGCTGCACTGTCTTTCCCTGAACTACTAGATCAGGTTTTTTTTGCAGTACGATTACACGATGTCGTATTGTTCACAGTATTTCTTGTCACTCTTCAAAACGTTCTTCTTAATGCCTATAACCAGCGTTAATAAATTCCAACAACCTTTCTCGGTTGTCCGACCGTTGAGTGATCCGTTGTGGTTTTCTAAACGTCTCGATTTCCGTCAGCTTATTCCCGCTACAAGAATGAATAACACTGCCAGGGTGACAAAAAATTGTCAACGGATGTCAAAGGGATAGATCGAATAAGAGAAATCAAGATATAAAGAACAGATGAGCTGTGGTTTCTCGACGTAGTAGAGTCAAAAAAGGTACAGACAGAAACGTTAAGAAAGCGTTAAAATAAATGAACAACAAACAATACTACCGACAATTTAATAAAGCACTATATGTACCAAGATGACGAAGGAAGGTGCAGAGCGTCATGAAGATGTGACAATGTAGGGCGAACGCCTAACAGGCAATTTAGCTAACCATTGACGTAAAGAAGAACCATTTTAGTTCCTTTACTATTAATAAATGATCTACAGTGACTAAGAATGAGCGTATACAAATTCAAACGCGCACCTTTGGAGACAGCATGTATACTGTAAGCACGCACCGGTCAGACCGCAGAAGGGACGCGGCAACCGTTATAATGTACTAGTTCAGTGGGTACCGAACCTGTCCGGACCACTTTCCCTGGCTCGGCCACGCGATGAGCCGACAGCGAAAGTCACTCACACACACACACATTCCACGTGTGCGCACACGTTCAAGCTTTAAATAAAAATCGATAGTAGTTTTTTAACAACTTATGTTGAAATGTCGATTGGCGTTAATGAAATTCTTAAACGTATAGCAAGCAGTTCAGTTTACCTGACGTTCTAAATAGTCGATTGTAAATCTTAGACAAAGCGTAGTTATCTGGAACGACTAAATTACATTTTATTAAGGTTCTGAGTACGTTGCTATGTCTCAGCGAACCTTGCGTCCAATCTACTATACCTACAGATTACGCAACAACCCTCGCTGGATTATACGACAATATATAAGTACGAGGGTCAATTGAAAAGTTCGCGGAGCGACGTCTATAGCTTAGCGGTAGAACTGAAACGTTTGTTGTGCTGTAAGATTCATATTTCGTGTGTAACAGCTGTTAATTCATAAATCTGTCCTGTCATTCTCTTCATTGTATACCAGCTGTTCGAAATTTACGTGTCAAGCGTGTTTTGAAAAATAGACAAAATCAGACATCTTGCTGTGTTCGAAGTGTTTGTTGAAAAAGGTCTAGCGCTAATTGAAATTAACAACGGAATGGTAAATGTGTCATAAGATGTCATGCCTTCAAAAATAATAATTTGTATTTTATAAGTGGGTACTCGAGTTTAAACGTGGTTGTGCGGGCATTGAAGATGATTCCTCAGTGGATGCCAAAAAGTGTAATAACTCCAGATATCAATAAAATTTCATACACGCTGTTGGAAGACCAGCGATGGGGAATGGATTACATTTCTGAGATCATAGGCATCTCACGTGAGCGTGTGTATCATATTTTAACAAAAACTTTGCATGAAAAAACTTTGTGCAAGGTGGGTGCCGCATTTGGAGTTGCTGAACTTTTTAGCGTCCACTGCGGGAATCACATTGGTGCTCGTATAGTCACGTTTAAAATTGAGTGCCCATTAACAAGCGATTGTTTCTGAAGGCGCAGCATTTGACGCATTTATCATTTCGTTCTGTATTTCCATTGACTCTAGTTTATTAACAAAGCATTCTTGATTTTGTCCACTTTTTTAAAACTCGTGTGACACGTAAATTTCGAACAGCTGGTAAGTAATAAAGAAATTGACTGAAAGAGTTGAAAATTGACACATGTTTATACGAAATATGAATCTTACATCACATGAAAAATTTTAATACTACCGCTAATCTACAGACGTCGCACCGCGAACTTTCAACTGACCCTCGTATTTCTTCAGTTGTCTTTATCTAAGCACAGTTATGTCCGTTACTTAAGTTTTACAGGAAATCTAGTACACACTGATCATTATTTCTTAATAAGTAAGTTCCTATTTATGAAGTCATTTCAATACTATCTACCACAGAATTTGGGAACACGGTAACCTACGAAGTTTACTGTATTGGATCGACCGTGTCCAGATTAAGACACGTGTCATTCAATTTTTCTGCATACGTATACTATATACTACAGGCTAATACAAGGTACCAGTCACTAATGTTATATGTACTTTTATTACCCTTCGCTTATGACAGACCACATTTAACAGAGCACATTTAACATTTAACGAGGAAGAAAATGTCGACAATATTGTCCAGCGTGCTTTATATGATTACGGAAGACAGACACCATTCATTTACTGTATGAGTAATTAAAGTGACAAATAGTATCATTCAGTAATTAAAGCGACAAATAGCTGTAGAGGAAAAACGGTTTAATCAGTATGACAATTTCTTACTTTGCAACATAATCTCCAGCAACATTAACACACTTGTCCCATCTCTGAATAAGCATTTTAATGCCAGCTGCAAAGAAATCTTTATGTTCAAGTCGGACCCATTTTAGGACATTTCTTTGATCTCGTAGTTGTCATAAAATTTCGTACCACGTAACGCCTCCTTGATTGGACCAAACACGTGGAAATCAGATGGAGCCAACTCTGGGTTGTAGGTAGGCTGAGGTAGAGTCTCCCAAGCCAACTTATTGATGGTTTCATGTGTTAATTGAGCTGTGTGAGTTATCACGGAGGTGAATGACGGCTTTTTGCACAAATCCAGGAGGTTTCCGCATCACTGCCGGCTTTACGTTATTGATAAGCATGTCAGAATAATGTGTACCGTTTGTTGCCCGCTGATCTTCTAAAGAAAGTCATAAAAAATTTGAAACGTCAACTGGACGTGCGAATGGTGATCGTCAGTCATTGAAGTTCCACCATTTTTTAAACGGTTTTTCCCACTTATGAACATTTCCGCGATTCATACAGCTTTTTCCGTATTGTTTAGTAACCCAAGAGTAAATTTTAGCCGGTTTTTCACCTTCAGAAAGAAAAAATCGGACCACTATACGTTATTCAACTACTTCCAAAACTTCGAGACGACTTCGCCCATCAATAAATTAAAATTTGAAGTTATAAACAAAACAATTCCAACCAAACAGCTGATCAGGACTGATCACAAGGATGCAAACTTAGCCTACAGTTCTGATACTATCGTACTCTGCCTATCAACCGTTTTTCCTCTGCAGCTATTTGTCTCTTTAATTATTGAATGACCCTCGTATACTACGGCAAACCGAGTACCGCAGTGAGAACGCTATGGCTACCATAAACGAGTAGTGGTAAGGTTTTTACAGATCATCCGAAGGAGTAGTCGATGCATTTTTTCTGAAGCAGAGCCCTACAAATTTAGTTTTGTGATCTGCAACCCAGCCCTTTCCGGCCTCCCATGACTGAAAGTTGCATTTCTCTCCGAAGGTCTAAAATCACCTTCTAAAACTTCCAAGGCGTAGTCAGTAATTTTGTCTGTTCAATTTTTAAAGCTTTCCTTCCCTTTGCCGTGTCTTCCTGCATACATTTGCCCTGCAGTTTAAGTCCTTTTATAGGTCTATGCCCCCTAAGCTGCAGAACTCACTCACTATTTACAACGAAGTATTTATTATTACATACATTTCGATATTAGATAATTCTTCAATTATGCATAAAATTACAAAAGTCCCTATTACTTTACTGTTTCGTTAGTAACGTAACAATTTTAGCACACAATCGTGCAATAAACACTAAAAATTCGAAACATTCGGATTTGGGTTAAAATTCGTTTTAGTCTGACACCTTGCTGGACTTTCACAGTTTTTTTTTTCAAAATTTAATCTCTTTTTTGGGTCCGGAGGTCCCAAATTTTTGAAATTTTCAAAATGAACATTATATTTAGTGTGTGGTTAAAATTCCCCTTGTCGTTTCATACCGCAAATGGGCTTTTGCGAATTTTTCTCAATTTTGATCCTCTCACATGTTTGTCTCCCGCTACTTTATTTTTGAGAGGATCAATCTCAAAAACAATGGAGTTATGTACGGTAAACGTATAGGTAAAAGCGTGACAAGTTTTACGAAAATCAGCTGATACGTTCAAAAAAGTTGTCGTGAGTCATACTCCAAATAGACAGATAGAGAGACAGACAAATGCTAAAACGTCGAGTTGAAACTGAGAACTCGGTTCGCTCGTTCAATTAACTTGGAATATCATGCATTCTTAATGTACTGTTTACATTTTGTTTAAGAATATTCAATCATTTTTAATATTTTAAAATAAATTTTAATTTTTAAAGACACCTTGGCCTAATCCGTCAGTGTCAATCAATGCTTGTGTGTGTGTGTGTGTGTGTGTGTGTGTGTGTGTGTGTGTGTGTGTGTGTGTGTGTGTGTGTGTGTGTGTGACAAATGAATCGAAACAAAATAAACAGTAAAAAGAAAAGGCGTCAACAGCGACGACTGAGCGAATTTATTGCAATGAGAAACGTCGAATAGAGTGCGGTTACTGAAAATCACGTGACTACAATGTTGCACTGCAGCCAGCCGAGGTCATGACCGATAACAACACGCAGTATACACAAATTATCATCTTTTGTCTTATCATTGCAGTGTTAACACGACTGCAGAGCGGCGTGCGTGCGAGCCCACGCGCGCGCGCATGTGTAACCTTGAATCGCGCGTACCTGACTGCCTTAACCTAACGTTAACGCCATAACGCTGTCTGGTATGTTACGCGAATTTGCCTTCAATTTTTGCCATATCAACAGATTTTATAAATTTCCAAAACGTCGGAAAAGTGACTGGAGAATATAGAAAATTTTCTATATTCCAACTCAGTTGGAACTTTTTTAACACATGGTACTGAATGCTCTTCCACACGCGAGTAAGTCAGTGTCTTCCACGTCCACAAAATCGTTTCAGTATTGCCACACTTTAAATTAAAACAGTAAAGTATTTTATGAAATAAATTAATAAAATTATACGTAGAATTCGGGCTGCAGTATTACAGCGTTATGACATGAAAAATTATTTTCAATTAAATTAACCACATTCACAAAGTTTACAGACTTTACTCGAAAATAACATCCATATCGATAAAAACTTACTAACGAACGGTTTGTGTATTTTTGTATTTCTATAAATTAATATTTTATTCTACTTTAACGTTTACACCCATTCAGTTAAAAGTTCAGGGTTTTTCACAGCCCGAGCGCGTAAATGCACAAACAGGACTCCGGGGGGGACACCCCCCACAATGTTCACTTCAGACGAAATTTTTTTCGTGGTCTTGTGATTGTAGAATAATTTTTTGATTGTAAATGTGATACAAAATTCATATCATGTTATATAGGTTCATGGTTTTCTTTGAAATTAGGCCTACTTTAAATTGTAACCTTACCACCATGTTAATTTTTGCTTGATACGTAACTTAAATGACTAGTATGTATTTTAAATTGTATATTATTTAAAATATATACTATATTATTATTATTATATAGGTCTACTATATTATATACTGTATTATTATTTAAAATGACTAGTATGTATTTAAAATGTGGATATTATTGATAAAAAAAGAATTAACTAACAAACGCTGATTTGATTTTATACTTGTACGTTAATAAAGGTACTGAATTGATAAGAACACTGTATTTTTATCTTCACTCATTCCTATCATTTATACTTTAGACCATTAAAGAACGGACCAACTTTTCATATCCCCTGTCCCCAAATCGCTTGCTGCATCCGCGCCTGCAAGTGACAAGATATGAAATTAACATTTATTAAACAGTAGAATGAAACATAATATTCAAATAAGATTTTACGGTCACAAAATGAAAAACTTCAAACATTTTTTTCGGACATAAAATTTTTCAGAACACCCGTGTTCCGTGTGCAAAACAAACAATAAACGTGTAAACTTTACGGTTTGGCCTGTACTGCTAATACCGATGTTTAGAATAATTCTGACGAATCTACGACACAGTGAGTAGCAGCGAAGGTGTACGCAGAGCAGCGTACGAGGAAAACTATGGGCACAATGACGCAGGCGTACACGCACGCGCACGCTCCTCGTTGTTGACCTTGAATATTTAATAGTACATGTGAACAGGTCTTTACACTGTTAAGGTTATTAACATAAAACGGTTATGGTAATAAATACGAATCGTATTTATATTGGGCAACACGTTTTAATAGAGGCAGAGGCATGCCATCCGAGCTGCGCCGGCCGGTGTCGTTGAATTTATAATGTTCCTTTTATTACAGGAAAAGTAAGAGAAACAAGAAGAGACTGAGAAAGAGGCAGACAGGGAGTGGTGGGTGGTTCTATGTTCTCTTCAATTACTGTTTAGTACAGCGTGTGCGAGCGATTCCGAGAAACGGGGACGAACACTGATACCGACACTGAATGTGATTTGTAAAAAATGACGGAACCTGTTATACTCTACCAATTTGTGCACAGTGTGAGGACGCAAATACTGTATTACGAAACTGTGAAACGTGTATAAAGTTGGATGTGAAATAAGTAAAAGATTAATTCGCTTACGAAATCTGTTTACTTCACTGAAATATTATTAATACTATAATTTCAGTCAAATATAAATTAAAATATTTCTAATATTAATTTATATATGTAGGCCTATGTATACGCGCGCGCGCGATATGTTAACCGTTATTTGTCCATTAAAGTGTCCTCAGGTCTCTATAAAACTATATGACACGCACACGCGAACACACACACACACACACACGCACACGCACAACTACATGTAAGTTTCTTTGCAAACCCATATAAGATTCCATACTTGGATTGACAGTGTTCAGTATTCTTACAAGCTTGTTTATGTACACGTTAAACGTCTATGTTTATATTTTTGTATCAGATATAAAATCATTTTTTATTAATAGAGGAAGTGCATGAAAATCGACGTACTATTTTCTTTATGGTCTATTTGTAAGTGGTGAAATAGAAATAGTTTGGTGAAGCACAAAATAGTTTTTACTTGAATAGGTGCTAAATTTTACGTCTAGTAATAAACTGACATTAATAGTTCTAATAAACGTTCCTAAACGAAACCTCCTCGAACAGAGATTTTTGTAAAATTAATCAGACATCTTGGAAATGCGATCCGAATTAAAAGGACATTACCCTAACATACATGTTCTTGAAAAAAAAAAATAAAAAAAAAAAGGAAATAAGGCATTACAGTACAGTAGTGAAGCCAGAATGCCTATATACAAGTGAATGTCTGGCATTGAATTATAATTTAGACAAACTAGAAATATTGGAAAGACGAATTTTTAGGAAAATATTAGGCCCACGAAAAACTTCAGAAAGTTGGAAATTAAGAAGTAATGATGAAAGATATCAAAGTATAGAAAATATAACAGAAACAGTGAGAATAAGAAGACTTATTTTTTGGACATTTATATAGAATGGACGACAATTGGTTAACAAAGCAGATCTTCAAATATCTGTGGGGGAAGAAGTCAACATCAAGTTGGATTAAAGAAGTTCAAAAGGATATAGAAAAAAATAATATACACGCAGAAGAAGCAATTGAAAGAGGGGTTTTTCGGGCAAAAGTGTTAAAAATGGAAGGAGTCCAGGGTAGGAGAGAGAAAAATGCAGGTTCAAAGTGGACTGAAGACAAGAAGAAGAGACACAGTGAAAAGACGAAAAGAGTATTGGAGAAAAAGAAAAGAATTGAAATTGGCATGTGGTCCTTAGATGGCCGATAGAAAAAAAAAATAAAAGGAAAAGTAAAAATTCAATTCAAAGTGACATGAAGATTTTATTAATTTCACTTACAGAACTTGTAATAAATTCTGGTACAAACTCATTAGTCGTAACACAAAAATAAAAATATATAAGACACTTATCAGACCGGTTGTTACTTATGGAGGCGAAACATGGACAAGAAAGGAACAAGAAACACTAAGAAGGTTTGAAAGGAAGATTGTAAGACATGTTTATGGCACAAGATGATGAATGGAGATTAAGAAATAACCAGGAGGTAGATGAGCTATTGAAACATGAGGACATTGTAAGATTCGTAAAGGCTCAACGAATTCAGTTGCTAGGTTAACTAGAGCGGATGGATGAAAATCCACCGTATGCCAAAGAAAATACTAAGGGCGAAAGTCTATAAAAGCAGAAACAGGGGCCGACCTAGAAGAAGATGGTTAGATGATGTGCTGGAAGATCTAAGAAGAATGGATGTGAGGGGTTACACTGACAGGGGAATGGATAGAAGATTGGTGTTGGAAACCAGGCTCACGTTGGGCTGTAGTGCTAAATAATAATAATAACTAATATTTATTACTAGTCAGTAGTGTTACTCTGACTTATAAATTGTTATTCTATTACTTATTAAACTCTTTAATTATTTTAAGAAGTTATAATTACGTAACTACATAATATAATCATTTAATACGTAGCCTATTCGTTTGAACGTAGTAAAGGGTTTTCTTTCCATCTACCACCGACAGGATAATAGTATACATTAACAATAGCCTATAGGTATAAAGAGCTTATTTATAACTTAACTGTCCCTCATTAGTAAAAGGCACTGAAAATCAATTGGAGACCTAATAGTCTATTACGTGAGGCATGACAAAGGGGCTATCTGCCGATTTTGAGTTAGTGTCCATGTAATTTTTTGATTCCTTTTTCTATTGCTTTCTAAAAGGTTCTAGAACAAAGCTGAGGAAAACTTTTGGCCCGCTCTCACCCTTAAAGGGTTGAAAACATGAAACAACGCGAGGATGTACTTTGAAGTCCTGAAATTGGGTACCTACAGGTTTTTGGGGGTGCTGATTAGGATTTTGACGTCAAGGAATACATCCGACGCAAGGGTTAGACTTGAAAGGGTTGAAAACCACCCCTAAAGTGTTGAAAACATGAAACAAAGTGAGGATGTACTTTGAAGTCCTGAAATTGTGTACATTCAAAATTCAAAAGTTAAAAATTCAGTCGAAATAATATATAGTCTATATATTTCATCCATACTTATAAAATTTAATCAAAGAAAAGTTGAACCATAAACATTATATTATTTTATTAAATTAAATATTCGATTGATATAACGAACCAGCAGTACAGACAGTGACAAATTGCAACAGATATTGTTTTGTTTACAATAGACGTTAAAAAAATAATAATAATACTTAACTATATTGTCAATTTGAAAAAATTTAGTTTAGTATAAATTAATAGGCTCTCAGGACCGCACCCGATAATATAACGTACGATAACAAAATCTAACTGTTGGAGTGCGTTTAGATATTTGGTCATAACACGGTCAATATTTAATAAAAAACTGAATAAAAATGCATTTTGTAGGAAATTTGAAGAGCTACAACTATTGTCCTATGCACTATAGTAAAAAAACCTACTGTACACTAGATATTTCGTCTAGAAGTCAAAAATACTTTTAAAAGTAGAAGTTTTGTTTTGCTATAAGCTTTATTTTTGATTCATAACAATTTTTCGATAAAACGCATCGTTACTGAGATATTTAATAAAAAAGCCGACTTTTGGCGAAAATCCAAAAACCTGCATTTTTTTAAAACGTTACGTGTTACTGTACAGCAATACATATATGGTTTAAAAAAAAATTGAGGACATTGCTAATATAATAGACAACCGAAAACTACAGTATCTCGGCTTAATATGCATATCTGACAAAATGGCGACGTCCGTTTTTACATTTCTTGGAAAAAATTTGCAGAAGTTATGATATTTTCCTTCATAACTTCGTAATGTTTCAAGCTACACAAGTAATTAACCCAAAGTTTTTAGGAAATTAACAGAGCTTTCATTTGATACTAATTTGGTTACGATCGAACAAGTTTTCACCGTGTTATATCAGTTTTAATCACGTAATTTGATCAAAAACCGGTGAATCGCCATCTTTTTTTGGCTGTGTCTCAAGAACCATTTGACATAACAAAACCAAACAATATGTAAAATATTTGCCTGGTAATAAGCTTTAAGTTTGAGTTATACAAATGTTTCGCAAAATGGCGTCATTTTTTTAGTTATTTGCAGATTAATTTAAAAAAACGCGTTTTTCTTGCAAAACTTTGAACCCTTGTAACTCGCAAACAACGCATTTTATCAAAAAAGTGTATACCACCTTTTTGCTTAGAATTTAATTCTCTATCGGGTCCCGGTGTTAATTCAATTTTGTTTTTTTTTTTTACTCCCGAAAAAGGGATGAAAACAACCCCTAAATTTAAGAGCGGGCCAAAATTCCTTAACTTTATTTTATAACACTTTATACAGATTTTGCAAAAAAAATCAGAAGGATCCATGTACACTAACTCAAAATCGGGAGAAAATTCCTCACGTAATAGACCATAAATAGTTCCTGTGCGACTGTTCATATTCATTCGCGGGTGTTATAATCTGTGTTCCTGCGTCACTGAAGATGTCCGCCAACGGTATGGACGAAACGTCTGGTGATAAACGTGAACAATCTAGACGGCGGCCTAACAGCCCGGAAAACTGTGATAATTTTGTATAAATTGTGCTTGCCTATACTCAATCAATTAATATATAGTTATACTACGTACATAATCAGATATGCCGACTACTGCGTCTTACGTACCGATTTTGTTCTTTCTTCTTCGTGATTCGTGGCTTATAAACAGAGAATGTATCACCTCATTGGAAGTAGAGGTGGGCCGATATAATTATAATAGGTATTTTGGAACGATATTTTTGTAGAACGGATATAACAGTGGCTGTAAAGTTGAAATACCTGTTCCCATTCAACGATTACTGAAAACTGAAAAAGCGAATACCCGTTCCGATTACTCGCGGCCTCGCAGTTCCGGGTCGCGGAACCCCCCTACACAACTAACGAATAAACAAGTAAACGAGTACTACGAGTAGGCTATTACACGTATTATGAGTACACAAGTACAAAGTCACTTTTTGGTGCTGAATACTTCATTCTGCGCATGTGCCAATTGCCATACAAGTACGAAACGAAGCGAAACAGCGAGGTTCAGAATATCTCTATGTCAAAGAGACGAAGCTGTTTTTAATAAATGAAAACAATGCATACTGATGTTACATTTATTCTCGTGTGTTATGCAGATATATAATAGAGATTATAATAACAAATTGTATACTATATACTAGTCACCAACTTGGTACATTTTGAAAAAGCGAATTATATTGTGTTATAACCTACAGAGTGGCTGATAGGCCATATAGTACTTTTTGTTAATGTAATTTCGGAGATGATTTTTAACTTCACTGCACATCTTACGTAAATTTTTTGACACTATTTGTTGTGCTATTACGTGCACTCTAAATTTCATTGCCTGAATTTCGCAACTGATTTGTCTAACCAAAATGAAATCAATAATTTAATATTAAATCTTCGTCAGTTTGTTTACTCCTAGTGAAAACTTAAAATTGGTATTCCCAAAAGGAGACAGGCCTATAAATTCTGTTGTTTCTTATTTTCTTTTAAATAGTAATAGGTTAATAAATTCATAGTGTAAAATAACACTGTTAGTATTTTTAGTTTCAATTTATTTCTTATAATAAATTATATAATACCGGTATATGTATAATACGTAGGCTATATAATAACAGGTATTTGTACACGTTATTTTCTTGGAAAGGTTTCGTTTGTACCTGTTATTTTCAAAGACTAGTTTAGCACACCTCTAATTGGTAGGTCTTTAAAACATTAAGACGAAAACACGCCCCAAACATACTCACACGCTCGCGGTCGCGATCCCGCACGGTACAAAGCACAAAAGCTATGAATTACGGTCTTTACTGTGCCACGTGCAATCAAACGAGACGAGTGAAAGTATCTGAATGACGAAATGCAGTTTGCATTTTCTGCCCAAACACTACAGTGTGCATTAATCAACGATGTGACCGCCAATGATGTTATCGGTTGCCCTTGACAAAGTAAGGTCAAACAAAGTGTTCTATTGCCGTACAATGTATTGCCCTTATTGGAGGAAACTGGAATAATATTTACCACGAGTGTAGTGTATTATTACAGTAATTAAGCCACTAAAATTACTCCGTCCGTTGCGTGTGCCCTCAGAAAACCGCCTATGAACAGAACACAGCACTTGACTGATAAGGAAATATGAAAGTCCTGTAATCCAGCCGGGTGGGCGGTAGATAGCGGTGTATTTTAAATTAATGGCGATAATAAACTGATAATTTCATTTTTCTTTTTAATTCCAAGGCAACTCGCCCGTACTAATTGCGGATAATAACATTAACATAATTAATTCCCGCTGTTATTGTTGTCGGTTCTTTACAATGTCGGCGAAATGAATTACTCAATTGCTGAACCGTTTATTTTCTTTCTTTTCGATATAGTCTTCTCTTTTATGAATTAGGCTTACTTCGTACACGCTTATCTGATAAGGTATACTTTACTTCAGTTGAGTCTAGAAAGTTGGGCCTATATATTAATTGTATTACTGTTTTAAATAGAGAAGTCAAATCGACACGTACCGCGGATTAAACACATGGATACAATTATAGAATGCTTTAGAAGTTCGGTTCGAGACGCCACGCTGCCGTGACTTTCAGCTTCTTTGAATTAGTGGCGAATTTCCGTGGGGGACTCGAGAATTTCAATAACATTACATTGAAATTATATTGACATTAGGAATTATATCCTTAAATTCGTAGAGACCGTCAATCAATGAATTTTTCAGTAAAGGGTTTGTGAGGATCGGTCAAAAATAACACAAATTTTAACTTATTTGTGTCGACGTTTCGACAATCTTTATTGTCATCATCAGGACCTGTGTATGAATACAAAAGAAATGTAAAACACAACAGAACAATTATTTGGGTGAACGTGTTCGTTTATGTGAGTGTGTGTGGGGACACGCGTGTGCGTGCGTATGTATGTTGTATCATTGTATATGTGAAGGAGTTGAGATAATTTGTTTACATCTTCAAATGTTTTCATTAAGAAAACGAGAAAATTATAATATCGCATTTATATTAATGTGATATTAATATTTGTTTACAATATATTAATATATAAACAATATTATATGTATTATATATTATAATATATAACATAAAAAATATATATATATTAATATATAAACAAATATATTAATATATTTGTTTACATCTTCAAATGTTTTCATTAATATCACATTAATATAAATGTGATATTATAATTTTCTCGTTTTCTTAATGAAAACATTTGAAGATGTAAACAAATTATATCAACTCCTTCACATATACAATGATAACAAAATATGGCTATAATTTTGAAAGAGCTTCGTATTATAATTTTGAATGCTTCGTATATCTGGGGACTTATGTCGATGCTGAGAATAACTGCACAAAAGAAATTGAAAGAAGAATTCTGGCTGCTAATAGAAGCTATTACGGACTGAATAAACATTTTAAATTAAGACTATTAACCACAGAAACTAAAGCCACGCTTTATAAGACATTGGTAGGATACTCAAGAAAATTGATGAACAGGAGAAGGATTTATGGCTCAATTCAACAGGATGGAGGCTGGAGAAAGAGAAATAATAATGAATTATATGCTAAGTACAATGACATTACAGTTGCCCGATTTGCCAAAATTAATAGATTAAGATGGGCAAGACACGTTTAGAGAATGGATGACGAACGTACGGAAAAAATAGTTATGAAACACAAGCCAACAGGAAAAAGGAAGATTGGAAGACCGAAAAACAGATGGTTGGACCAGGTCGGCGGTGATGCGAGGAAGCTGGGCGCAGTGAATTGGTGGTGAATGGCTGAGGTCAGGAATAAGTGAAGGCAATTTCTTTTGGAGGCCAAGGCCCGATCTGGGCTGTAAAGCCAAGGATGTATGTATGTAGGCCTATGTATGAATCGAGAATTTCAATAAAATTACATTGAAATTACATTGACATTAAGAATTATATTAAAATATTGACATTGAAATTATATTAAAACTGAGGAATTATATTGAACTGCCAGACATTTTTTTGAAGCAACGGGGTATTTCCTTTGCCTTTGCAGCCCCTCACCCCACCACACTCACGGTTGATGTAGTCAATGAGCGTAATGTATCGCTACACAGCTGTCCTAGAAAAATGTGTCCTCTATTTTGGTTTCACAAGATTTTCTGAATAGGGGAAAAAAGACCCTCGACAACACAGAATAAGGTACAGACCCATTTATTATTTCATTTTCGCCTATATAAATGCGTTACTTCCAACAGACAGACAAAGTAATGACAAAATTTAAAGTGACCGGAAAGGTTACGGAAATATCAGTATTTCACTAAAAGATAAACAAGAAATAAGCAGGTTAAACAAGAAATAAAGTGCCTCGTGGAAAGAAGCACACGTCAAATAGCAGGCAATGCAATACATTCAGCGCGTATTAAATACAACAGATGAAACGACGGGGTTCTCGGATGGGAAAAAATGGGAAAGATCAAATTGGCATGACTCAATAAAATGACGATAATGAGCCGTGATGATGATATAAGGCAGTGCTAAATGTTAGTGATGAAGAATGGCAGTGCTAACACAAATAAGGAGAGGTGAACACGAGAGGCTCAGATAGACTTTAGGCCTACTGGGAAATCTCCAATACTCAACTTGAATACTGGATGCGACAAGACTAGAAGGAGAAGAAGAAGGAGAAGGAGGAGAAGAAGCAAGAGAAGAAGAAGAAGAAGAAGAAGAACAACAACAACAACAACAACAACAGCAGAAACAACAGCTACAAGTAACAGAGAGAAGAAAAATGCTTTATCTTACTATGATACAGGCCGACTGCCTAAATGTACTGCCGTAGTTCGTTTAATGTGTCAAACACTGCCTGTTTAATTCCCCTTAGTTCAAAATATAGAATAGTTTTCAACTGCCAGTATTTTCTACGTTCGTGGCATAATCCGACGTTTAATTAAGTGACAAGCGACGAGTCTGTTCCTTTGTATGCATGCCAATCACATCTCACGATTCGCTACCGTAGCGAGTGGCTCTTCTTTACCCGTATGGTGCAATCGTTTGTCCTCTTCACTAATGCACGTTATCTCTGCTCACGTCTGTAGCCACATGCTACAAACGTGAGCATTGTGGCCGTATGCTACAATTCTAAGTTGTACGGATTGGTGCGTCGAGACAACGTGTTACGATTTACATTGCGAGCTCCTGCCTCGAGGTCCGGTCAGCAGTATGTCTAAACTGTCTGCCTTCTTCGTAATCCTCACCACGGTACGACCGCTTGCCTCCAGATACACCTTACAGTATTCACAATGCGAGCTCCTGCCTCGAGGTCCGGTCAGCAGTATGTCTAAACTGTCTGCCTTCTTCGTAATCCTCACCACTATTCTTTCAAACACGGTACGACCGCTTGCCTCCAGATACGCCTTACAGTATTCACATTTTTCTAGCGACATTTCACTACTGGGACATTCACTATTATCATCTCAAATTCTCTGTACCAGCCTGCTGTAACCCGTATTTCATTAGCAATGTCGGGACCCTATGTCGCTTGGTAACTTCGGTAACAAAGTGTTACTCGAACGACTTTATCTAAAGAGAGTAATGCCAAACTGAGTCAAGATCTGTGAACCTGGTGTATGTTTATAACTTCTGACAGAAGTAGGCTATGGGTAGTATTATGCTGCAACACGTTTTAGAGAAAAAAAGACAAAAACAGTACCACTGAGTAAGTCGTAATGCACCTGTTCTTCACTCTATTACAGGATAGTTTATTTGTGACACACACACACACACACACACACACACACACACACACACACACACACACACGAAGTACGTTACAAAACCCACAATACGTTCAGTACAGCGCGGAGTGACAACCGAAAACAAAATGAAAAAACAATAGGTCATTACCGTTGGTGGTACTTGGTTCTAAAAATGGTTTCAAGGACAAGGTAAGAGTCACACACACACACACACACACACACACCTCAGTACCGGAGACAGATGTTTGCAATCTGACACTTGCCAGCTAACGCACACGAGCGCGCGCTTGTATATTTATAGACGTTTACATGAAACAGTAGTTATGTACGTATGTTCATTATTTAGTCAACAAAACTGCAGCCAAAATGCATTTCGTTACACCAGAGCGTTTGGAAATAAACCCAACAGTATATGTTTGCTGCATGTGTTTGGAACACTTTCAAACTAGTCACGAGCACGTGCGCGCGATGGCTTGTGGACGGAACCCACAGAGAACATTGACTGCACCGGCGTATAGATATAAAATATAAAAACGACAGCTATAAAACAAGAAATAATCAACCGTGTAATTCTTTCCAATTTTTTAAAATTTATGTTCTGCATTATGAAGTATTAATTGTGTAAGTCTGGCACGATTTCAACCTAGTACCTATAAACCTCGGCCACTTCCCCCTTATTAATCTAAAACAACTCTCTGTTCCTCCTCTCCCAGACATCACTTATCCCGCTAACCGTATATTAACTAAATTTATTTATTTACTACTCCTAAAAATAGTTCGATGCACCGGTCTAGTGTCCGATTTTTATACGTAATACCCTAGACGCATGAACTCGAGGAAATTAATAGTACGTTTTTTTTAGTCTATAGCTGTGGGATTTATAGAACATTAGTAATTAATTTCCAAATTCTATTTCAGACAACCAGTCGTTTGGAAATAAGAAGTGTCTTAGTATGTACGGTACTTCTTATTAAATGCTTTACTGCACTGACGGAACCCACAGTTTCAAACAAAGAAATCAGTTCATACAAGAATCGATACACTGGTGATAATAATTCACTATTTACGGGAACATAATGCATGAAAATTAAAACGTTTTACAAACAAAATAAAATAATTTTGTATGAGACTTGCAGACTTTTAAGTTGCTTTAGTTAGAAAGGAATCCTATACAAGGGAAAAACCTCTGTAAAGAATGGTGTGAGATAAAATGTGTAGTTTGTCACCAAGTACGATGAAGAAAGAACTGAGGACCATATAAGCAAAAACGTAAGTATACAAGAAAAACGTCAAGACTTGCAACGACGTTCTTATACTTGAAGAAGAGGAAGAACAAGACTATACATACATTAAACGACTTCGGCATATTATTATGGGAGAAATGTAGACTGAAAATCAATAAACCGATGAAAAGCTAAAGCGACTGGAAACCAAAGTAAAAAAGAAAATGTAGAAAAGACAGGTGTCACTGAGACAGGAATCAGAATAAGAGGAGGAAGTGACCTCACTTTTATTGTCTGATAAGCAATGAAGTTCAAAATGAGTGATTCAATGAGGGTATGACGAAAAAATGCGATTCCCGACTACATTGAGGAGGAAGACTTTACGTTGCATGTAAGAATCAAATTTTTGTTTAATTTTCCATCGGATTTCATTGCTATTTATCAGAACAGTATTATTTCATAACGTTCGAGCCGTCCGGTTACATCTTGTTTGCGACAGTTTAGAAACTCATATTTCCCCTGATATGTCGCAGGGTAAGACGATGGTGGGGCTTAACGTCCAGCCCGATCTTCTGTCTGGGTTGTCTCCTACAAACTGCCTGTCTTACCGGACTAAAGAGACCACCTTTGCCTAGTACAACCGTATTACAGCCTTGTAATTTGCCTGTATTACAGCCGTCTAAATCCAGCTAGATTCACAGCTGTAATATTCCAAAGATAAACCGGTCCAGGAGCCTTGCCCTTACGCTTTACCTTGGTACTGGTGGCTACAGATGCCCTCCACCAGGAATATTTATCGACCTTCCGTTCTAGATCCGTAGTATTCTGCATCAACAGGGTCACCTCTTGTAGGACGTGCACTTCACCTCAGCCTCTCTCCGGCCGATGTTGGCCGGAGAGAGGCTGAGGGCTCCTTTGGGAACTAACATCGCTTCATCCAACCATGTGAATTTGTGAGGACCAGTGCTTAATCAGTCCGGTACAAAGGTACTACTTCTCCAAATTCCCTCGACCCGAATGGATGACTGCCGCATCTCCAAACAACTACTAAATTATAAGCTGAAAGATCGGAGAGGTGTGGAGCGTCCGAAGTAGCGCTGGAGTGACCATGGAGTAATATATTGGGGCCGGAACAAACCATTTTTAGTTTAATTCTTGCTCAAGATGATGATGAATATCACTTCACAAGCAACACACTAAACACATCTGTCTTAAAGCAGTACAAAGACTACTGCTCTCCCTGGAATCTGACATGAAGTGCTCTTAAAAGAAACTTGATTTTTTGTTTATATTTTCTTATTTATGCTGATGGATCTTAGCTAATGTAGGATACAAAAAAACAAGGTTTCAAGCGGGTGAAATGAAATTTCTGGGGAGTGTTCGGGGTTGCAGTCTACGGGATAGAATACCAAATAAGAGAAGATTTCGGCATTAATAACATCAATGCTTGATGAATTTAAGTCAAGGTGGAAGCAACACTCTGATACAATGGACCCGTGAAGACTACCGAAGATCCACAAGAATTAAAAACTAATGGGAAGACGAGATGTCGAACGGCGAAGAAAAGGAAAGTTGTCTTGACGAAAGCGAAATAGATACTGTGCCTAAATCCTGGAGTTCAGAAAGGTGAAGATTTTCTTATTTAAATAATGCAGCACAGGAAACGATACCAGCGAAATTCTTCTTCCAAGTCTTGAAAATTTATAAAATGGAATATGCTATTTCACAAACTAAATTAAAAAAATATATTTTTGTCTAGCTAGCTTAGTTTCATTCAAGCGGTAATCCAAAATGGCGTTCGCGAAGTAACAAAGCTATTTGTTTTTAAAGAAGAAATAGAATATTTTTTGAATGTTTTAGATTAATTCCATCAGTGGGTGTTCTCACGATTCACCCGGCGAGGCTCATTCATTTCGAGATCGTAGGCGTAGTGAGTTTAACTTGAGCCATTGTCCCCAATCGTAGAATCGTAATTTCGCAAATGCTACGTTTACTCATTTTCCATACTTTACACAGCAGTGAGACAGGACAGTAAGCAGACGAGACTGGGAGTACTGTTAAAGCATCCGTAAGCATGATCTGGCCACTGGCTCGGGATTTTTACGAAGGGAATGGCTGCAGAGACATTGGAAGAAAGTGCTCTTCAAACAAGGGAAGGACAGAGAACTTTCCAGTTTACCGAAAACGAAGTGTTGGTGCCTCAGATTGCGGGGTTGAGTAGTACGGAAAGTAACCAAGTACCGTAAACCTTCATTTCCTTCCAGTAGCTAACCGGACGGTCGGACAAGCCTGCGCGCCTAGAAGGCTCTTGGGGTACCGTAACTGACCTACGACAAGTTTATAAGGGTTGCCGTCGTAGTACAGTCACTGAAGCCGAAAAAATGAGAAATTGCAAATTAAGTGGCTTCTACGAGATTTTTTGCATAGGTCTAGATAAAAGGGTAAGAAAGAATTTTTAAAAAAGTTTACAAAAATTCAGTCGCGGGTTTACGAAAAAAGGGAGGGGGAAAGTACAACAAATTCATTTTTCGTGATTATCTTAAAAAATATTAAATTTATGAGAAAAATACAAAATACAAAAAAGAAAGAGCATAATATTCTGCATAAAAAAGATTATTAACATTTGTTTTGTTAGGGCCATACGTTTAGTAGAAAAATTAATTCAAAGTTGACCAAATTTTTCACAAGGTGGATTTTCACATAAAATACATTTTTATTTTTTGTATTCTTTTTATATAGCCTAAAGGTACCATATAATGTTATTATTTATAGTCTTAAAGCGATCGATTTCGGTCACAGACCATCGTCAGGTTATATAGCACATTTGTTCACAATATTATAAAACACTATTATTTATAAAAACGAATTTGTAGACATTGTTAATTTTGATACATATGTTGTTGTCTAAAGCTTCCTAAGAACTGATTCTGTTATAGAGTGTTCATGTTTACATATTATATCAGCTGATTACTGAATGTTGATTTTGTCGTAATATTTCAAAAGTGATATGAATATATATCAATACAATATATAACATATATATATATATATATATATATATATATATATATAATTTGTGATGTTTTCAATTTGTTTCTTCTGCAAGTAGATAATATTGTATATTCTTTTTAACACCTGACGCACGTTTCACTGAAAAATATCAGTATCATCAGAGGTTTCTAAGTGAATTAATAACAATCGTAATAATTCTATTAATATAAAAGTAACGAATAATCGAATTTGTATCGATTTTAACGTAAAATAAAATAACTGATAATCGATTTAGGTCGATTAGTTAACGATTGTTTTAATGTTTATTTCTTCAGCAGCTGTTTTCTCGGTTATATTTGAAATTTTGTTTATATAGTATTTTATTCACATTTATTTTTATTTTTTAGTAAATTTATAATTTTAAATAGATCGTCTTGTTTTGTTTTTATTTGGGTTTGTTCTTTAATTAATAAATTATTGTTATTGTGTTTGTAAATATTAAGATTTTCCCAAATATTCATTTTTTGACCTTTTTGTATGTTTTTAATTAATTTTATATTTTCAATGTTTGGAAACTGGTGGTTATTATTTAGACAATGTGTGGCTAAATTAGATTTATAAATATTTGGTTTTAAATATGCATTGCGGTGTTGAACGAATCTATCTCGTAGTTTTTTCTTCGTCTGGCCCACGTAAAATTTATTGCAATCTGGACATTCTATTTTATATATTCCATTTTTATTGTGAGTATTGGATTTAGTTTTAGGTTTTATTTTATTAAAAATTATATTATCTGTGTTATAAGATATTTTTAAATTAGTATCTTTAAATATTTTATTTAGTTTTTGAGTTATATTTCCGTAATAAGTGAAGGTTGTATATTTTATATTATTATTAATAGATGACTTTTTAAATGTAGTGTTTTTAGGAATTTTATTAGTGATTTTATGTTTAATTTTATTTTCTAATTTATTAATAGTTTTTATTTTGTATCCATTTTTAACTGCTATTTGTTGGATAATTTTTCTTTCTTTGTTTCTTTCTGTGTTATTTAATGGGATCCTAAGCATTCGGTAAATCATGGAATTAAATACTGCCATTTTGTGTTGGGGAGGATGATTAGAAGTATTTGGTATTACTAAGTCAGTTTGAGAAGGTTTCCTGTATATTGCGTATTCAAAATTTTGTTTCATTTTTCTTTATTGTTAAGTCTAAATAATTTAATTTATTATTAGATTCTTCTTCTAACGTGAATTTTATTTTAGAATGTAAATTATTTATGGAGTTGAATATTTTACTTATATTTATACCATTGTTTTGGGAAATGTACAGAGTGTCATCAACGTATCTAAAATAACATCCTAATGGGTCGTTTAATTTTATTATATTTATTATTTGTTCGTCGAGTTTATCTATTTTAGATACGTTGATGACACTCTGTACATTTCCCAAAACAATGGTATAAATATAAATAAAATATTCAACTCCATAAATAATTTACATTCTAAAATAAAATTCACGTTAGAAGAAGAATCTAATAATAAATTAAATTATTTAGACTTAACAATAAAGAAAAATGAAACAAAATTTTGAATACGCAATATACAGGAAACCTTCTCAAACTGACTTAGTAATACCAAATACTTCTAATCATCCTCCCCAACACAAAATGGCAGTATTTAATTCCATGATTTACCGAATGCTTAGGATCCTATTAAATAACACAGAAAGAAACAAAGAAAGAAAAATTATCCAACAAATAGCAGTTAAAAATGGATACAAAATAAAAACTATTAATAAATTAGAAAATAAAATTAAACATAAAATCACTAATAAAATTCCTAAAAACACTACATTTAAAAATTCATCTATTAATAATAATATAAAATATACAACCTTCACTTATTACGGAAATATAACTCAAAAACTAAATAAAATATTTAAAGATACTAATTTAAAAATATCTTATAACACAGATAATATAATTTTTAATAAAATAAAACCTAAAACTAAATCCAATACTCATAATAAAAATGGAATATATAAAATAGAATGTCCAGATTGCAATAAATTTTACGTGGGCCAGACGAAGAAAAAACTACGAGATAGATTCGTTCAACACCGCAATGCATATTTAAAACCAAATATTTATAAATCTAATTTAGCCACACATTGTCTAAATAATAACCACCAGTTTCCAAACATTGAAAATATAAAATTAATTAAAAACATACAAAAAGGTCAAAAAATGAATATTTGGGAAAATCTTAACATTTACAAACACAATAACAATAATTTATTAATTAAAGAACAAACCCAAATAAAAACAAAACAAGACGATCTATTTAAAATTATAAATTTACTAAAAAATAAAAATAAATGTGAATAAAATACTATATAAACAAAATTTCAAATATAACCGAGAAAACAGCTGCTGAAGAAATAAACATTAAAACAATCGTTAACTAATCGACCTAAATCGATTATCAGTTATTTTATTTTACGTTAAAATCGATACAAATTCGATTATTCGTTACTTTTATATTAATAGAATTATTACGATTGTTATTAATTCACTTAGAAACCTCTGATGATACTGATATTTTTCAATGAAACGTGCGTCAGGTGTTAAAAAGAATATACAATATTATCTACTTGCAGAAGAAACAAATTGAAAACATCACAAATTATATAATTACTGCAAGAAACATCGAGTTACTTATATAGAAAATTATATATATATATATATATATATATATATATATATATATATAATTTGTGATTTTTTCAATTTGTTTCTTCTGCAATATTGTATCTTTTTTTTTTTTTTTTAAAGAATATACAATATTATCTACTTGCAGAAGAAACAAATTGAAAACATCACAAATTATATAATTACTGCAAGAAACATCGAGTTACTTATATAGAAAATGATATATATACAATATATACCAATACAACAACATTTAACCATATTGAAAACATGCAATGACAAAATAAGATCAAATATATATGAACAATACCGAATATACAAAGATATAAAAGAAGAGGGCCATGAAAATCTATTAAACGTGATGACAGACTTCAAAAATCATATCACTTTTGAAATATTACGACAAAATCAACATTCAGTAATCAGCTGATATAATATGTAAACATGAACACTGTAACAGAATCAGTTCTTAGGAAGCTTTAGGCAACAACATATGTATCAAAATTAACAGTCTACAAATTCGTTTTTATAAATAATAGTGTTTTATAATATTGTGAACAAATGTGCTATATAACCTGGCGATGGTCTGTGACCGAAATCGATCCCTTTAAGAATATAAATAATAACATTATATGGTACCTTTAGGCTATATAAAAAGAATACAAAAAATAAAAAATTGAATTATAGGTACCATTAATAAAAAACAATAAAATACATCACATTATCATTAATAAAATACATGTTTATGTAATAGACATGCAATTTTTTCAGGAATATAAGTTTAAAAACTCATGATTATTCATTTATGTATATATTACTATGTATAATTTTTACTTATTTATTACGCATTATAATAAAAATGTTATTAAAAAATGAACTTTATAAATATATTCAAAATAGTTTTTCTTCCAATCATTGAAGATTTTGACAATAAAATAACTTTTAAAACACAGATAAAACAGAAGAATTTTTAGTTAATAATAATTGCATAACATTAAATAAAGATCCCACAAACAAATATCAAACACATATAACAAATATACTAAAAATAGTACCCAAATCATAAATCCTAAAGACTCCTTTAAATATAAAATGGATAATCATTGTGCACCAAAATTAAATTCTTTAATAAAATTACACAAAATCAATAAACCTACCAGACCTTTAATAAACGCTAGAACCGCACCAAATTATAAAATATCAAAATTACTAACACAAATCTTAAAACATAAAATTGAACTTCCATCAAAATACAATATAAAAAATAGTATCGAACTCACGGAACATTCAATATCGAACTGCGTTAATTCAATATCTGTATGGCGCATGTACCAGCTGTCCTCGCTCTCCCTAAAATTCTTCAACTTTCACAGTCTGTTCTTTTTATGCCCATGCACGGATATAAATTCTCACTATGTAGAAGAGAAACCTCAAATATTGTAGTTGTACGTACAATAGTTACATATTAATTTTTTTTTTTTTTTTTTTAGTTTTTAACTATTAATATTAATGCGCGCAATGGACATATTTTTACATTTATTAATAAAAGTTACATTTATTTAAATTTAACTAAATGTTAACAATTCTTTACATCGCAGTCTTATAGAAGACACTTTGACCAATACGTGTTCATAATTATGTTAAAAAATATTATTATTTTGAAAATATCTGTAGAAAATTTAAGTTAAGAAAATGATGTATACTTGCGAACTCAAAAAAAATGATAAATTTAAAACTCGCTCATTTTATGCCAATAAATCAATACTAATTTTTATTATTTTTTTAAAAAACCTATATATGTAAAGTTCATATCGTGAAGCTTTTTTTTTAATGTAAATACATTTGTAATAAATTGTTAATATGTTTATGCATTAGTTGGAAAAAATAAAAAACAAAAATGTTATTACTTTATTTTAAGTATTTATTAATAATTAAATTAATTTCTTTTCATTTTATGTAAAAGTGCAAACATTTAGCTTTAAAATGGTTTTTTAGTTTTGTCTCTACGACTATTATAACGGATTTATTAAAATTTGTATGTTGCAATGTCAGAAAAATTAGCCTTCCCGCTCATCGGGGCGGACTCCGACAATCAATATTTTTCTAATATTTCAATTCCATTTGTCTCACAAAGTATTGCCCTGGCAAAAAAATGATAGATACCTTTTTTATAGAGAATTTAATGCTCTTTAATGTTTGTAATTTGTCTTTTTTCGTAAATTTGTTATTTTTCAAGATAATTGAAAAAAACTAATTTTTTGTACCTTCCCCCTCCTCTTTTTCGAAAAACCGCGACGGAATTTATGTAAACTTTTTTTTAAATTGATTCTCACCCTTTTATCTAGCCTTATCCAAAAAATCTCGTAGAAGCCACTTAATTTGAATTTTCTTCCTTCAGCGACTGTACTATAGTGTGACGCAACTTGTAAACGCTGTTCTGGCTGGTTCTTGTAAATACAGAACAGGGTTTTGAGACACAAATCACTATGTAACAGAAAACAGGATAAAAAATTAATCAGCGTAAATGTTATGTTTCTGTAAAAAAGATACCGACTCACTGATTTAATTTCTTAACAACTTACGGTTTAATTACCTCACCAAAAGCGGTTCAAAATACGCCTAAACGTGTGCAGCACCATTTATTGCAAACGAGTAATGTTTGTCACATGTTGCTTACCACTTATTTGGTATTTTAATTTGCAACGTTATGTGGTGTTTTAATTGTGTGCTGCATTCCTGCATTAGTTAATTGTTATAGCTTTTCATTGAGCTGATAAACCTCAATTAATTCACATTTATTTAGTTGCAGCCGCCCTTAATTGTGGTTGCTTTTTAAATTCTCCAAGTTGATCTGACCAGATTGTTGGAATTGTACAACACGATCAATTATGGAGTTTCACTTTGATAGGATTAAAGAAAACCACAAACTGAAAAACATGGATTTTACAGTTTTCCAACGACGTTTACCCTCCGGACCCGAGTGGATCTCCACCAAACATTGAAGAGCCGTCATCTATGCCACCGGACGTGCCCCCAGAAGTACTAAAGAACACATACGGTAAACCCCTGTCGACCGCGACTTCTTCCGCCGAGAAATTTATTTATATGTAATTTTTTAACGCACAACGTTTCCAAAACTACGGGGCTAGAATTCGTTTACACTAGGTTTGTGGCAATATTGCTATTCCTCGTCTGGTTGGAGAACGATTTGCGTACAGAAATATAATATAATGTTGCAGAACTTCTGTAATTATGTGTACGGAGAAGGTGAATGTCAATGAATTGGAAGAGACCATACAACGGAGTGATGACTACAATGACAACCAGTAATTTAATGGTCGGATCGAAATGACTCCTAAACAGGGGATCTTTTGTTTAATAATTACGCTAAATTATTTCTCGAAGTCCGATTCCATCGTGGAGAACAGTATAAAACTCAAACGGGGTTTGGAAGGATTTTTTTATGTCCACGCAAACAGCTGCAGAAGGCGCTTCAAAATATAATCAGCAATAGATTTCTCTGTTAAGCTGCTTTAGAAAGTCAGATGGCAAGTCAAATGACAACGTCTCATATCTTTCCCTAACTGCCGATATCATGTTTGATTTAAAATTGATTGAATAAAATTTAGTGCTTGAAATCCCATTTAAAATATTTGATCTCTTTTTAAAAATAAACATTGAAAATTGTAGCATGTCATGATCTTCACATAGTATCAAAAAAAGAAGTTGCTACTTTTCTCCTTGTCAAGTGAGTTTATGTAATAAAATAAAATTCTGAAACAACGGCCAGTTATTTGAACTCACTGGACTGGTTTTATAGGCATCCGTTCATCCTAATACTGATGTTTATAATATTGAGTTTCATATTCCCTTGATTTCACCAACGGCGGACTCAGGAATAGAGATATGTTTTTTTGTAGTAATATAACCCCTTTCGGTTGGCGAGGGAATACTGTATTCGACACACGTAGAACTAGGAATATAACCCCTACGGTTGCCGAGGGAATACTGTATCCGACACACGTAGAACTAGGAATATAACCCCTACGGTTGCCGAGGGAATACTGTATCCGACACACGTAGAACTAGGAATATAACCCCTACGGTTGCTGAGGGAATACTGTATTCGACACATGTAGAACTAGGAATATAACCCCTACGGTTGCCGAGGGAATACTGTATCCGACACACGTAGAACTAGGAATATAACCCCTACGGTTGCCGAGGGAATACTGTATCCGACACACGTAGAACTAGGAATATAACCCCTAAGGTTGCCGAGGGAATACTGTATTCGACATACGTAGAACTAGGAATATAACCCCTACGGTTGCCGAGGGAATACTGTATTCGACTCACGTAGAACTAGGAATATAACCCCTACGGTTGCCGAGGGAATACTGTATTCGACACACGTAGAACTAGGAATATAACCCCTACGGTTGCCGAGGGAATACTGTATTCGACACACGTAGAACTAGGAATATAACCCCTAAGGTTGCCGAGGGAATACTGTATTCGACTCACGTAGAACTAGGAATATAACCCCTAAGGTTGCCGAGGGAATACTGTATTCGACACACGTAGAACTAGGAATATAACCCCTACGGTTGCCGAGGGAATACTGTATTCGACACACGTAGAACTAGGAATATAACCCCTACGGTTGCCGAGGGAATACTGTATTCGACACACGTAGAACTAGGAATATAACCCCTACGGTTGCCGAGGGAATACTGTATTCGACATACGTAGAACAGATGTCTTAAAGAAAATGATCTAAGAAGGAACCGTTTGAACGACTCAAAAATCCTGTTTCTTCTTCTGTCTACAGACAGTAAGCCAGTAGACAAAATCTCGCGCCTGCCCGCCAACACCACTAACGACTTCCTTCCTAGAAACGGCAATTACAGCACACACACACACACACACACACGCAGTCGTCATTTCCAACACGTACGTACGTCACGGTACAGTGACACGCCACAGCCGAATCTAATGGCGCCCATTTTTTTGAAGCGTTTTAATTTTCACCTCACGATTGTTCGCCCATTGTGTATGTAACCGTTCAGCGACGTCCGGTACTTTTACTGATTGTTTTTTTTCTTTACCAATATCCTGTCTGAAAAAAAAAGCTTCACAGACTGTACATTTTTTTGGCACAGTTATTTTGTTGTGGGGAAGGGGGACAACCAACCACGGGCGAGCCAAAAATACTCGCCGTAACCGAAGAATAACGGAGCGCGATTTTTCAGCCGTCCTTGAAAATCGCGAAACACGATTCGCTTCTCGCTCTTGAGTTTTTGCGGTTGTCGTTATGAATGACAACACTTTTTTCAAATTACCACAAGTTGTTTTATTTATTAATTTTTTTTTTTAGTCAAACGTTTCACCCATACTACGATAAAACTGAAAGTCTCTCCGATACTCCTGAAAGAACGACGGAAGATTCTTCATAGTAGTACGGCCGAACGTTTGGTTTAAAGAAAAATAAAACAATTCAGTGAAGACTAAGGTAGCTATAAACAACAGCTCTTTAGAACAAGTGAGCCGTTTCAAATATCTCGGCTGTGCAGTAAGCTATGAATCTGAATATGGTATAAAAAGTGAATATAAATTTAGGAATATTTGCGGTAGGATTCATAGAAATCTTAGAAATAAAACAAGAAACAGCACAAGGATTTTTTATAAGACAATTGCAACACCCACGTGGACATATGCGAGTGAGGCGTGGGTCGTGACAAAAAAAAGAAAAAAGAATGCGGCAAGATTCAGAGTGTTGAAATGCAGTTTCTTCGAAATAGTATACAAAGTATACATTGCAAGATAGAATAACCAATGAGGATATTAGAGCAGAACTCGAAGTAAAGGATATAATGAAATTATTTCAATTAACAGAAGACAATGGTGGGATCATCTGGAAAGGATGACAGAGGATGGGATCGATTGCTGAAAGCGACACTAAGATGGGTGCCGGAACAGGTTTATACAACCTAATCCTTGAAGAGAAGAAGAAGAAGAAGAAAAACAAAACGACCCGTGTTCAATTATATAATACCCCGAACTACCGGCCCTTACACGTAGAAAATAATAATTACGAATCGAAATAACAAAAAAAAAAAATTTAAATACTTTCTTACCCATGTTGATATTCTTCAAAGCGGGAAATTACATTATCGTCTTTACCTGAAACAAAAAGAGAACATTATTTATTACTGGCACTATACAGTTTCAGTACCTAACACCCACCTTACGCCATTTACTTTACGCCATTACGGCCGTCTCGCTCGGAAGGCGTTCCATTGTACAAAAGTAGATAATCCCTTAGGTCTACACTGGTACACACTGGAGCGACGTTTTGTTTCGCAACAGAACCGTTTCGACGCTTCGTGTTGCAAAGAGGCGGAGAGAGGCTTGAGACACTGCCTTACTCGTCAGCTGTTTTTGACCTGTGAAAGTGTGTGGTTTGTGGGTTCATGACAGGCACTAAAATAGTAGGCGTGGACTAGGTAAGTGCAATATAAAGCTTGTGTGGTTAGAATCCAGCGCCTGCCCAGATCAAAAGGTCGCAAACTGTTTTGTTGCGAGACGTAAATCGAAGGAGCTTCGTCTTTGGTCACGACGGGGTCTCGCGACGCCTCTAGACAATGTCGCAGTCAGTATGTGGCGCTTTATAGACTCTGATGGTGATAGAGTCGTCTGCGACGCTTAGCGACACAATGCGCCAAAATGGCTCTGTCGCAAAACAAAATGTCGTCTACGTGTGTGTACCACCAGCATTTCGGGGTGTCTAGCCCATCCCTCTCGCTGTGTAGTACTACTTAGGATTGTTAGACGGCCGCGCCATCACATGCCACAGTTTATATGCCACTTAGATATCGGCGGTGTGTAAAATCGTTATGATTTATAGCAGCAGTGTGGAGTGTATGCGCGCCTGCAACAGGTGTCTCGCATCAGCATACAATAGCGTACACAATAGACTAACTGTTATTCTGGGAAACGCAGCGTGCATTATCCGTAATGAAAACGATTTGATAGTCAGTAACCCGGAACGGGTTATAGTACTGTACAGTCTGTTACAAGACAAACGAGCGCCTTCACGCCGGTAGCCGATCCTCGTTACTGCTGAATTTATTTTGTAAGACGGGAATTAAATTATATCAGTTGCAGTGCCGTAATTAGGAGCTGCTCCTATTGGAGAAAGGGGGTGACTGGCTTGAAGGCTTTTCATTTTCCCCATGACAAACATGAAATTCAGGATTCTTCCCGTATAATTTTATAGACATATTTTATAAACCATTTGTGTCTCACAGTTATTGAGTAAACCAACGTCAAGTATAAAGGTTGATACGCATTGATTTCAAAATATTAATAAAATATAACAAATCCCATGTCATTAGGAATCACACTGATTCTAAAAATGTACTCTCAATAAATCATGTCTACAATCTTGTCTATTCTGGAGCACGTCTACGGAGCTGACAACCAGACGCTAGAAAAGCGCGCTGTAGACTACGAACCAATTGGCACAAGATCTGTGGGTAGGCCCTGGAAGACGGAACAGGCTATAAGCCTACACCGTAAAGTGACGACGACGACGAATAAATCTTGGCAAAGTGAGTTTTTCTGAAGATATTTTCAAAAACCCGGTTTTATTATACCTTTCCTCTTTAATTTCAGGATATTGTTCTAAGAATGTTTTAAACAGCTTATGTAGTTCATGTTACAGTGAGTTACTTTTTACGTAAAATTCGGCAATAAAATTTCTCAATTTTACAAATTAAACTCAAGAAACTGCCGGTATACCTGTCCAAAGACGACGTTCTACTATCATGGAGATGTCACACTACAGGAGTCATGGACATCCCTGCAAGGATAAGTGTGTCTGGGCAAAAAGATAAAGGTGTATTAACAGGCTGTACCTACATTTTCTGGCGTATGGATGATTGTTTTTTTAATGCTGCAAATAAGTGTGTTATTTAGCAAAAATGTTAGTGACTGTTATTATTAATAAAAATCTAACTGTATTTTATTAACTGACAAATATTGTAATTCCTTTTATTTCTAAAATCTCTATATATAAAACTCAAAGTCTGAGGATTTATGGGTACTGAATACAAATCCACACCATTACACCGATTGCCACCAAACTTTGCACAGGTAACTTTTGACACAAGGCGAAAAATACTGTCTAACTTGGAATTTGATATTTTGCCCCGTGCGCACGATTTAAGCCGTTTTAATTATGCCTTTTCGTTGACGCGTATAAAGATGTCAACACCATGGAGACCAGAATTAATTACCATAGTAACAAGTAAATAAACAAATGATATTTAGCGGTATCGGAACTGTGCCTTTATCCGTTCCTGCAGTTTTTAATATTTTTAATATGTGATTGTATCGATATATTTTGTAATTTTGTATACAGATAAGTCTATATATTTTGTAATTGTCTTACACGATAATAAAATTTATGTTTTTACGTATTTCTGATGATGCAATGAATAAGTAATGAAATATATTAAATACTACTACTAAAGATGATAACTACACCATCCAGACCAGAACTAATTACCATAGTAACAAGTAAATAAATAAAAGCTATTTAGCGGCATCGGAACTGTACACTTATCCATTCCTGCAGTACATTTTCTATGTTTTATATAAGGTGCGATTGTATCGCTATATTTCGATGTGGAAAAGAAGAAGTGTACTAATTGTAAATTGTCCTATTACTTAATGCAAAGCGAAAATACGTGTTGTTTTCATTTGTGAGGTTAGGTGACAACGGTTTTTGCTTTTTAGTTTACTGGTAAGATAAATAAAAGCCATGGTCGAAGAAAACATAACGTTTAATGTGTTATACAATGCCTCTAACACAGTAACACTTAAAATAAAGAATTTAGCGTTTTTGATTTAACAGGTACTTTATAAATATCTCCAAAGGCTTTATAAACGGGTACTTTTAAAACTCCAAAGGCTGTTTTGCACCAACATAATAATTTAGTACAAGTTAAAATACTACAAGTCTTGAAAATAGCTGTGGAGAGAATTTGACTAATGAGTACAAAATTGTTATACGAGCTGACAGAACGCCATATAGACATAGACAATAAAAATTATTTCTTTTATGAAATTGCTAAACTGCTACAATTTTTTGTTCAGACAAAGCTTTGTCTGAACAAAAAATTGTAGCAGTTTAGCAATTTCATAAAAGAAATAGTAAGGATGGCTGCTAATTCAAATAATACGAAGAATAAAAATTATATTAAATACTTATTAAAAGTCAAATATTCGCGTGCAAAGCCGCGGGTAACAGCTAGTTATTAAAAAACCTTATAACACAAGCAACTGGATTGAAATAGGCCTATGTTAAGTGATTATGGAAATTCGTTTAAATTTTTAATACCTCTGGGGGGGGGGGATTAATCCACCCGATCCCCCTTCCACGTAGTTACGCCACCGATCAGTTGAACTCCGTATTGTGAGACACCGTGGCTTTTCTACACTCATCGCTTATTATACAGAAACTGTTCCAAATGCACCCTCTTCCAAAACCGTAAACAATATTTTGTAATATCTTCCACGCGCATGGAATCGCATTTTTATTTATCATTGCTAAGCAGATTAGCATTAGAATCATAATATAGGCCTACAACATTTAACTGAGCCTGATCTATTTGTTTAAATCACAGACAGAAAATAAACTGCTAAATAAAAATAAATTAAAAAGGGTGTGTCGTGGGACACACGCTAGAAGTGTCGAGTGGCGAGTGAACTCATTCAACGTGTAAAAGGCTGCTCGTATGTATTTGGAGTAAGAAAGCCTCTGCTATAAAGAATTACAATTCAAAGAAGAGTGCACGGATAACTAAATGAGACGAGGGTATAGTAGTGTTTATAAGTATTTTATTATAAGAAATCGATATTTACAATGAATATAAATAGAATCATGTCACATGTCGTATTATTTTCAGTATACATACAAATACAAACAATATGTAACAAATAATTTTATTCAGTATAACAGTAAGATTTACGCAATATTTAGTTGAAATGTAGAATGTGATGTGTACAGTATAATAATTCGAATTTTTTACAAATTATAAAATACTTAAATTACTAAATTGAATTTTGAAACGTAAAAACTTCCAGCCAGATACAATATAAAAACCAGAATCTAACTCACGAATCAACTAAAAAACGTACAGACTAAACAGAGATACAAAATTATACTCTTTCGACAGTTCAAACATGTGCCCAAACATTCTCTTTGATGATAGGCCTACTATAAATATTATAATAAAAAATACGAGTCACTGATTTTAAATTGTTATTATGAATCAAACAAAGTTGTTTAAATATACGGTATTAGGTTAACAATGAATAACTACAAAGAAAGGCTTTCAAAAGTATTCAGCTCCATCTCTCAGCATGTGAGTACATTTTATTTTATCATAAGTAAAATTATTTTTAATATTTTCATTATTGTTGCAATAGTATTTCAACGTTTATAATATGCTCACATTCTTTAAAATATTACTATTTGCTTCTTTAACATATTTGTGGCAGTGGGGAAATTTTGAGTAGCCATGTGGGTAAAACAAGCCTGATTGACCTGCAACACTGCTTTTTCGTTTCAGTTATTTCGTGATGCGTTGAATCAATTTACTGCCCTAGGAGGACGGCATGTACAGGAGTGAGCTGGACACCGTAGTGCCGTATATGAGGTTACCACTTCAAAAATATTGAATTGAATATAGTAGGCCTACTATAAATACAAACTACGTCCGGTTCGGCCATAACTTAAAACAGTAAATTGTTTCATTAGCCTACACAGTACGTAAATACTCCGACGACACTAGTAATCAGACATGTGGTGCTAAAGCAAACGAGACCGACCGAACTTAGACGAGATTCGCTCAATTCAGCGATGATATTTACACTCGTATACTATTCGTTTGTGTGTAATGGAATACTGGTGTGTAGCTGACAAACACGAATTAAGGTACACGGGATTCGGATGGCAGCGTTGATTTATGCGAATACTTAATTTTTCTGTCTCATAGTTTTCAGTTGTTTCATAACCATATTCCACCCTATTTACGAAGATTTACCAGTATTCTTTTCTCTCAAAGATAAGTACTTCCTTTCATTTGCTTGGGAATTGTCGCATATCGTAATGACCGTACGCTTCGCCATTGCCAAAATATACGAAAGAATTGAACTGACGTAGAAAAAATTGACAGGGAATGAAAAAGTTGTCAATTCGACTTCTCAGTCTGCTTCTAACGAGGTTCTGGATCTTTGTGCAGTATATTCTTCTTCAAAACGTTGTACCTTTCTTTCTACGTCTATACTCGTCCTCTCCTCTCTTCTCCTAATGGTGTTAAGAGTTTCATCCGAAAGAAATAAAATACTCGTACACTATAAGTAGCTTAAACTTTAGTCAACACGCATAGGTATATCCAATAATTCCTTTTAAACCACACAGTATCTTGGATACAAACACAAGAATCTACCTATCACCATTTGAAATTCGAAGTCCTATTATCTCAAATAAAATTAGTCACTACCAACATATCACCAAATTCTACCAATTTATAATCACAAATATTAGTCACAATCCTATAATAATAATAATAATAATAATAATAATAATCACGGCTCTGGGGGCAGAACAACACCTTCACTTCACCACCTCTTTGCAGGAACTAAGCCATTAGGGTAAAAATACTAGATGACACTGAAGTTTCCATCAGACCTGTGAAACAAATCTTCTTTAGACAACCATATACCTACATTTCCCTTAGACCTCAATTCGTTCAACTGTCTTACAGGAGGCGGAAAAGACGTATTTCTTCTCTGTTTCACTTTCTGTTATCTTTTTAATTTTCTTAAATTCAATTTCACTGTACACAACAGCGTGATACATATGTAAGATCTTAAATAAGCCACCTCGTCTCTTTGGCTTATCAACCTCCAACGTTAGAACTATTGTTAAAACACGATGCATTCTCAACAGTTTTTGTACGATACTAATTTTCATCACTACGTTTTGGTAGCTTAATAAACGTAGAGGACGTAATTTTCTTACTGACATTCTACCAAGCAACCGCTGAACAGTATTCAAAAGTAGGGTTTCTAAGGCTGTCATGGCGACGTCGACAAAGTTGGGCCTTCTTAGGTCTCTACCTCCATCACTGGAGTGAATTGGCGAACACCGTGCCAATTGCTTTCAACGATGAACACGGCCGAAACGTCAGTAAAAATAAACGATAGACGACGGCCAAATAGTGTTTCCAACGGTATTCATAATTATTTGCACGAAAAATTAAATTTCATTTTTAACATAACGCAGTTTAAACGAGTGTCCACACTTAACGTTGTCTAAATACGGCAAAAAACGACGTAGTTTCTTGTCGGTAACACCGCACGGCCTCCGGAAAAGCCTACACAAAAATTAAGCAGAATTAGTTATGAAAGCCTTCTGCCCGTTGTGACTCACGCTCTGTGATATCTGCGTAGATACGAATAATGCGAATGAGACGTACCTAATAGAGCAGCATCATGAGCCAAAGCGCACTTACAGCGACACACACACACACACACACACACACACACACACACACACACACACACACACACACACACACACACACACACACACACACTTCTGTCACAGACGGAAGGGTGACTCGGTCACGATCTCATTTCTATAACCAATTTAATAGATACACGCATGCAAACGCAACGGCTAAGTTAAATGAATAAAACCATATTAAATGAATTTTTAAAAAAATACGATAAGCGTGGAAGAACTTAACGATCTATAGACGGACAGATAGGGGCCTTTTATTTTTTTTACTAGGTCGATGGGATAATTTTGTCGCAAAATGTTCTATGACCTATATCGATTGTAAATAACTAACGGCGGAAAGCGTTTCGGAAGATGAAAATGGGGGCGAGCGGTGAAATTCGGAAAATTTCTAAGGTTTTTAAATCACTCGGTATATGGCTGAAAATTTACAAGTAAGCACCAAATTTTTTTGTCGATCTTATGGCCCATGCAAAGTGGCGGAAACAGGAGCGGAGTATAAATGGCCGGCGGAAAGCGTCAAAGTTAGGAAAATTTTGAGAAAACTTAAAGCACAAGGTATATGTCCGCCAATTTGTGTATAAAATGTTTATAAATGTATAAGTTTGTGTGCAAAAGGGTGGAAAAAATTCTGTATTTTTCCCTCTGAAAATCTCAATCGAAAGTGCCTTGAGCGCTGCTCGTTTTTTCAACGATCGCATTCCGACTTAGACTATTAGTTTGCCAGTAAAAATGTTCAGGATATGTCCGCCACTGAAGATACGCGGTTATTGAAAAACTCCTAGTCTATTTGCTAAAAGGCGGACACCAGAATGGAAGAAAAATGTTCAAAATAAATAATAATAATTATATCCTTAAATTTTTAGTGGCCGTCAATCAGTGAATGTTTTAGTGGATGGTTAGTGAGGATCGGTCAATAATACAACTTTTAGTTATTTTGCGTCGACGTTTCGACAATATTTATTGTCATCTTCAGGACCTGGAACTTGGTCTATACAGAGTACCATAGTCAATGTAGTTCAAATATATGTCGGTCATAATCTCTCTCATAAGCTCCCTCAATCTCTCTCTCTCTCTCTCTCTCTCTCTCTTGATGTATATATAGACTAGAAAAAAGTTATGGTCGGGGGTGTCACCAAAAACTAAAAATTACAGAAATTGAAAGAAGTACAGTGAAACCAAAATCTGAACATACAAAAAAATCTGGTACCTCCGGTTCAAAAACAAGGAACTTGTTTGTTTTTGAACCGGAGGTACCGGATATTTTGGATGTTCAGTTTTAGGTTTAACCATACTTCTTTCAATTTCTGTAATTTTGAGTTACCCCAGACCATAACTTTTTTCCGATCTTGAACATTTTTTTGGTTAAAAATTTAAGGTAACAACAAAATTTTGCTTCAGAATCAAATAATTACAATAAAATGAAAAAATTATAATTTTATTCCCTGGCAGCAAAATAATTTTATTTTTAACAATTACCATTGTTTGAAAAAGTTTAAATGAATTTTCAAGTACTTTACTGTTGTTAAAACGTAAAAGGTTGCAGGTAAACTACCCCTTCCCCTTAACCGATCTTCACCAAAATCGAAAGTCCTTGAGATCTCTACACTTCAGTGATGTATGCAAAATTATTTGATTCTGTTTGAATATGCGGCAGTTATCGTTCGTCATAGAAAAAATTACCGTTGTTAAAACGTAAAACGTTGCTGGTAAACTACCCCTTTCCCTTAACCGATCTTCACCAAAAACAATAGGTATTGAAAACTCAACAATTCAGAGTTGCATGCAAAACATTATTTGATTCTGTTTGAATTTGCGGCTGTTATCGTTTGCCATAGAAAAAAATCTAGAGACACATAGACAGACACACACACAGACACTTTTCGAAAAACGACTTTTTTCATGTTTTGAGTGTAGTACAATCAGAATCTGCAATAATCTCGAACACGATTTTTTTTGCCATCACCATACTTCCATTTCCTTAAGGAATATGGAAGTAATAAAATTAATACTCACTCGCTAGCGTACGTGCATCAAGAAAAAAATCATATTATTACAGACATAATATTTGATACTCGAAAGTAATTTTTCAATTTTTAATAGTGTTTAGACCAGGGCTTCTTAACGTGTAGGAAACCAACCAAATTTGGCGGTCGCAGCAATTGTTTCAAGGAAATAACTGTAACATATTTACGTTAACACATAAAATTGAAAGTTTTGTTTAAAAGTGAACATATTGAAAAATAGAGTAGTAAGTGGATCTTTAGAAATGTTTACAATAAGGGATGCTTTTATAATTGAAAATAACCTTTACAAAGATTTAATTCTAAAAGTTACAAGTGAACATTTGAAGTGTCCGGAGACACTATTTCAAAAACGTTCTTTCAACTTTTGATGTTGATAAATAAAACTGGGTCCATAATCATTTGAAATGATTAATGTCAGTTATTTACCATTAAACGCTCAAGAAGAATTTGCCGAGTTATCGAGCGACACAGGTTTAAAACTAGAGTTTTCCAAAAACTCGTTAAATGATTTTGGCTCGAGATTAGGACAGACTTGCCAACACTTTCTGAAATGGCCCTGAACATACTTCTACCATTTTGTACTTCATATTTATGCGAAACGGCATTTTCAGCATTATCGTCTATAAAATCAAAAAATCGGTAAACCCTGCGAAACTTTGGAGAAGCTCTACGTCCTGCAGTATCAAATATTCATCCAAGATTTAAGTCTTTATGTAAAAGTAAGCAAGCACACCCAGCTCATTAGTGTGGATATTTGGCTTTGTCTTTAATACATGGGAAAACTATATGCGTATGTTTACCAAAGAATTATTTTCGAATAAATTTTCTTTATGATTTTTTTATCATCAAATGTTTTAATTCGTATTCCTAGAATATATACCTCTATACACAGGGTCGCGAAAATATTTGCTGGTGTAAGGGAGGTCGCCAAGTGGAAAAGTTTGAGAAGTCCTGGTTTAGACAAACCTAGATACATTTCGGGAAACAAAATTTTTCTTATAAAAACAGTATTAACCGATCTTCACCAAAAACAAAAGATCTTGAGAACTCCATAATTCAGGGACGTATGCAAAAATTATTTTGAATGTTTGAATTTGCGGCTGTTATCGTTTGCCATAGAAAATACGCTTGATAAAAAAAGTTGCAGGTAAACTACCCCTTGCCCTTAACCGATCTTCACCAAAAACAATAGGTCTTGCGTACTCTACAAATCAGGGCTGTATGCAAAAAATTATTTGATTCTGTTTGAATTTGCGGCTGTTATCGTTTACCATAGGAAATACCCTTGTTAAAACATAAAACGTTACAGGTAAACTACCCCTTTCCCTTAACCGATCTTCACCAAAAACAATAGGTCTTGAGAACTCTACAAATCAGGGCTGTATGCGAAACATTATTTGATTCTGTTTGAATTTGCGGCTGTTAACGTTTGCCAAAAAAAAAATTTCCCTTGATAAAAAAAAACCGTTGCAGGTAAACTACCCCTTTCCCTCAACCGATCTTCACTAAAAACAATAGGTCGTAAGTACTCTACAAATTCTGATATATGTCGGTCACTGTATGCAAAAAATTATTTGATTCTGTTTGAATTTGCGGCAGTTATCGTTTGCCATAGAAAAAAAATCTACACACAGACAGACAGACACACACACAGACACTTTTCGAAAAACGACTTTTTTCATGTTTTGAGTGTAGTACAATCAGAATCTGCAATAATCTCGAACACGATTTTTTTTGCCATCACCATACTTCCATTTCCTTAAGGAATATGGAAGTAATACACAAGATACAAATTGTCACCTGGCTTATATTCTCATTTCATTGTTGGGATTAAGTGGCTACAAAATTAGACGGCGAATATGTATATTTTATATATTGTAGCGTGACAGAAAATCCACTACTTATTAAGTCATATAAAATCATAAAGTTTAATTACACCACATATGTTAAAATAATATTGAATGAGATTTAAGGAAATCAAAGGAATGAACCACGATAAAATAAAAATCCTCATTACATTATATAAAAACCACTGTTTAAATAGCAAAGAAAGTATTGAAAGCAACTCATATTATAAGATCAGTAATTTACCCAGGAAGCTAGGAGCAGTAAACAAATTAAATAACACCATATCAAGAAGAAAGAGAATCAGTCTAAGAGTGGTGAATACCAAAATACCCCAAAAATAAGAAGAAGGAAGAATAAAGTTTGTGATCAGGAAGAAAACAATACCCTGAAACCTTTAGAGAAGAACAAGGTCCGTGTCAGTAAATAAATTAGATGCTCCAAACTAAACATCAGTCGAGATAACACAAAGTACCTTGGTTTACCCAAGAATGAAGAAGGAAGACAAGAAGACCAGAAGAATGAAGACTAGAAGAAGGACAAGAAGGAAGACAAGAAAGAAGATAAGAAGAAGGACAAGAAAGAAGACAGGAGGAGAGGAAGAAATAGTATGAAAGAAACACCGTTGTAAAACCTATTATTATTATTAACTACCATCAACCCCAAACCCACAAAAACGATTAAAAAGAAAGTATAACATACCAAAATCCTATAAAAATGTAATTATTTAGAAAACTAAAGTGCTGTATAGTATTATAAGAAGTGAACCGACTAAAGCTATTGTGTGATAAGAAAATAAACAAGTCTTAACAGTCCATGATTACTAAAGGTCTGGTCTGAGATAATAAGACTCAAAATATCAGAACCAACAGTGAAAGTGAATTTGTGTAAGTGTTTTTTGGAAATGAAATAAACTTAAAGTTAGTGATACTATGACTTATCAATATGCTATATAACAACTTTAATATCCAATAATAAACAGCATAATAAAATAATAAAATGGAAGATTTCCAGTATTTTATTATTTTAATGTAACTCTTTGTTTACAAGACATTTGTAAAAAATGCTAATAACTAGAGTATGGGTGGTCATGTTTACTGATGAAGGGGATCATAAATAATAATGGTTTAGACCAGAAAGGACTGGCAATAATTTAGTATTCATAGGTTTAAAATGTTTAAATAAACTGTTGGTTCACAGCCATAAAATCAATGTGTTTGTAAGAGTTATTAGAAAATAAGATTTATATTATGTGTTTAAATGAATAATGTTTGCTAAATAACAGCATACATACCATTAATAATGTTTCAATAGGTATGCTATGTTAACTCAAAAAGAGTTAAAAGTATATGTTCAAACCATGTCAGCAATATGTTCAATTGTACAGATTGCTAAATAATGTTCATAATTATTTTGTATAACTGTAGTGTTAATTAAATACTACACCTCACAATAAGTTATAAACCATTTTATTTTCATGTAATAGTAACTATGTAAAGTCAGAGGAGTGGTAAGATTAAATTTATTTGAGAAAGACAGAAATGTAAAATTCTAAACTCTAGGCCATTTGGTGAATTCACAGAAACCATATAAACCAGTATAATTCACTTATAAATCCTGTAAACTAGCAAGATTTAGATAAGGTAAATCAGTTAACCACTACTGGGAATGATCCTATGAGTTAAAATGATAATAAGGAAATATACCTTAAAATATTGTAAATTTTCAAAATATATAAATTAATTAATTTTAAAGAGCAATGTCAAATTCAGAGATTAACACAAAAAACCAGTTCAAAGGTTTAATTTATATGTATTTAAGGAAAGGAGGAGGAATATGACTAATTAAAATTTATTATAATAGTATTAATGATAATTAAAATGGAGGAAAATTTGTATAAAGACGGAAATCCAATTTTGAGCCTATATTTCCAAAAGGGAAAGAAATTTGTTAATTTCCACAAAATGTCTACAGATATGGACTATAATATATCAATTTAAAAGGAATGAGATGATTAAACCAATGATAAGATTCATAATTCATGTAAGTGATGAATAAAATAAATAAATTCCATATATAATGTAATATTGTATCATGTGTATGGGTAATCGAAATATGTTAACAATACTTTTTCAAAGATTAACTGGGCCAGATTTTGACCAAGTTAATTAGTCTTTTGTTGAATATCAAGCTGAATAGTTGTGTGAAAAAACGTTCCTTAAAACCGAGTAGAAAATGGTACGACAAATTGCCATTAATGTTAGTGCATCGAGAGTTAGATGAATTGAACACTTTCCTAGCTAAATTTACCAAAACTTGAACGACAATAGTGAAAAATAACACCTAACTTCATGATAAGAGTGATATAAAACAGTAAAACAATATATTTGACATAATTCACGCTACAACGCATAATCACTTTTACAGACAACCTAACCAACAGAAGTGAACGCATACCAAATAACTTAATTAACACCAATATACACGGAACACTTCTTCAGAACACATCAAACTACATAATAGACAGATTACACCAGTGCGGGAACATTTCAAACATTCATGAAGATAATTTTGTTGAGTTTTTAACAAGACGACTTTTCCAGTAACATATCCAGATCGAGTAGCGGCCATCTTTGAAATTTACACATCTGCTTCCTACCTCGAGTGACGTCATAGAAGCTCCATATGGTCTGACAAAACAATTTATTAAACGTTATATATCAGAATTATTTAAATACTGTTAAATAATAATTATTGAATTTAGTTTAATTGTTAATGTTATACTTTCTCGTCATCCTTCTCTGACTATTAATATAATCGCTCAAAGAACCTGTCCTTTATATAATACCTATAATAATTTTTATACTGTATGCACAATCGATAATTCCCTGAGACGGAGTCGATAATTGTTCTCAATCGATAAAAAATCGATTATTTATTAAATTGTTCAATAAATCCATATATTTCAATTGTTTTTTATCTGTTATTATTTCACAGGCTAATTTAAGGTTTTTATTAAGGCTAAGGGACTTCAAGAAGAAGAGAATATTTTATTTGAGTGAGATATTGGACCAGCAAGAAAAATCATCGATCGATTGCTGACTGGAGTTAATCTATTTAACTCCAGACTTGGTTCAAATCTTCCAGAAGTGCTCGATAGTTAATAAATGACTTCATAATTCTCTAAATTTTTACAAAACCTTTAAAACAGCCTTATTTCTTAATTACACACATTGATTAACATAAACAAAATTATTCTTTTATTGAAAATTTTATTTTTTATAAAATTTTTCTCTACTATTTTATTTTTGTAAGGACCGGCATACAGGGTCTGCTTACAATATATATATATATATATATATATAATATATAATATATATATCAAGAGAGAGAGAGAGAGAGAGAGAGAGAGAGAGATTGAGGGAGCATGTGAGAGAGATTATGACCGACATACATTTGAACTACATTGACTATGGTACTCTGTATAGACCAAGTTCCAGGTCCTGAAGATGACAATAAATATTGTCGAAACGTCGACGCAAAATAACTAAAAGTTGTATTATTGACCGATCCTCACTACCCATCCACTAAAACATTAAATAATAATTATAATAAAATATAAAAATTAATAATGGAAGCATTAGCTTTATACGAATAATGTATAAGATAACTCACTGTTGTATTATTATCTCATTACAATTTCATAAAATTATTTCTATCTAACGAAACTGCTGACAATTCGGTACTGAAAAGAATTTGCGGCAAATGTTTGTGGTCCCTCTAACTACCTGAACAGCAGTTTCCATTAGACCACTGCAGCGTGCATAGCCCAAGTGGAGCATAAGTCATAGAAATTTTCATCAAAAAGTATTGATTTTGCGCTCAAAAATTTACGTTCTCGCTAAACAAAAATGGAATCTGAAAGTGTTAAACCTTTTTGTGTGTTTAAGTGTGAAGAAGAAAGTGGTTTTATCAAATTTTTACTGATGAAAAACTGGGTATATGTAAAGAAATATTAAACGCGCGTGTTACTTTAAAATTAAAATATAACGCTGTTATTCTACCTGACGCAGTTGATAATATACACGGCTACCATTCGAAATGTTACAAACATTTCGTTTCAATCAAGAAAACACACTTGAAAGTGTATAGGAAGTCTATAATAACATCGACAGTAACAATACGTGACACAGGTGGCAACAGTAACAAACTTATATGCAGGTTACTTATGATTTGCAAATTGCAAAAGTTGCTTATCAACTGAAAAGTCATTGTTTGATAATCTTTTTATTCATACGGGCGCTTTCCCCACAATGATGGCTTATTTTAAATCTGTCGGAAAATTCATTGATGAATGTGGACTAACACAAATGGTGGTAGAAAGCGAACTTTTGGCGAGCGGTTCTGTTAATGGATTTATTAGTGGGAGGCATTTTAATAGTTGTAAGTGTCTGCATCCAATGACATCTTTAGGTTTGCAGATACTACATTTTGAAAGATTTTTTAGTATATTTTTACTACATTTTTGAATGATTATCATCAGCTACTCATTGATGATAGAACACGGACAATAATTACGAAATTACAAAGTGAAAGATTATCAAATGAAGTATTTCTTGAGAAAGTGAAAAAATCCTCACATGTAAAACGGAAAAAATTGCACTGGCTAAATCTTTGAAAGTTGAAAGTAGTCGTTCTTTAATACCCGGCATTATAATAACAGATACCTTTTACAGTTTGCATTGTATGAAAGATGTCCATAAAACATTTGGGAGTATATCAAAAAAATTATTGCAAACAATTAACAATAACAGAGCATCCGAAATTCATTTCATTTTTGATAGATACTTTCAACCTTCAATTAATGGTTTAAGACCGTTCATTGAGACGAAGCTCATCATTTGATCGTGACTTCGCCATTTTAGGGGAAAATCAACCGAGACATACAGACTTTTCTAAAGAACTGAGAAATAGTAAATTTAAAGAAGCACTGATTAATTTTATAAAGAATCATTTGAGTAGTCACCATCTTGCTGAGTTTATTAAAGAGAAAACTATTTTTCTCAATTTTGGTAATAACTGCTACTCGTATGAAGTTGTAAATAGCGAAGTTATCAAATCAGTCAACGCAAATTTTTCTTGTCCTGATCACGAAGAAACAGATACAAAGATAGTTTTTCACATTCGCAAAATTAAAACGATGCTAATGTTTTAATTACATATTCAGATACCGATATTTTAGTTATATTGTTAGGAAACTTGCATACCATTAACAAAAATTTAACTTTTCGATTGAATATGGAGTTTCGGGTAAGCGAACAGTAATAGATCTTAATGAAATATATGAAAGAATGGGTGAATCGTTGTGTAAAGCACTTCCAGCGTTTAATGCTTTTACTGGACGTGATTATAATCCATCATTTTTCAGAAAAGGAAAGCAGCGTCCTTATAAAATTCTTCAGCAATCGGAACAGTATCAAAAGGCTTTCATAGAGCTAGGTAAATTTTTTTGGGATAAGGAAGACGTAATATCAGTTATCGAAAAATTTGTATACCATTTATATAATGTAATAATAAAAATAAAAATGACACACCAACCGCAAATAGAGCTCGATTTGAATTATTTTTGCGAAATTATAAAGTAAAAAATTTAAATGAGCCTTTTTAAAAGGAAAATATAAAAAATGTTAAGGAAAATAAGAAAGTTGTGTTAGTGGTTGTAATCACAAACAGAATTAACACTGTTGCAAACCACTATAGAAATATTATTCCGATTAGCGTTTTCAAGCTTCACAGCTCATCATCAGATCGGAAATGGGCTGATGACGATTTCAACCACACTTAAACACACAAAAAGGTTTAACACTTTCAGATTCCATTTTTGTTTAGCGAGAACGTAAATTTTTGAGCGCAAAATCAATACTTTTTGATGAAAATTTCTATGACTTATGCTCCACTAGGGCTGTGCACGCTGCAGTGGTCTAACGGAAACTGCTGTTCAGGTAGTTAGAGGGACCACAAACATTTGCCGCAGATTCTTTTCAGTACCGAATTGTCAGCAGTTTCGTTAGATAGAAATAATTTTATGAAATTGTAATGAGATAATAATACAACCTTTTCATGTCATAGTGAATTTTCATTAAAAAGTATTGATATCTTATACATTATTCGTATAAAGCTAATGCTTCCATTATTAATTTTTATATTTTATTATAATTATTATTATTTATTTTGAACATTTTTCTTCCATTCTGGTGTCCGCCTTTTAGCAAATAGACTAGGGGTTGTTCAATAACCGCGTATCTTCAGTGGCGGACGTATCCTGAACATTTTTACTGGCAAACTAATAAGACGGAATCGCGATCGTTAAAAAAACGCGCAGCGCTCAAGGCACTTTCGATTGAGATTTTCAGAGGAAAAAATACAGAATTTTTTCCGCCCTTTTGCACACAAACTTATACATTTATAAACATTGCATACACAAATTGGCGGACATATACCTTGTGCTTTAAGTTTTCTCAAAATTTTCCTAACTTTGACGCTTTCCGCCGGCCATTTATACTCCACTCCTGTTTCCGCCACTTTGCATGGGGCATAAGAACGACATTTGGTGCTTACTTGTAAATTTTCAGCCATATACCGAGTGATTTAAAGACCTTAGAAATTTTCCGACTTTCACCGCTCGCCCCTATTTTCATCTTCCGAAACGCTTTCCGCCGTCAGTTATTTACAATCGATATAGGTCATAGAACATTTTGCGACAAAATTATCCCATCGACCTAGTAAAAAAAATTAAAGCCCCCTATTTCTTAGACTAATAGGACTCCTGATTCCAAGAGGGAATAGTACTGAGTGTGGCTGTGGGGAAAGAGAGAGTACGCGTAAGAGACGGGGGGGGGGGGGCAGGACAAGGTGTTGGAGAAAGAAGAGTAGTTGGCCAGCATACCAACGGGTCACGTGGTCAACTGTGCTATGGCAATTCACATGTAAATTGTTCTACCACTATACACACAGTATAGGATGGCAGAACCGAAGGTGACAAGGACACCAGATAGGCTACCCAACGTACTCTACTATACACTCCAACTGGCTAATCAATGTGATAACGGAACAGTCGTCACAAAATTCATACTGAAACTTTACAAAATTACAAACATTTGCAAAATTTTAAAACTTTTGATACTAAACGCTTTTATAGTTTTACTTAAACTTTTTTTTAATTGAATTTAACATGTTAAAACTGGTCTCTAAGACCAACCATCAATTTATCTCTAATACGTCTTAATACTAAACACATATCAGCCAAATTAAGTCCAATGACATCTTTTAGTTAGTTCTGATGTTCTTAACTAAACACTCTCACCCGCGCACAATGCTCTGCTTTTATAACACAAAACACTACACAAGTTCAAAATGGCTTTGTTCTCTTCAGTCTTCGGGACACGTGTTGATTGTCCAGCAGCTGAAGAACTTCTGCATTTTCGTGGAGGTGAAGCCTTTCTTCATGCTTCTTCGCAAACCTTTTAATCTCTTCTTTAGTTGTTGGAATACCTTGATCTCTGTGGATATCGGCGTTTCTAACATAGCATGGTGGATTCACCATGATCCGCAAAACTTTGTTTTGGAATGTTTGTATTATCCTGATGTTACTATCTTTCGCGCACCCCCAGAGTTGAATTCCATACAGCCAGGTGGGTTTAATTAGCTGATTATAGATCAGAGTTTTACAGTATAAAGACAGGTTGGAATGTTTTCCTATGAGTCATTTATATTGTCGAAATTTTATGTTAAGTTCCTCTTTTTTCATTTTTACATGCTCTTTCCATCCCAGTTTGGTATCCAATGTCATATCCAGGTATTTGGCTTCATTTTCATAAGGAGCTACCGTCCCATTTATGACCAATGATGGAAGATTATTCAATCTTTTATTGGTGAAATTAATGTGTGCCGATTTGGTTTCGTTAAGTTTAATTTTCCATTTTTTGGTCCATTCATACACGTTTTCTGCAACAATCGGGTTGAAATAACCTCATCTTGCCCTGTTTTAAGCAAATCTGTATCATCAGCAAAAGTTTACTTAAACTTAAAACTTTTGAAATTTCCATTACTGAAAATTCAAAGTATATTAACTAAAATTGTTTAAAAAACATGGAAACAATATTTTCCGTCAATCAATTACAAATTAATTTTATAATTTAAAATATTATTTAATGCATTTTTTACCATCATGTGTTTACCTACTCCCACGTTTGCCATCACGATTACGTTCACCTGAATTCTTAACCATACGTTACATTAAATGTAAGGTGTAACAACAAACCAAATGACACTATTAAATTACTTGGAAAATAAAATAGTCCAGTGTCACCAAAGCTTTTCATGACCGAGCTTAAAAACATTATTAAGGAATTCAATTGGAAAGACAAAGTCGGATACACAGTACATACACAAATTTATAACATTTGGAAACTAATTCTTATTGACAGCTGTTTTATTTACGCTATATTTAATCTGTTTTATATGTAAGTAAAAATATGTAATACTAATGAATATAGAAATATAATATAAATACTTAATATTTTATTCTATTTTATTAAATTGGTAATTTTGAAAATACGCTACTAAAATTTTTGGTGTTAGTTTGGATTAATTTATTATTTATTTTATGTTTAATAAATCAATTTAATAAATATAACTTATTTAAAAGTATTATAATACCCGTAGTAACCCGAAACATGGGTTCTTATGAATAGAGACGTAGAAAAACTGAGTGTTTGAAAGGAAAATACAGATAGAAATATTTGAACCAGTGAAGGATGATGGGCAATACAGAACAAGAACAAATCATCAACTTGAAAATCACATACATTGCTGGGTTTATTAAAAGTCAAAGAATGCGGTCACTTGTGTAGAACGAAGGCTGGTAGGAACGCCCGGAGAATAATGGAGTGCAGGACTGATAGAGCTAGGGAAGCTAGGAAGACCAAGGAAGAGATGGTTGGAGGATGTCGAAGACGACTTTGAGAGTGACGGGTGTAAGAGGATGGAAACGAATGACTCAGAATCGAGTTAGATGGAACCATCTGATAGGGCAGGCTAAAACCCACACAGGGTGTGAGGAATAAGAAGAAGAAGAAGAAGAAGAAGAAGAAGAAGAAGAAGAAGACTGATTTTACGTTGGAAAGGGTAACGGGTATGTTCACAGTATACGCCTTTATCGGTCAACAGCGACTACTTGTGCATTGGCTTAATCAGAAGCGCACGTTCCAGACGAAAATCATTCACACATACGGGCGCGGGCGTACTATATTTATTTTCCGCTGTGGTTCGATAAAAAATGCGTGCGCGAGTACAGTACAGAATGTGACGTGTGGGTTCCCTACTCTTGCCGTCGTACTGCCCGTTCGCTCTTGCTTTCCACACACACACACACACACACACACACACACACACACACACACACACACACACACACACACACACACACACACACACACACACACACACACACACTGGCCTACAGCCAACATATACTATATACCTAACCAAGGTGGTTAACCTAACGACTGAACCCACGCATACAAATGTTTCTGCATACATTACAACTATATATTCTCTCTCCCTATCCCCTTTCTAATTCTGTCCCGACTTTTTCTCTTCTCTTCTCTTCTTTCGTATTCGTTGTTTTCTAGCGGAACGCAGGTGAGTTTTTTGCCAGTAATCACAGAAACGCTGTCTTCCCTTGTCAGAGAACGAACGTTACGTCCCGGCCGAACCACCACCCACACGTGTATATCAGGCGTATTCATAATGTAAAGTCGCTACAACTCTATCGTGCCTGACACAGTGACTCCAATGTTAATTAAACATCCGTTCTCATTTAATGACATTCACTTTTGTTATACATGCAAATGTATTATCTTGCTGCGTGAATTATCGTACAGAATGCACACAGGAAAATGCGACTCGAATACAAGTAATTTGCCAAATGAGTCGAATAATAATACAGATACGCTTAAGAATAAAGGTTACGATGAAAAATACTGTTACAAACAAAACAATTTTTACGCTAATCAGATCTGAATGAAGATAAATGGGCAGACGAGATTTATGGTTGCCTCCTACTACAACCACGGTAGCATGCCATGGTATACCTGCTAATCGGTACGGTGAAAAGCCAAAAAAGATAAAGAGAATATTTCGGTGTACCGAAACACCATTTGTTCGGTGTTACAAATTTGTCCAGTTATAATGAGTCTTTAGGATATTTGCCATTTAACTGTGCTGTGTGGGTGAGGAGAAAAGTGTAAAACGGGGAAGAGTATTTAGGTTGAAGAAAGAGGAATTAAGGAGGAAAGGGTCTTCACCAAAGTCGGAAGTGGTGATGGGAAACAGGATGACATGACGCTGAAGGAAGAAGCTGATGTTCAAAGTACTGGGAAGTAACGGAAAAACCGACTTTACTGGGAAGTTGTCTGGAAGGTTTTAAACCTACTGTTAATTTTCATACTATTTTACTCCATATTCCATGCGTTTCGCTTACGTTATTCCGCAGAAGTATTAGATTTGAATGTACACAGTGGCGTATCTAGAATTTGGCTTGGGGAGGCCCGGGGTAGGGTCGGTTTCATACAAAAGGAAAAACAAGTTAAGACTAATCAACATTACTATCTTTAAAATGCCTGAAAACCGCATGGTAACATCCTGATACCAGACATTAAGGTAAACTATAATAACACACTAAAAATACGCGTTATTGAAACATTGTTAAAAGATACTTATTGACTGAATTTGTTTCCCTATATTTCATATTTCAAACTTATACCCTAATGCTGTGTAATAAATCTGTTTGTATATTTAAAAAGAGTTACTACTATATAAGCGTACAAAGCTGGGAAAAACAACCTACAAATTAAGAGATTAAAAACATTCGTCAACTTTCTCGACCCTCTGGGGAGGGGGAGTCCGGTCCCGGTCCCGTTCCCCCCTCGTAAATAGGCCCTTGAATTAAAGTATCCTTTGTTGTTTTCCCAAGAATTCAAATAGCAGTTTCACTTCTTGCGACCGGTGACATCCCTGTTAGTGTCGACAACGTCATAAACTTGAATTTTTGAGGAAATTATCTAAAACAGACTAAAGATCGCAGTTCCAAAAACTAAGAATTTTAAAACTACGTAACAGAAATGATGAAAAAAAATTGGCTACATGGTGTGGTGAGGTGAAGAAACAATTTTTCTTACTATTAACTTGGTTTTGAAGCTCAACACATACTGTATTACAGTCAATTTTAACATTACATGCGATTACAGCGCATTTTAATACGCATACTTAATCCTTTTCAACGTCTTTTGCTAGTTACGGTACGCTATATTTTCTCTTGCTTTTGTGCGGGTAAATTGCTTGGGCCAAAAGTAGACCTACAATTTATTTTAGTTTCTGTCATTGATGATGCCACTTCATACCGCGGCATGTGTGTTTAAACTACACAGAAATACTTTGAAATCATTAAAAATGAGTGAAATTTTTCTCCGAATAAACTGTGTATTTTAGTGACGACAGCAATTAGAAAATTTGTAAGGATTTTACCTTTATCAGAATTCTGATAGCGTGTGTATTACAAGATTATTATTACCCTGAGTCTTATTTTTTACAGGCGACCGAGTTAATCTTGACAAAAACACATGAAGCTGGTAGTAGCTTACCCTGGATATCCTACACAATTGCGATGATACAAAAGAAATCTATTATAGGGATACAACAATAACTTTGTTTGTGTGTTATTAATTAATGGTTAATTAATTAATTAAGTTAATTTATTAAGATATTGTACAACTATACTGATTGTTTGTATATAAATGTGACATATAACAATATTATTGCCACTCGTTAGGTACACCAAATATAAAGATAAACTGCCCCACCTTTCGTGTGGTGCCAAATTTTACTGTGTGTGTTACCTCAATTACTTATATGGTGTTAATTGATTATGTATGATTTGAATGACGTTGTTTTAATTTCTTTTATGCTATATACTTACTTAAACTTTCATAATTACTATCATTGGTATTCTATCTTAGGTGCTTTCGAATAAGTAACAACGTACACCAAAATTTACGATATTAACTTAGTTTATTTATACCTGTTACCAAGGATATCAGTTTCATGATATCTAGAATAAAACACAATATTCATCTTGCAATATGAAACATCACATTATAATATCAGTATTATTTACTTCAAAATTTACTCACTCTCTTATAATCTCTTTCTCAGGGTTACTTATTTAAACATTAATAATCATAATTATACATTTTTACGCTACACTAAAGTATTCTTAACAAATAGATTCATAATTGCATGGATATATCTAAAATTATCTTTTAAAAGTTTTTCATGCCAATTTAACATGAATAGATACTAGATATGATTTCCTTGAAATATTAGTGAGTTCTTTTAGAGAGACAGACAGTGTTTTAATTAACATTAGTAATGCATGAATTTTGTTACTGTTGGTAAGTATTCCATTAATTCTGCGGCGCTCATCTGCGATGCTTTTCCTCCTCTCTCTCCAGGCTCGCTGATGCCCTTGTTGATGACACTATCATCTTGTGAATGACACTTTTACACATCACCTATTATCTCGCACTCCGACACATATAGCTCTTTTGTTAATTCTCGTTATTGGAACAGCTGATTTCAACACATGTTATTTGATAACGCCACTTTAACTTTGAATTGTTTATATTTAAGTCTCATTTACATATTCTTAGTACGTTAACAATTTATTAATTTATAACAATTATTAATCAATACAGATTGTTGGATACTCTATTTAGTTAGCATAGTTCCTTCGCGGGCTAACTTTATTACCACGCCATTTGATTACGCTTAATGAGCGTTAGCAGTTATATTCGTCTTTCACACAATTACCGTAATTAGTTCATATTTCCGGCTCTCTTTAACTATCTCGATTTCAACACTATGTCTATCATTTACACTCCGTCAAAACATCCGACCGTATTTACTTACTTGGTTAGTATATCAATTCAAAAAAAAAACCAAGTCTATTTTCAAAGTGGTACTCCGACATGTCTATTAACTAATAAGTTCCATTACCATCTCACGACTCTCGACTGTTCGCACGTATATTACCACTCCGACTCTTCTATGGTTCAAACTTTTACTCAACCTCTGACGAAGACTTCCGCACTTAAGACAGTTCAGACAGTTTAAGACCGTTAAGCCCCAGATCGCGTTAACACCTAATTTTATATTTCGAATCCCACTATCTTCTCTACTCAAGACTCTTCTTTCCACCTTCTTCGTTTCTATCGGTTCTCATCTATTTTCTGACGAAAACTCCTCCTTAACACCATGGCTTGTCTTCCAACATCGTTTTCATTCGTTCTTCAACCTCGTCTCCCTAGCAACCCCTTCTTGGAGAAACGCCTTCCCCATCTCTGGTTTCTTATAGGCCTCTTGATTTCCTACCCTTACAGCTCCTGGTTGGCTCCACCCATAGTCTGAGGCGGATGACCAAATTTTACGCCTGTCTATCACTCTTTTGTCTTTCGTCCGGTCCTTTCAGACAAATTTCTCTTAACTGCTGCATGGCCTCGCAGCTGCCTTTTAGTTCAACATGTGTATCGCTGCTTACCCGTGACCAATCCTCGTATTGTCTTCCAGCATCCTCTTTTCCATTCCTTACAACTGCCACATCTGCTCTGCAGGCTTTTTCTTAGCTGTGACCCATTCTGGTAAACTGTGCGTCCCGCAGTTTGTTAATTGCTCACCCGTATGGTCGCTATTCAGACAATTTCTGTCCGAGCCCTTCCGTTCCTTGTGACCAATGTACCGCCGCGTTTTGGTGTGAAGCTCCACACACGTGGCTTATTATTTCTCGTGTCGCCTCGTTATGTCTTCCTGTCAGCTTTTCTTTGTCATTCATCTGTGATACATTACTCCCTTGTTTCTCTTATAGTCCTGCTCGCCACACGCAATTCTCTTAAGGGAACAGCTGTTATTACAGAGGTATTGTCTTTCTAATACAACGCCTTCCCGTTGCTAATGGATTTCACGTGCCGTTGCCTGAACTACACATGGTACAGTTCCTGCGTATATCATTGTTAAGTTGACAGCAGACCCTTGTTTACTGTGTTCACTTACTAACAAAAAAAATTTCTTTAAAGTTTGCGTTACGGGAATGCTCCCAAAATGTGTTGCCAAACGTCGGGAAATGATTATACACATTAAACTGAATGACAAATAAACGTATACAGATAAATGCTGTTTTCCCTCTGTTTGTCTGTGTGTGTTTTTTTTATATTAATTAATGCCGACCGAGATGAGATGCAGAGTTGAAATTTCGTATACACAGTATGTTCACAATTACTTTTAAATGAAAAACAAACGAAAATGTTATGTTAAAAATTTTCAAATGGCAGCTTTCATTGAAGTACTGAATTCTAAATTTCACAAAATCAGTTCTTATAACAAAAAATGATTCACTCTATGAAAAATTAGCCATTTTATTCGCAATCCAACGCTAATTCGTTTATGGAATTTCGATAAAAATAACAGAGATATTAGATTTCTCTCGTATTAAAACATTTGGCCTACTTTCCTAATAAGAACCGCATATTTGCATTTACATTATTTTGTCACGATTTGTTGATGGATAGTTATCTCAAGTGGCTTTAGGTTGTTACCATGATTTCACAACTTCTAAGTCATGGTAATTCATCAGCGTATCACGATAAAATAATATAAACAACTAGGTATGACACAAAATATGATTTAACAATTTTTTAATCATGAATAATACTATATTTAGCCAACACGACAACTCATGTTTCAACGAATGCTCACTCATATTTATTAGTAGGGTACAAATACGTATAGTATAATCAGTATTTTAGAAAAGAGAAATATAAATAACTATTTCAATTTATTTCGTTTAGCATTTGGAAACCGGAATATATATTATATAATCCACTTTCTTTAAATTGGCATAAAAAATACATGATTCTTTTAAGGAAAGTAGGTCAAATACTTTGTATCGAAGAAATGTAATAACTCTGTTATTTTTACCCGAAATCCATAATCAAGGTATCGTTGCGTTATGAACAAAAAGAGCAATCTTTTACGCATAATTAATTTTTCGTTATAAGTACCGATTTTTGTAAAATTCGGAATTGAAATTTTACATTTTGAAACATTTTTAAAATTCGGAATTGAAATTTTACATTTTGAAACATTTTTAATGTAACATTTTGATTTGTTTTGTATTTACAAGCAATAGAACGCGTAGGCCTACTGTGTACACCAAATTTCAACTCTCATTACACTTCGTTCGGCAGTCACACACACACACACACACACACACACACACACAGAGTCGAAAAAGAAATTTGTTCGACATACGAATATTGGACAACATGTTATTTTAGTTTACTGAGTAAAATAATTCCCGAAGTTTGCCACCACCTTTACGGAACATTCTGTATTATTATTATTATTATTGTTGTTATTTCCATTATTATTTACGATGCACTGTTAGGCTCACAAAGCAGTTAGCTCAGAGGACTGATCGCAAACACGGAGAGATAAATTATTTCATAACGCAATTTCTAACTGGTCACGGCCTGTTCCGGATTTATCTATATACGATGGGGAAAGTAGTCAGACCAGACTGCATTTTCTGCCAACAGAAACTAGACGATGTGGGCCACACGTTTTTCACGTGTGACAGATGGAAAGAGGAGAGGCAAACCCAGGAAAATGTAGTGGAATACCCAGTGTAATGTAGATTAGATCTCGCACGAAAATATCATCGGACTAATTCTGCAGAGCGAACACCACTGGGATCAGGTAGCAGCCTACACAGAGAAGGTACTCTGCAAAAGAAGGAAGCAGAAAATGTGTAACGAGCAGAAAATTTAAAAAATTTTTAAATTTTCACCTCGGCAGAGTACGTTCACACGAGGCAGTGTCAACGACTTATGGTGGAGCAATAAATAAGGAGTAATGAGAAGGTGTCAGTGAAGCGTTGCTGACTTGACAATAGAAACACATTAAGTTCAATCCAACTATAGAATTTGGTGGCGTAAGATGACAGGGAAAGTTTCGTCCAGAATTATTGCTCTCCGCAGCTGTAACAAAGTAAGTAAGGACATTCACACCCGTACCGAGAATTGTAGCAGATGTTGACCATGTTACGTCAGTAGACGATAAGCGACAAAAACGAGTGAGACTCCATCCTACAATGAAACGGATGCGCTGCACCTTAAGAAACAATACTGGAAGATAGGCTGACAAAGACTAAAGTCATGTTACACAGCTGGAGGTATCGTCTAATTGACAGACAAGAATTTACGAAGGGAAAGTTGGGGTGACTTCAACGACCAGCAGATGTTCGAAATTAGTAATAGCCAGAAAAAAGGGGTTAGAGCATAGAACAATACGCCAGGGAGACTGTAAGTACAGATAATGGGAATCCATAGAAACGCAGAGTTTACTCAGACAATAGGCTGATAGACAAGTGTTTAATAGCCGTACTTTCTTCGAAGCGGGTCAATGATCGTCAGGGCAGAAATCAGGGAGACCTAAGGACCTATCAGAGGCCTTCAGCCAGCGAGAAATTTGATGGTGAGGGGTGTTTCCATAGCAACTGAAATGAAGAACCTATCGGAAGAACTATGACGTAGAATCTTGACATGGTAGGGCAGTATTTTCCAAGAATATCACAAACTGACCAATCTCGAAGTGAAGTAGGCGTGAAGCGCGCCAGAGACAAAATTTTGAGTAGGGACGAATTAATAAAAACTATTTGCCCAAGACAGAGAGAGTCAGTGATACTCAATTTTTGAACAGTCTACACTCTATTTTTGAAACAGTTATACTAAAGTTTTACAGTCAGAATTTTCAGACAGTTTACATTCAAAATATCAAGTAGTTTAACTTCAAGTGCGAGAGACGGTATATCATAAACTTTCAATTGTTTACTTAAATCATTCGGAGTTAGTAATTATTCAAAGTTCAGAAGAGTACATTAAACGGCGGAATGCTAACTCGAGTTCGGAAGTTAGATCGGTAACAAGTAACTTAAAAGACTTAATAATACATTCATATCGCGGTAGTGATACTTTACCGGTGTGCGCAGTAACGGACTTAGTGAAAATTACACCAAGTGAAACAATTAGACCGTTACACCAACAGACAGCATCACTTAACGATATACAAATTATTTGAACTTAATAGTGTGTACGACACATTATCAACAACATAATGAACACGAAACATTAAACAAACTAATAAATTATATGAACGTTTAATGAAGCAGCGACAACTAGACATGTATATTGACATTAAAACGAACTCATAGCATACACAGTAAGATGAAACATTGATTGAACACCGAAATCTAATTATTCACATATGCAAACACCTACGCGAGTGATCGGAAGAATAAAGTGATAAGTGGTTGTGATAAAGCAGCATCCGACGGAATGTGTCTACGAGCCATCTCCATCACCAGAACGAGACTTCGTCAACAACTAATGGATATTCAATAACCAAGTAACCATTATTATAATTATTTCTAATTAGTAACTTCTACTGACCTGGTTTCTTTCAAAGAATTCACACCTGAGAAAATTATTAAGAAAAGTAATGAATAAATCTGAATAAAGTAGTTAATGAACGTATAAACAAAAGCTTATTTGGGATTTAATGAACGCATTAAATAAGTAGAATATTGAATTGTAATATTATTTGATTTATATATGTATGTATGTTTTCTTTGTTTTTCAGCATATATTGAGACATGTATTTGTTTATTATAAAATATGTATGTATTTCAGGTACAGCGACGTAACCTATGTACTATTATAATATGTTACGAATGATAATTAAACTAGTCTTTTAGTTGATCAGAAATATGCGTTCATTATTACCAATGCAACCCAAATATTAACCTAAAGTTTGAAGGAATGCAAATAGATTTTAAGAGCTTCTTGTGTTCAATTAAATAAATGAATCAATAACTACCATCTATTAAAGGATATCACGTATGTGTTGATGAGCATAGATAGTCAGAGTCATCAATAAGATTCAATTATACACATACATCGTGAGAGATAGGTAATTTTATATATTTAATAATTAATCTATTGTGCAATCAATACGCATATAAAATGACTTTTATAAATGGCGCTTCCAACGCGTAGCATAATAGATTTATAAATTATTTACATTTTATAAATGGCTCCCAAAGAACGTCGGGCTCGGCAATTACACATTAATTAATTCAATCACGGTTAGCATAATAAACAATCCCCATTTATTTACATTTTATAAATGGCGTCCAACTTAAGGGCTAGATACATTTGAGAAATTATTAAATTTACATATTTAATAATTAACCCATTTATTACATTTTATAAATGATCTTGCTGTGGTAGCTGACAGAATAGCAGGAAACATGTAACGTGGACCCGCTGGAGGTTTGAAACAACGAACGTCCACAGGACGAAGAACAAACGGAACCACCTTGAAGTACTGCGATAGCTGAGTCCCGATGTGATTCCATGCCATGGGCAAAAAAGGGTTTTTGGTTTCAGTGGGTGAAAGTCCCACACTACGTAGGAGTGCAGATCCTTCTGCGGTGAACATTACTTTTCCACAGTCTCCCTCGTAAAAAATTATTATTATATCATCCACATTATATCATCGTCATTATTAGGCCTACTAGTCTTATTTTCACGCTGCATTACTTCAGACGTGTAGTCAGCAGTTTTAAGTTTCAATATCGCTGGCACGACACCTTTAAATGTTTCATTTCAATGCTTCTCCTCCCTTAAAAGGTCCGTATGAAGTATGTAAATAGAGGAAGCTAGCTATCGTCCGAAATGTATACTATAGCTGTTAAATTCTACGTTTGGTCCGAAATATTAAGAAACCATCATGCATACGGAAATACCGCTATTTTTCTTATATCTTACTTAAAACGAGTGTTACTCAAAGTAACTTCAATATCTGTTTTACAAAAAATAATATAGGCCTAGTAGACCTGCTGTACATCGGAAGAAATAAGAATACGAGATGCTGAAGAATACGAGAAAGGACAACGACGCATGGAGAGACAACGTGTCCGTTTCACGCACAGCCAGGCACTGCCGGATCGCTTGTCCGATTGCTGTTCCGTCAAGGTGATCTACATTGTAGCACGTGCACACAATGAAATTCCAATGAATGATGACCACTGACGGCAGGAAAAACAGGTTTCTGAGCAAGAGAGCGTGTGCGCGCCCGTTTCAGTAAACCGATTAAACAATATTTGAGCTTTTCTGACAAGCATAAAATTACATAAAATTACAATTTTTATTAATTCCAGTAAGCGATATGCAAGAGGAGGAGCCGGAGGAGGAGGAGGACAAACAGCCTTGACCCACGAACAACGGACGGATATAACGGGCGGACACACGTGTGCTGTTGTCGAATTTTGCGTTGCCCGAGGAGCGTCAGTCAGTCAGCCTTCTCCGATACGTGACGTAAATACACAAAAGAAGATAGCTGGCAAAAATTCACCATAATTGTGTGTGTGTGGTGTGTGTGTGTGTGTGTGTGTGTTGCACTCTGCCGCTATCTAGCTGACACACTTTTTGTTATATAACACGACGGAACCGACACTCCGCGCCTTCTTCCCTCGACACTTGATCTATTTCTTCCACAACACGTGGTTATCCTTCTTATTAAAAACTGGCGTTCAATTTTCTTGCGGAATCCGTTCTCCGTCTCCAAGGCTGTACATAAAACCCTACAAAAAAGTGTCAGGATGCCCCCATACAGAAACTGCTGTAGGTACTGTGTGGCCTACAAATGAAGGATCCTTTGTCAGTAACGCTCAATATCTGCCTGCCTGTCTGTCTAACGAGTTCCTCGTACCTCACAACGTACCGAAATCGCACAGATCATCTTTAAAGTAACGTCCATATCTCAATTCTTTCCTTTTCCTTGCCAACATTTTCATTTTCTAGCAAAATAATTATATGTAATCAAAATTTCCGCTTAAAAAAGTGGTGTTACTTCTTGTTGTTCTTCTTCCTTCCTTTATGTCAATGACGTCGGGACTTCGGAAAACAACCTCCACTCTTTAAGATCAACTATTTGACTCTTCATTTATTTTTCATTTCTTACTCATTCTTCTTCCATAAACGACATTTTACGTCAGAAATTCTACTCACAGGGTAAATGTAAATTTACTATTTCATTACTATTTTATTACTTTTTAATTGAGATATTTAATACTTTAAATATTTACGCTAATTTCACCGGTATCACAGGAGTACAGCGCAAGGCGCTTGCAACCATGCCTCACGAATCACACAGCCAATTACAGTCTTAGTGTAAAAACAAACATCGTAACTGGGTCTCCTTGTAGACAAATATGAAGTAACGAATAAGGCGAATACAAGATACAGCATTTTGATTCCTGTAACGATGTTTATGTCAACTCTGTACCACACACACACACACACACACACACACACACACACACACACACACACACACACATTTAAAAATGTTAAAATTGAAGTTTAGAATGTAACAGTAACTGACTGTCGATTTGTTAAGAAACTAAAAATATTTAAAATTGTAATTAAGCAGGTATAAACTTAACGCTTAAAACCGGTAGATAATAATCCTACATCGTTGGCAGAAATTTGGTAAAATGTTAACACTTTAAGTTTAAAAAAAGGAGAAAATTTCTGACTCTGGATATTTTTGGATAACCAACTAGGAATCCCAGCCTTCTTGGTCGATTATGATCCGTTAATGATATACTGAATCAGTTCCGATAATCGAACCGGTTCTCTGCTTTTTCGTGGATGTTTTTCCTCGCAGTATCACGAAGTAGTAGTACGTTATCAACTCTTATGATTTTGACCCAGTGACATTGAAAACGTGGCGTGAAAAACTTACCATGCGGCCGTACTGACGTCTTTTAAGCCACTTTATCAGCTGATAAATAGCTTAGGCTACAACTTTTTTTAGAAACATTATTTTTCGTTTAAACACACGTGCGCTATCTAAACCGTTTTTCAAATCAAACATTTATTTTTTTTGCACTCATTATTAGAAAATGACATGTTCTGTTTATAATGAAATGGTGACAAACTTTGAAATATTGTAGCGATTTATTATTTTTAAAAAACTATTAAACCAGGATAGCTTATTTTTACTTCCATATTCCATAAGGAAATGGTAGTATGGTGATCGCGACAAAATCGTGTTCGAGATAAGGGCTGATTCTGATTGTACCTACTACCCTCAAAACATGAAGAAAAGTCATTTTCCGAAAAGTGTCTGTGTCTATGTGTAGAATTTTTTCTATGAACGATAACTGCCGCAAATTCAAGCAGAATCAAATAATTGTTTGCATATGTGCCTGAGTTGTAGAGGACTCAAGGGCAAAGGCCTATTGATTTTGGTAAAGATCGGTTAAGGGGAAGGGGTAGTTTGCCTGCAACGTTTTATGTTTTAACAAGAGTAAAGTAGGCCTACTTAATTTTGATAAAAAAAGTATCATGAAAAGAAGGTCATAATAATCCACTGTAGAAACGTAGATGAAATATCTATAAATGAAACGGGTAGTTGAAGGGGGATGGGGTAATTTTCTATAAATGAAAATGATAGTTGAAGGGGGAGGGGATAATAAATTTATGTGTACTACGTTATCGGGAACAAAGAAGTAGTTTGTTGTTAAAATTCCTTCACAGGCTGTTACGCCGTGGCCAATGTTTTCTGCAAAACCAGACGTTTCGGGAATGCCATCGACTGTCATAATCAGTGAAAATCGAGTGCGCTAACGTGACGTGGTATACGTTAGTGACCACAGTACTGTGGTTAAGGCTGAAGAAAGAAGTAGTTTATATCGAAATTTTTCATTTCGAAAATGATTTTAAATATAAATCTTAGAACGTGAAAGTCATGTATGGTTCTCCATACTGATATTTATAAGGCAGCCATAAATAGTATTAACAATAACAGCATTCAAACCGTGAAGGGAATATGAAAACAAGTAAAAGTAAGGGAAAACAAATTAAAAGTTTTATAAACGTCGATGAATCGTATGAATCCTGTAACTTTACCTATAAAATAGAATGAACCTTTAACAGAAGAATTTTTTTATGCTCAAATGTTTCTAATAAAAAGCGCTGTTACATAAGGTGAACAAGAAAGAGGCAACCATAAAACAGCAGTTTAATTCAACAAAACACCATACGAGCGAGAGTTTATATTAAAGAGGCCGGTAACATAACAACGGATAGGGTATCGTTAATGAGCTGTAGACAAGAACAAAGCGAAACAGAGATAAACGTTACACAAGCGCTAGCGTGCGCGCGGACTTTAGTTTTTCTTTGTTTAAGTTCACACGTAATCCGGGCTTTAACAGGAAAAAAATCAGGCAAGGAATGTTTTACAGCACAAACAGAGGCAATAAACTAAACGAACCGTGCAATAACTTACAGTAACCGATTCCTCTACCATGACGCTGTAAAAACGTTGTTTATTTGACACATTACAAGGGGAGATTATTATCTTACAGCTACGGGAATCAGGTAAAACCCCGCTCTCTCAATGTTAAAGTTACTTTCTTATTTATTATATAACATTTCTATATTCCAAAATGGCTTATACTTACTTAGTATTGTCAACTAGTAGGCCTATACTGTTTCTACGATAGCGTGTTACGTAAATCGTGATGTCAGAACAGTGTAACAAACCACTAAACATCTGAGAAATTCACATTTTTATAAACTTGCCAACAAAAAAATCACACTAGTATTGCACTTATTCTCCTTTGTTATGTAGATTCAATCGTTGACTGACCTTTTTGATCGAGGACGTCGTGTTTGATCGAGAGACGGGCAACTGTCGTTGTTACCCGAACACACAAAGATTTTCTGTCAGTCTTTCAAATGGTTGTGATGGCGAGTGTGTCTCTTTCCCACCGTGAATAGCCGTGTACTATTTAATTAACAGAGATTAAGGTAGTGACAGTGTTTGGTGTGATCCAAAGGAGAAGGAACTGGGAAAATAGGAGGTTTGGGGCTGATCCGCTACCAGTGACTGATTACTACAGTCCTACTATCACACCCTGTTAAGTTTTTCATTTTCCTCTTCACCCTGTGATTTCACTTCGACCTCCAGCTTGAATGTCTCCATTGTCTTTTTGTACTCATTCCTGGCCTTATGTTTGGTATTCTTCAACGTATGGATCTGTTCTAAATCTTTCTGTACTCCTTTGTGCCATCCAAGTTTTGTTTTCATGTTTCTTAGATGCTGAGACATCTGTTTCCTTAATCTTTTATTTTCCATTTTTAATAAATACTCATATAAATTTTTATCTTCTCTTCCGCGTTTCTGTGGAAAGTTTAGAGAAATACTTGTAAATTTCTTCGTTTCATCTCAATCTCAATTTAAAATCTTTTGTTTTCGTCCATCATTTTTTCTCGATATTCTTCTTTCTACTTTTATTTTTTTTGCGGAAGACTCCCAAAGCATTCACATTACTGTTTTAATTTTATTTCTCTACTGTATCGTATTTTGTAGAGTATTTACGGTAGCCATTAAATCATAAGCACAGAACAACAGCAGCGTGGCCGGTGGACGGGCTGGCCAGTCGTAGTTTGCTCGGAACAACAGCAGCGTGGCCGGTGGACGGGCTGGCCAATCGTAGTTTGCTCGGAACAACAGCAGCGTGGCCGGGACGGGCTGGCCAGTGGTAGTTTGCTCGGAACAACAGCAGCGTGGACGGTGGACGGGCTGGCCAGTCGTAGTTTGCTCGGAACAACAGCAGCGTGGCCGGGACGGGCTGGCCAGTGGTAGTTTGCTCGGAACAACAGCAGCGTGGACGGTGGACGGGCTGGCCAGTCGTAGTTTGCTCGGAACAACAGCAGCGTGGACGGGACGGGCTGGCCAGTCGTAGTTTGTTTTTGCGCAGTTCAATATGGCTCCACAAAACCACCGGTTTTCTACGGACAAAACAAAAACAAACAACACAAAACTGTTCCATTTCACAGCGGTGAATCCTCTCTGCCTAATTATTTGGGAGCGACGCAGTCAGTGCCGGTGCTGCTGTGGCTATTGTGTGACTGAGCGCGCGCGGACGCGTGCGTGCGTCCGTCAAGGTAACCTCTGAGTTTCGTACAATAGAGACAAGGTTATACGTTGCATTTATCTTTGCAACGTTGTTCTCCGCCCACCCTACTTCTTGCACACACACACACACACACACACACACACACACACACACACACACACACACACACACACACACACACAGCCTGCGCGCTGACAACCCGAAAACAGTTGGCAGTTTAAATTGTTGTACAGAGCAAAAAAAAAACCACGAAAAAGTACCCCGTTTCGGTGATAATAAGGATAATCATACACCGCGAGACAATTATCCAACTGTCAAACGCACGTCACTCAGCTCCCGCGGGGTAATTATATTCGCTCCCGTCAGAAACTCAACATTAATAACACACACATGCACACACCACCTACTCTGCGCGCGCGCTAGTTACAGTTGGGCTGTCAAAAGATCAACCGTGAGCAGACAACGTGAAAAAGACGTGTACAAAATGTAATAAGGTAGCTGTAAGGACGTAATAATGAATGACTGGCTAAGAAAAGTTATAAATAAACAGAACTGATTACAGTTAAGGAATATAACGTTGAGAGGCGCACAGAACAAAATGGGCGAGCTAGAGGCTTGGGATAAATGTGCTAAAAGAAGAAGGGTGTACTAACAAAAAGGCAAAAGACTACAGACATTCCTTATGAAAATTCAAATTAAACAAAACGAACTCGGTTGTAAAAATTAAGTTGGAGATGTCGTTTGAAGACTGTAATGAACACATGGACGTCACTCTATTTCTAGACAACGAGATGAGATGATACTCGAAGTGAAGAGGACATCTCCAAATTCTATAAAACTGGGAAAGAGGAGAAGAAAAAGAAAAAACAGTAGCGAAGGAACTCATTAGCAATGTCATGTCACGGCGATACGATACATGTTCGTACAAAACGGACTGAGTTTTTGCATATAGGCCTACATTTTTAAATATTTCACTGTAAACTCTCAGAACATTTATATTTACTTTTTGCCTTCGCCTTCTTCTTTCATTTTTTACATTGATGTTGTAGTTCTTCGCATCCATAATAATCGATCTTCCCAAACCGCTTCTGTTAACCACTTCTTGTCCATTATCTGAACGATATATGACCCCGACAACAGAAGAAGTACCGTATTCCTTGCTTAGTTCTCCTCTTAGTTCACGCATACTCCAACATCATTTTAATCAAATACTTTCCGAAAGCGTGCTTCTCTCTATTCTGGAAACTGTGGTCCTCTTAACTTTCTACGTTTTCATCCTTCTCCACATTATTTCCCTTGTCCGCATTTTACGCTTAGAAACCGTTCTCATGGACCTCCCACTCTATTTACAACCCGCTCATAAAAACAAGGCCAACTGCGACCAAAGTGAAACATTTAATCCGATCAGTTGTGACCGAAGTGAAAAATTTAATTTAACGAGCAGATGGGCGGGCGTTTCCAGCGGTTCTTATATTATAAAAAAGTATAAGATATATGTGTACATGATTTCTATAATATAGAAATATTATCTGGACTGTATATTTCTCGATTCTTGATATTTTCTTCAAGCCGTGTGTTCTTTGACGTTTAGTTTTGTCCTCTACAAAGGAGATAGGTATAACTGATAAAACTTTAAAGGCGAATACTTTATTTGTTTTAAAATTAAAGTAAGTAATTGCATACGTTATGTGAACATATTTATTCAAAAATCCAAATCCATGGTGTAAATCTTTAACTCGTTCTGAAAGATATGAGGCCCTGTTTTATCTGAAAGAGCCCGCATACCTGTAAGCCTCTATATTTTCGTTTACAGTACGGAACGCCCCGTTTTTAATTCGTCTTACGACTAGCACTTTACGCAAAATCAAAATTACAGTATTTAAACGAAGTGTAAGAAAAAAATTTGTTTAATAACCAAATATCGGAACGGGAATACCGCTATTTATGTAAGTGTGCTTTTTCAAACACAGGACGCTACAGTATGTTTTCATCTCTGAATAGGGTAAATATTTTGTTCCTCTGTTTCGCATGTACCATATGCCAGACTACCGATACACCGCACTTTATTCCTACGAATTTGTTTAACTGGTTACGTTTTTGAAAGCAGTAGGCTACTGAATAAATAAATCTGGGTATTTTATCGGCAAACAGATCTTCGAAAAATCGAAAGATTTTTGTAGTGGCTGTGGCAGAAAGGTGCGGGGCAGTGAAGGGGTGGGCAGTGCAGGTGCAGGTGCAGCACGCCTTAAACGTTCGTTTATTTGGCATATAATAACTCGGGAGACAAAACATCGTCACAGCGTAACCGGAGACCTGCACCACCTGCACACCTGACAGCCTGCTCCGTACGTGAAACAGTCACTATAGAATCTCCTCGCCTTCTCCTTTCTGACTGATTAAAAATGATTATTTGAACGAGCGCGCGCGCACAACGGCTCACAAATAATATTGTATGTGTATATAATATTATAAGCAAATTTTAGTAAAATGTACATATTGTAGGTAAAATTTTTTCTGAAGTATGAATTCTGAGCGTATGACGCTCTCATACGTCGGTTTAGAATATGATACATCTAGAATAAAAAATCTAGATTGACATTTTATCTGAAACACTAAAATAAGTGATGTTATATTAGCTTTATGCTGGAAAAATTCTGTTTCATTTATGAAGACCGCGCACTTACGTGAAATGTATCAAAGGCAAACCTTGTTTAGAAATTCTTCAATTTCCAATTCACTGACTGATTTCAGATTTTCTGGGTAATAAAGACTAAGGACTAAAGGAGACGGGATGATATGTTGAGAAGTAAGTAGGGGAAAAATCTTATTAGACGTTAAATGCCTTCTAATCACAGAAGGGAATTTAGAAAGTGGCTGAAGGATTCCGAGGTTTGACGGAAAAAGAGATTGGAAAAAAGAATACTAAAACAAAATTAGCTTATGGTAGTTATAAACATAGTCTCTTCTAATTATATTGTAAACGTTAAAATAATGAATGTGAATCCGTCAAATCACTTCCCGATGCCAGCCTTCTCCCTTAACGGGAGCCCTATCGAATAGAAACAGTCCGCGAAGTATTTGGGCGTCACTCTTGAGCGGCGCCTTAACTTCACTGTCCATTAGGGTGGAGTGAAAAAGCTTGCCAAAAAAAAGTTTAGCTCAATTTATTAGCCTATATGCGGAAAAGTTGCTACCTATAAGTGTAATCATCTGTGTGAAATTTGAACTTCCTACAACGTAATATTTGGCTGCCAATTTGCCACAGAAATCTCTATAACATTTTAAGATTTATGAATTTTTAATGCAGCTCTTCGCTTGTTTTCTGTGTGAAAACAACCCAGAACTCACCACGTGGAGGTGGCTGCATATCGAGTTCCACCACTCTCCCACCATTTGTCTTTAAACATTTAGGTTAATTGCCTCATAGAACTTGGAGATATTGACTTTTGGTTTCAAATTTGAGTAATGCAATTCTAGATGCTATTCTTGATCTTATGAATCCATCTCGTGCGTCGTTGCCACACACCGCAGCTGATGCTTCAGTAACTAATTTGACGCAGCGCTCTACTTCTTGTGAATGGCACGGAAATCTTAAAATATCAATTTCAGCAGGAACGTTCAAAATCATCGGCTTAAGTTCATTATCAGAAATAGATACTGTAAGAGTGGTGGGGGGGGGGAACATTGCCAACAGAATATTTTCTGGATGACCAAAATATGCGTTTCTTTGCAATGTTCGATCTATTATGCTCTTTAACTCTTCAGGCAGAAATCGAGATTTTTTTATTATGCTGTAAAAGTGCTGACTCCCATGCCGACAAGATCACTGAGTTTTAATATCAAACCATGCGCATGCGTATACTCTAATAACATACTCTGTTAAAACTTTCAAGTACCCCGATGGGTCTTTTGTTGAAACATATAATCTCAAAATTCTATTTGCTGTCGTTAACCACCTGGAATGACTCATTTTTCCTGGATCCTTTCGTGACAAGTTTAATGAAATATTTCCGTTTGAAATTCCAGTACACATTTCGTAGAGATATCGTTGATCTGTACTAAGTTCATCAAGGGCAACATCAGGCAAAGTTATTTCTATCTTTTCAAAGATTATTACAGGCATCTTTTCGCAAGATTCTATCTTTTTTCCAATTTCTCCACAGTACCCTTTTGGTCCAGTAGTTTTTCCGTCCAAATGTTGCAATATATGACGTAATGGTAATTCATTTGTATATAACAAACAAACAAACCATTGGAAAGGCCGTCTCATAGAAAGCTCAAGTTGTCTTATGATACCATTTTTATAACCTGTATTAACCACTGTTCCATCACAACCAACAGCTTGCAACTTAGAAAGATCAACATTTTTCTCTAAAAAAGTTAATATGCTTGTTTTAATATTATGAGAACTGCCAGATATAGGAATAACATGACCAAGATATATAGATCCTGGTTCTGAAAGTAGAACAACATGCTCTTCTGTTATGGTCTTTCTAGCTACCCTTTCTCCTTCCTTAACCCGAATTAAAGTCTTGTCTTTTTGGCCGTCAAAGTATATCCCATATTCCGATGAAGAGTGTTTTCCCTAATTTTTCCTTTTCAAGTCACTGGAGGTTTTTATTCTTTCCCTTCTGATTTTGCTACGATCGACTACTTTAGAAGAATCTTCTTTGGTAATTATTCACATATCTTTTAAAGCTGCATTTATAAGAATTGCTGCTGATCTATCAGAAACATCAGTTCTGTCGCAAGCCTGTGCTACATTTGTAAGTTTAGTTCTCATTTGCGAAGTTGAAGGAGAATCTTGACTTATAATTGTTTTTCGTTTCACATTGTTTATATTCAGTATCTTCATATTCATCAGAAGAACTTGAAGAATTCAAAATGTGTCCCATAACAGAAGGAGAAAGTCTATTAGCTGTTTTTTCTTCACTGTCTTGCAATTGAACGTTTTGACTTCTTTCTGCTGCCTTTTCTTTGCGTTGCAACCTTTTTTCAAGCATTTTGCTTGCTTTAATGTCAATACTTCCAATTACCATTCTTTGAAATGTCCTCTGATCCGTTAAAAAAACTCTTTCAGCTACAGGTACTTAAATTTTGCAAGTACAGATTAAAAAGTCCTTGCATTTACATAATGAAATATCGAACAGATTTTTTACCGCTGATTCTCTAAATGATACAACTTTTTTCGACGAATTTAGTTTACCTTCTGTTTTCAAAGGCTTCTTAATATTACTATATTTTTTATGGTATTCTCTTATCTTATGTAATATTTGTTGGTCCGTTACAATAGGAGTTCAACTTTTTTCCCATAAGCGTTTGAGATCTTTTATTAATGGCGAATACACATCAGCCAAACCAGGTTCCTGTTTGTTTTCTCTTAAACGTTCTTGTCGTATATATAAATAATATCTTATAACTTCCGCATATGTCGGTAGCATATTATCTTTAAAGGTTTCAGGCGCACCAAACACTGGGCACAAGTGTCTGATCGCGTCCGAGCCATTTCTGTATGCCCTACGTAACACGAAATGATAACTAAATGAAATATACTGAACAAAAATAACACAAAATAAAATACGTGAACCACGTAACGCAAACTAAATGAAGTACGCACTAATAACAGAAAGACAACCACCTCGAACGGAGAACGCAGTCGTACTGACGCCAGCAAGAGAGAAAGCATCAGCCAGCGTCCATATACGGTTAGTGAGAGAGGGAGCGTCTATGCAGGAGCATGCGCACGCGCAGTGCGTACTTGAAGGGCGAGTCTCTCGATTCCCGGCGTCACGTTAAGTGTCAAACTTTTGATTTCTCCGACAGTTTAATTTCAACCACTCATGGTTTCAAATCAGAGCTATGAATCTCTTTTTGTTAGTTTTTAACAAATTAGGCGAAATAGCTGAATATTAAAGTTATTTTGGCAGCCAAAAATTTAATTTGATTTAGCTGAGATTTCGTATTATAAACAGGCAACTTTTCCACATATAGGCGTTTTAAATTCATGATTTTAATTTTTTCACTCCACCCTACTGCCCATGTCTCTCAGTGTCTCCAGAAAGCCCGTGGCGTCAAAGCCAAACTTTTACCTTTATCTCACATCGGAGTTCAGTGCCTCTGCGTGCTAAAGGCTATAACCTACAGTGTGGTTGATAGGCCATATAGTACTTTTTGTTAATGTGATTTCGGAGATGATTTTAACTTCACTCCACAGCTCACGTAATTTTGTTTTTTACATTCTTTGTTGTGCTATTACGTGCACTCTAAATTTCATTGCCCGAGTTTCGCAACTGATTTGTCTAACCAAAATGGAATCAATAATTTAATATTAAATCTATGTCAGTGTGTTTATTCCTAGTGAAAACTTAAATTAGTATTCCCAAAGGGAGATAGGCCTATAAATTCTCTTGTTTCTTATTTTCTTTTAAACAATAACAGGTTAATAGTCACAGTGTAAAGTAACACTGTTAATACTTTTAGTTGCAATTTATTTCTTATAACAAATTATATAATACAGGTATATGTAAAATACGTATATAATAACACGAATTTGTACGTGTTATTTTTCTGTAATGCTTTCGTTCGTACCTGTTATTTTCAAATACTAGTTTAGCACACCTCTACTGCCCAGACCATCTTTGACGTCCTCGCTGTTAAGGACAAGACCCACTGAGGATAGGTGTGACAACGACCCTAAGATTTCGTGCAATCTGAGGTTGATCGCATTGAGCAGTATCCAGATGTTTCTCACCGGGAAGCATTGTCTGTTTCAATGTCGGCGACCTTCAGTTTGTTTGCTCGCTAAAGTTGTCGTAGCTCGGCGCATACAAAAAGGTATTTTCTTTTGAATTTGGACGACTTCCTTTCTCTTTATTGTATAAAAACAGTTAGGTCTATTTGACGTCAATGTGAAGCTTTACGTCAAGGTAATGTTTACATAACTATAGAATAGGCCTACGATGATGCTATGCGAACGCAAACACTTTAAAATTGCTTACGCAGATTCTACGAAAAATAAAATATTTAACAAATTTCTTATGTAAACGCTTCGTTATGCAGATCACACTCTTTAATATCCCCGTTTCGAACTCAACATTTTTTTTTTGTATTGTGTCGGATACAGTTTCCGAAATTAAACTAAACTCTATATGGAATTCCTAAGGCTTATACAGCCGACGTCAACATTGTTACGATTACTTTCTGCCGGGCTATTAGGCCGTGGTCTACTACTATCATTGTTCACAGACGTTTCGGCCCCACCATCGGAAGCCATCCTCAATGTAAAAAACGATCGAGTAATTGGTATGGTGTTCGCCAATTCACCTAACTACTGAGGTATAGTCTGTATTAACAGCCCGGCAGAAAGTAATCTTAATGTAGACTCTGCACACACACACACACACACACACACACACATATTTATTTACAAAAAATCGTTAAATGAATCTGGGCGTTTGTTGTGTTTAAGGACTAAGGATCTGATGTAAGAATTACACAATTTTCAAGTGGGCACCGCAATATGAGTGTAACTTACGCAATGTTTTTAATTTTTCACTAGATTGACATGAAATGTTTGTATGATAGGATTTTGTCGTGAGAAACTACGAGTCTGAAATTAAAAATTCTACATCGTGCTGATTTTACAAATTTATTTGTCTCTTTTTCGATTTTGAGTCCGTTACGAATTGACAGACATTTTTCGGACAAAAGAATGATTTCTGGGTCCCTGAACGCGGCACCAGAAAAAAGGACCGACTACGCAGAGAGACCTTGCTATGGAGGGATACCACTAGTTGGTTTGCCGTACCTATGCTCTGTATGACGGTGGTTGGCGTGTGGACCCTTGGCCTACCTGCTGCCTCTCCCCCATTGTAATACTTCCGCCCGGGCTCGACAGCAGCTAATTGCCGCGTGAGTCACCTCACTGTGCGTCCAGTATGAAACAATTTTTTTTTGCCTCGCCCAATACTGGTAAAATTTTGTTATATTTGAAATCAGCGAAATAATACGATGAAAATGACACCAAACACAACTAAAAAATATTAAACTTTAAGGTGTTTCAAGGTAAAAGCTCAACAACTACTTTAATACACATCTTCAGTGCATAGTGCTCAAAGAATAAATTTAAATGAAAAATACGAATACTTGTTTAATTGCTTTGTTTCATTCTTTGATTGAAAAAGAACACACATAATATTTCGTGTTTAAGCGCTGGTAGTGGACTCCTGCTCATTTCCTATAATGGGGTTGCTATGAGTCATCTCGTGACTAGTGCTGCTTGGTATTTATGACTCAGCTTCATCCCTGACAAACAGTTGAATAGTTTAGTATACAAATACACAGAAACTGATACACTTAGTCTGATACACAATTGTTAACTGAACTGAACTGCACTAAAGATCGACACTTTATATACCTTTTCTAAGACAACCAGAAAGATCCAGAAATCTCTATAGGTATAGTAGCCGCGCTCAAAGCGTTTCCAGGCGGAACGCATTGATTCTCACTCAAAGGAAACCAGATGGTCTCGTCCCTAGTGTCACTCAAAACAAGCTGACAATGTTGCCAAGTTCTTCTCCCACCTATAGTGAAACTTAGCGTGAAATGATTCTCCTCTTCAATGTTATTATTATTATACGTATGATTAATTCATGTAGTAATAATAATAATACAACACAGGACTTCTCAGAAGTTTCAGTTTTAAGTAAGTAAACCTGACGTTTACATTATCTATAAAGAATAAAAATACAATAAAACCTACAAAATATAGGTCTATACCTTTTCGACATAACTTTCAAAATGATTTTCATTATTAAAATATCACAAAGCTTTGGGATAAGCAAATCCCTGCAATATCAGAAGGCTATAATAATAATAATATCAGAAATTAATAAACCTGAGTAAAACAAGACAAAATCGCAAATAATTAATACATAGCCTGGGAGTAAACTACTCACCGTTTAGTTGGAGTCGCGGTCTGAGTCATCATCACTGTCGTCAGCAACATGAATGATGAGGCGGTCTTCTTCTTCCCACAGGTCTGCATAATATCCCCGTTCTACCTTCATAGTTTTTTCCACACATTTCCTCCAGTATTCGGCATCTATGTTCTCAGTACAGTTCCGTAGGGCTTCACAGACACTTGCACTTAACTGAGGAGTTATGTTGCTCTTCCTGACGTTAGACTTTAACCGTGCCCAGACTAATTCGATTGGATTTAATATGCAGTAATAAGGGGGAAGTCGTAACACTTCATGATCTGCCTTTCGAGCCATCTCATCAACTGCGTACATTTTGTTTATATTCGCCGCTTTTATTCTTTCGAGCAAGATTAATTTAATGGGGACTGGGTCCGGTACTGGTAAATCAAATTTCTTCATAAATTCAATAATTTCGGACTTGTTTGAGGATTTAGTTGGGATTTTGATAAGTTGTCTAGAATGGTAACTCGCATTGTCTAAAACTATGACATACTTCCTGTCTTTTGAAAGATTTTGCAGTAACAAATTTTTAAACCAATTCTCAAAAACTGTAGCATTCATCTCATCGTGGCTGTCAGCTTTAGCATCTGAAATATTTTTGGCAGACAAATAAAGACAATTAGGAGCCCACCCCTCAGCTCCACCAGCATGTAGCACCATGATGCGCTTCCCTCTAGATACAGGGACGTTAATAGCGCAGGCACATGTTCCATCATCCCATCCCTTCTTCACGGTGTCATGTGTATCGAACCAAGTTTCGTCTAGATACACAACATCATAACCCTGTGAACGCAGTTGGTGTAGTCTATGGAGGTATTTGTATCTCCAAGACACAATTCTTGATGACTCCATTATAACACGCCTCTTATAAGTGTCCGAAATCGAAAGCCGAGCTTCTTCACAAGGGATCTTAGCATCGTTTCTTTATAAGGAAAACTTGAAATGTTCTGAAGATGGTGGAGTAGTTCGGAAATTGTGGCTGGCTGTCCTTTCTTGTAAAATTTGTAAATTTCTTGGCGGATAATGTCGCAAACAAAATTATCAATTCTATTAAAACGCGCTCTTTTGTTACCTGGCTTCTTGGGAGTCACGGGACCTCTAGAAACAATTTTACGAACAGTCGGGCGGCTTAATTTCACAATTTTGGCTGTTTCAGTAATTGAACCCTTACCTACTTTGTTATTTACAACATATTCATGCACGTTACACACTATAGTTTGGCTCTGTTTCGAAATTGTTCTAATCGAATTTTTGATTAGCCTACTAGTGCCTGGAGTGGCCGAGATTTCCCCGTCGTTCGAAAACTCACTATTATTGTCAAAACCCATTATTGTCACTTACATCACCACTATCACTGTTGCTAACTACATCAACAACGATTTCTTCACTATCACTATGACTATGACTCCCTTCTTCATTATCAGCGTGCTGAGGATATGGTTGTTCTCTCTCCCAAGGTCTCCACATTTTAAACACGTGAACACGGAACAACACGGAACACAAACACGGAACCGAAAATTACAACTATAAATAAAGTAAAGCAGTATTACTGTGATATTTAAATATAAATATACTATGTAAAATACTATGTGCTGTAAGAAGGTAACAAATTAATAATTTCTAAAGCAGTGGTTTCTTTGGCAACGACTCGAAATTCAGACAAGCGGGCACTTCCAATGTCTCGCAAAGACTGGTCCACATTTCATTCAAGTTCAAAATACGTTTGGCATCATTGGAGATGTTCAGAAGCGGCTAGCTTTGTTCACAGCTGTCAGCAGCAGGGCGTGCCTTCGCTAATTGGGCTATTAAACTGTTCTTTGATGCCACCTGGAAACACATTCAGCGAGGCTACTATATACATACATCAATGACAAAAAAGTTCCCCACTACAAAACTCTAGACACTTCCACACTACAAAGGAAAAACGCTGGCTCAATCAGAGCCTCACGGCACGCCCACGCGCCATGCAAGCAATACAATAACCCTGTTTACAACTTTGTTTACTAGATGGATGGAGAGTTTTCGAGATCTTTCTCTTAACACCCTCCCTAAAACTCTGCATCCTTACAATAAATATCATCTTTATTAGTAAGTCCTAACTTTTCTTTCAAAAATTCGAATTTCGGTTTTGGCAATGCTTTCGTAAAGATATCTGCAATTTGCTCTTCACTTTTTACATATGTTACATTAATTTCACCCTTTTGGTAATTGTCTCGCACAAAATGATATTTAACATCGATATGCTTACTTCTTTGATGAAATTCCGGATTTTTAATTAGTTTAATTGCGCTCATATTGTCTATATATAGATTATAAGTTGTTAATTAATTTTACATTCATTAAAGATTTTCTTTAACCAAATTATTTCTTTTGTTACTGTTGCAGCACTAATATACTCAGCTTCAGTTGTCGATAGACCTACGCATTGCTGCTTTTTACTTTGCCATGTTAATGGACCATTCGCAAATTTACATACAAAACCAGAAGTAGATTTTCTTGCAATTTTGTCACCTGCGAAGTCTGCATCGCTATAAGCTTCGAACATACCATTTTTACTATGTAGAATTCCAACATTAATTGTACCTTTCAAATATCTCATAATTCGTTTGACTAAGAGCCAATGTTTTTCGCTAGGATTTTCTAATTCACGTGATACAATATTAACAGCAAAACTAATATCAGGTCTACTTACAATTTGCAAAAACATTAAACTTCCTACTGCTTCTCGATAAGGCAGTTTATACATTACTTTTTCAGATATAATATCATAAAAACTACAATCAATTGGAGTGGAAACTGGATTTGCTGAGGACATATTAAACTTTTCTAAAATTTTTGCAATATAACTGCTCTGATGTATGAAAACGGAACCATCTTTTAATCTCGAGATTTCTATCCCCAAGAAATTTTTAACGTCTTTAATACTCTTTATAGTAAACTCTTTGCTCAAATCATTTAATATTTTATCAATTAATTCAATTTTCGACGCAGCTAATAAACCATCATCTACATAAATTGTAAGTAAAATTAAATCATTCTCTTTTCTGTAAATATAGAAGCACGGATCAGCAGTACTTTGATAAAAACCCAAGTTTAAAATTAAATTTTTAAAATGATCTGTCCAACATCTAGGAGCTTGCTTTAAACCGTACAAACTTTTCTTTAATTTGCAAACGCGATTTGTACCATCATTAAAGCCTTCAGGCTGTTTCATGTATATATCCTCTTTAAGATTACCGTGTAAAAAAGCTGTTTTCACATCGAATTGACCCAGTTTTTAATTAAAAAGTGCAGCAATACTTAACATGAATCTGATGGTATCAAATCGTGCTACTGGACTAAAAGTTTCATTGAAATCTACACCTGGCTTTTGGGAATAACCCTTAATGACTAAACGCGCTTTGTATCTATCAGTACCATCCGCACTGACTTTTCTCGTATAAACCCATCGATTGTCAATAATTTTACGATTTTCTGGTTTATCAACTAGTACCCAGGTTCCATTTTTATACAACGAGTTTATCTCATCCTGCATTGCAGCTAACCAATTACCTTTTTCATCATTCATTATTGCTTCATTATAATTATTTGGTATATTTTTCGTGAGATGCGAAAAATGCGCAACAGGGAACCCATAAAATTCAGTTTGTTTTCTCTGAGATCTATTGCGCAATTCTCGCCCTCCCTGATTGTTATCTTTCACTTGAACAGATTGTACGGGTTCTTGCAAAGTTTCTTCAAGTTTGTAATCATTATCTTCGCAACTGTTATTAGTGTTTTCTACAATATTACCATTCTCATTTTCATTTACAATATCTTTTATTTTTTCATTATTCAAAGGAACATTAACCGAACTATTAGATACTTTTTCAGGCTTAAATAAAACATCTCTACTTACAACTACATCTCTTAAACTTGGAACATACACTCGATAACCTTTAAAATTTTCGTGATAGCCAACAAGATAGCCTTTAATTGCTTTTTTGTCTAACTTTTTACGTTTCTCGACAGGTATATGTACAAAGCATTCGGTTCCAAAAATCTTTAACTTATCAACATTTGGTTCTTTATTATACCACAACTCATAAGGCGATTTTTTATTATCATGTCTTGTTGGTGCTGTTCGATTAATTACAAATACGGCCATGTTTATTGCTTCTGCCCATAAATATTTTGGCAAATTCGCGTTCGCATGCAACATGGAACGAGCAGCTTCTACGATAATTCGATTCTCGCGTTCCGCAACACCATTTTGTTCGGGTGTATAAGGAGTATTGACTGTCACTTTAATGCCTCTTTCGTTCAAAAAACGTTTTACCCATTGATTATCATATTCTTTTCCGCCGTCCCGATGAATTTCTTTTATATTTCTTCCGAATTGATTTTCAACTTCCAAACAAAAAAATCTTTAATTTATCAACTACTTCGATTTATGTTTGATAAAATAAATATATCTAAATCCGGAAAAATCATCTTTAAATGTAACAAAATATGACTTCTTGCCAAGAGATTCAACTTCCATTGGACCGCAAACATCTGTGTAAATTAACTCTCGAACTTCTGTCGCACGATCAGTTTTCGCGTGAAAAGGTAAACGGTGTTGCTTACCGTATGCACAGGCATCACAAAAGAAGTCATCATTTATAAATTTAATATTCGCATTTTTCAAAAAATTTCGTACATATTTAACGTTTTGGTGACAAAGCCGCTCGTGCCATAATTGCAAGGAATAACAATCATCCGATTTTTCGATTTTTCTGTTTGATTTTACAATTTGTTCAACCGGTTCTATTTGTTTACTAAAATTATATGCTTTTGGAAGTTTTACACGCACATATAATTTTAATAAGTTTCCAAATTCATGGCCTACTGCAATGATTTGTTTATTTTTCATTAAAAAGCATTGCTTACTGAAATTTGTTATCAAACAATCTATACCTTTCTTACCAGCACATTTAGTAGAAAACAAGTTATTAATTAAATCAGGAGTATATAATACATCCTGAAGAGTACATTCTAATCTATTACCATCTACATAAGATTCTAAGTCTATGTTACCTATGCCATATGCTGCCATGTAATCACCGTTGCTTATCTTCACATTTACTGGATGTGCGAATTCTTCATACGATGAGAACCAATCCCTTCGATGTGTCATGTGATCCGTTGCTCCTGAGTCCAATGCCCACATATCTGTTTTTTGGTTTTCTCCTTTGACTCCTAGCAGTGCTATTCTGGGAGATGATCCCGGATGCGATGAAGATACTTCATTTTCAACTTGTAGCGTTATATTGCTACTCTTCTTCTGGCGACAGTTGGAGCTCCTGTGACCCTTCCTTTTGCATTCGAAACACCTGAAGCAATCCCTTTTCAAATGATTGGTCCTACCGCAGTTGATGCAGAATAATCTTTCCTTTTTCTTCTCCGGATAATTTTTAATATGCCGATGATACTCATTTTTCTGTTTTTCGTTGCCAACTTTTAATTTTGACATCAAAGCCGTTGATGACTCACATGTATCGTCCTTTTCTTGAAGTCTAGCTTCTTCAGCCATTAATCGGTCAGTTAAATTTTCTTACTCTCTTCGACTGAATCCCAGGCACTGTGAAAGTGGTTATACTTTTTGGGCAAACAAGACAAAATTCGAGTGAGAAGCATGCCTTTTGGTAGTGAACTTCCAAGAGTGTGCATTTTCTTCGATAGAATTTCAAGCTTTGAAATATTTTGGGCAACACTTTCACTCTCAACCCACTTATAATCGAAGAACTGTTTTGCACAATAAATAGAGTTTCATCGGATTTTCTATCGTATACCGAGCTTAATTTTGTCCACATTTCTCTGGCGCTTGTGCAACCCATAATCAGCTCCAATGGCTTGTCTTCGATTGTAGTCACAATCAATTTCCTGGCAGTTTTGTCAGCCTTCAAAAACTTTTGCAATTTTTCTTCATATTCATCTTCTTTTGGATCTTCATGTAGTCTTTGTAATTTTCCTTCACAAACAGCTAGCACATCGTCGTCATCTTCTAGAATTGTTCTTATGACGAAGTGCCACTTGTGCCAATTTTCTTTATTTCGCAACCTCTCAATTTTTAGATTCGAGATATCCATTTTGCTTCTTCAACTAGTTAGCACTTTCTTCTTTTTTTTTTATATTTGTACACACACTTGATTTCACACTGCACTACACTCAAGCAAAGCCTGGGCCCATAACCTATGGAAGGTTTAATAAAATAAAAGCGACACTTGATGTAAATACAGGCGCTGATTTATTTAGTATACAAATACACAGAAACTGATACACTTAGTCTGACACACAATTGTTAACTGAACTGAACTGCACTAAAGATCGACACTTTATATACCTTTTCTAAGACAACCAGAAAGATCCAGAAATCTCTATAGGTATACATACATCAATGACAAAAAAGTTCCCCACTACAAAACTCTAGACACTTCCACACTACAAAGGAAAAACGCTGGCCCAATCAGAGCCTCACGGCACGCCCACGCGCCATGCAAGCAATACAGTAACCCTGTTTACAACTTTGTTTACTAGATGGATGGAGAGTTTTCGAGATCTTTCTCTTAACAGTTTACGGAGTATTAGTTTAATTAGTTGAATATTATAAGATTACATTTTGTTAAGTTAAGTATTTCAAGTTTGATTAGTGTTTTTTTATTTTTTTATCGAGATGTCTTCATCTAGTAAACGTGGTAAAGTGTATCATTCTCAAGCTAGAACAATAATCGCGTCGGTTATGCAGTACTTTGAACAGGAGCGTGACAATAAAGGCCCGTTAATTGATATAAAAAAAGTGTGTGAGAGAGTTTCAGCAGCGTGTCAAGTGAAAAAAAAAGCACCATTTGTGCAGCGTGTCAGCACCATTACTAGAATAAAAAGTGAAATTAAGGAGTGTAAGAACGATAGCTTTGTTATAAGCGAAGATAATGATAATGACGATGTGCTCCCAGATGCAGTAAACACGGAAAATGCTAGTGTGCTCCACACGCCAAAAAGAAAAAACCTCTCCCATGCCCAGTGACTTATATTGATGATTTTGACAAATCTGCCATCCTACGCCATGTTGTAGATTATTATAGACGCAAGGAAGTGCCGACCCTCCGAAAATTACAAGCATCTCTCAAAGATGCGTGACTTTTCAAGGGATGCTTACAGTCTCTGTCTAACGTATTAAAGAATATTGGTTTCAAATGGAAAAGGTTCGATAAAAGAAAGGTACCGTACTTATGGAGAAGCCATCGGTTCCTTTATCAAGATGCCGGTTTTTGAGGAAAATTCGTAATGTGGACGTTAAAAACGTGATGTTTTTAGATGAAACATGGATTAATAGTAATATCTCCAAAGATTTTGGATGGACCGACGGCAGTGTTAGGTCTACTCTGGGTGCACCTCTAGGCAAAGGACAACGACTCATAATCTGCCACGCACAGGTGGTGTCAACGGATGGGTAAATGCACTCCCGCTAATTTTCAAATCTAAGAAAACGGTTGACTACCATGAGGAAATGAATTCTGAGATATTTGAGTGCTGGTTTTTTGAAGTGTTGGTTCCTTCACTACCACCCGGTTCAACAATAGTGATGGACAACACTCCTTACCACTCAAGAGTAAACAACTCGGCTCCAACCTCATCCTCAAGGAAAGGAGAAATGGCAGATTGGCTAACCTCACGAGGAGTTCGTATCACGGACGACATGCGTAAGCCCGAACTGTATAATCTCGTCAAGCTACACAAACCCCAACTGACTTCTTATGCCATTGACAAGAAAGCATCTGAGCTTGGATTTTGGGTTATTCGGCTTCCACCTTATCATTGTAATTACAATGCTATTGAAAAGGTCTGGGCTCACTTGAAGAATTACGTCAAACAGCGCAACACAATATTCAAACTGGACGATGTGCAAAATTTGTTTCTTGAAGCTGTAAACTCCTACCAAGCAGATTCGTGTAAAAACTGCGTTAAACACGTAAAGAAAGAAATGGATGATGATTGGCTGAGTGAAGGACTTGATGACCGCAGTGTCCAAGAAATTATCATCAACTTGGCTCCAGGAGATTCAGATGATGACGACAGTGACTGGTACTCTGACGAGGAAGAAGACTTGGGAACATCTCCATTGGAACAGCTGTTTTAATGAGAGTAAGTAGACTTGGTATATTTATTTAGTGTTTTAATTATTTTTTTTCCTTATATTTCAAAGGTCAAAATGTTTGAGAAACGTTGTTCCAAAAGATATTATAAAAATATAGTACTATCTAAAAAAATATTATCAAAGTAGGGTACTATTATGAGCTAAGTCATAATAGTAAAAATAGATTAGTAGAAAAAAATTTATTTTCATAAGCTAAGTCATAACTGGTCTTATTTACAAATAATTATTTTCAGAAAAATGTTAGCAAACGTTTGTTTTTTTCATAGGTTCTCTGGTGACTCCGATCGATTTCGTTTACCAGCATCAACTTTTACCTGCTTTATTACAATCGCTAGTATAAGTCATTGTAAATATGTAAAGTTATTGTAAATAACATACACATACTTGACGCAACGAGATTAAAAGAAATCCTGCGATCTGGCCGGTGTAATAGGCTACACTTCATAGTTGCGTTGAGTAGGCTACATGGTAATGTATTTGTGTGAATTTTTGATATACTTGTAACGTTGCAATATATATATATATATATATATATATATATATATGTATACGGAAACACTATACACTATAGGCTGGAGTATGTATGCAAGTTGCAGATATTCTTACGAAGCATGATTTATACATTTATTGGAACAACAAATTTTATACATAATAACGTTTACTGATTGTTCTTTTCATATATTTGAAATAAATCGTCTTTTATGTGGCCTTAAGTTGAATTTGTTAAAAACACAGCTTCTTAATATGTGTAATGTTAAAAGTTCTTTATTCATTTTTTTCTTTTAATAAGTAACTCAATGAGTTTCTTGCATTATTCTTGAATAATATTGTTAATTAATACTTCTGCAAGTATTTGATATTATTTTTTATTGTCCTGGCGTACGTTTCACTGCTAGTATCAGTATTTCCAGAGGATTATAAATGAATAAGCAATAATCGAAAAGATTCGATTTCAATATGAATTCGAAAAAATTATAATATAATAATAGGACAATAAAAAACAATAACAACTACTTGCTGAAGTAATAATTAATAATATTATTTAAAAGTTCTTTACCATAATTGATAGATAATTAAACAAAATGAATTTTTTTTACAAAATACTATCTAAATATTTAAGAAAAAAAGAAAACAAACATTAGCCATTTAAAAAGCGTCCTATGAAACATACTATAACTAGAGTTTTTAATATTGCTCATGAATATGAAGAAATCCACTTTTCTGGACTTTTTTGTTACAAAATAAAAATTTGATAAAATGTACGAGGTTGGAATAAAGTTTGTAAATTCTATCTGGAAAATTAAATCGAAATCAACTTTTTGAGCCACGAATTTTAAAAACGTAGATGAAGTGTTAATACTAGGCTCGACGGTGTCGGAACAAAAAAAAATCTAACCTATTCATTTTTACAGCGGACGATGCCTCATCATAGGATGAGCGAAGTGTTTTGTTTCTACAACGATACCAGTACAATGAGGGTGCCAATCGAAAAATTGTTGTTAATAATGAGGCAACATCGACAAGAGCATTGGATTAAAACCCTTACAGAAGCAGTCACGGAGGGAGCCGACCGCACGGAGGAGCAAAATAATGTTCGATGGAGGACATTCCGTTTGTTCCCTCTAATGAGATTATGGATGGGCATCAAACTCGTTAGCACTACAGCATTACATTCTTACTCTTTTAAGACTTACATGGCTCCTCGATCCTTAATGAGGAGAATTCGACAGAGTTGTGCACTAACATAATTAACCGTAAATATTAGAAATTCACGAGCAGGGAAGTGGGTGAAGTTTCCACATTCAGACTTCGCCAATGTCTGTAATCTTCTTCGTCTTTTTATTGTTGCTCGCCATGCTTACCACGCTCAAACAAATTCTCTCGGTAAAATTCAAATTCCAGTGCACAGGGAGCAGGATGTTTCAAGAATTTCTGCCATACTTCATAGGCGTATATGACTTTGTCTCACCAAAATAATGAAAAAAGTTTTCATAAACATATGTCTGGAAACATTTTGTTATATATTTATGGTGAAATCAAAGATTTCCTCCTTGTTTCTTCCTTCAAAGGTAAAGTAAGGGGCGATACTACATCTATGTGGATAAAATAAGTGACATAAAAGTGGTAATTTCATATGTAATTTTGCCGAAAAAATTAAAAAAATGTATTCCAAACCCGTAAATTGAATGGCTTTTAGCGGAAATGTTTATAAGCCCAGAAAAAACACGTTATCTTCACTTTTTGTCGGAAACGACTAGTCAAGAACTACAAATGAATCAGTTTTTCTAAAGCTGCTAGACAGTTCAATTATGAGAACAGTTGGGTATAAACACCATCGTACAAGAATGGTTACAAGGATAATAACTAGCATCGTCTCCGGTATTACATTCATGTTAAAGTAAAAGTACAAGTTATATTTCTAACAGTTTTTGTAAAACATCACTTAGGCCTACATCTAATTGCTCAAAATTAAAATAATCTAACAAATTCAGAGAAAAACTAATTTATTTTTAAGAACTTTAATTTTTTTCTACAAAAACATGAAAAACGCATCTTCAAGTCTTTCTTTTTATAAAATATTCGTAAAACAATGCAATTTAGCCTACACCGTCGGTACCATTAAATTTTTTTTGGAGGGAACAAAGTTCCATTTAAATCATCAATTTGTGTCCTTAGTTACGTCCACGTGACTGCAGTGTCGCCTTGTTTTACCTTTGAGGCCAAGAAAAGAGACAATTTTGACCCCGTAAGTAGAAAACGAATCGTCTTGAGACCTGCGATCGTAAAGACGTTTTTTATTATTTCAATGAGAAGAATGCGCATACGAAGTACGTTAGAAACTTACTAAAACCGCTATTACCTGTGGCTACAGTATCGTCCACGCGTACAGTAATTCCATGCAGGAAACTGCAAGCAATCAACGTTTACCGTAAATACTACAGTTTCAGTTCATAGGAACGCAACCAAATCGGCATAACCTTCACCGTCTATCGTAAGGTGCGCAGACGGGCTTCCTACACTGGCGTCATCTTTTATTATTGAATAACCTTACCAACCTTGTGAGATCAGGTTGCACATGTAATCCACTTTTTCATACCGCATATCATCTAAATAAAACATTTTTGTTTCAAACGTAGTATTTTAAATTAAATACTTGAAAGCGAAATGCAGAACAGACAGAATTTAATATTTATTTGCGCAGCACGGCAAACAAAAACACGGGCAGAAGCAGCGGCAGCTAGCCTGTCGCAATAAACCGGACCGCCGTTTATTAAAAAGCGAATATTTAATTACAGCGAACACAAACGGCCGTCCACCCACACAAGCGCGCGCCACATTTGTATACACAACGTCTTCTTGTATGAAGTACTTCAATATAATATGGCCATACGTCTGCTTTTTCTGTCTGTATTCATTAAACCAGAGCAGCATAATTCATAGCGAATAAAAAACGAATAGCGAATACACGCAGTTCGAACAGATACGTGCTAATTGATGGCAGGTGCGTAGACAGTTCCATCAGCGAGGAATGCTGGTGGGAGCAAATGTCTGTCACGCTGACCACCTACGATGAAAAAATTTGTAGGCCGTATAATATAACATACTATAATATAGTCTACTGATGTCTAAAAAATATGCTATTCAAATTTATAGTATAGCTGGTTGAATGCTATACTACCAAGAAGAGTCCTCCCGCGGAAGGAAATTTTACATTCTGCGCATGCGCCAGTCGAAATTCCAAAACAAAAAACACTCGGTGCATAGTCTATGTGGAGTAAAAATTATTTTTTTGTTCAATAATTTTCTTCTTCTTTTTTAAGACTACAGCTCAACGTGAGCCCTGGTTTCCAACACCAATCTTCTCCAATGTCTCCCTCCTATCCATTGCCATCTCAGAGTAACCCCTCACATCCATTCTTCTTGGATCTTCAGCACATCATCCAACTATGTTATCCAATGTTGGCCCTTCTTTCTACTCTTATAGACTTGCCCCCTCAGGATTGTGTTTGGCGACTAAAAAGTCCGACATTTGCGAAGAACAAGAATAGCTAACCTGTTCGAGGAAAAATGAAAAAAAGAGGAAAATTGTGTTCAATTTTTATGTTTCCAGAATACAGTGATCGAATGTTTTGCAGAAAAAACAATATGCATTACACGTCAACTGTAATACATGATCCACATAAATAATTTTGATTCGATTTTTACGCGAGTTCGTTGACAGTGAATCGGAGCGAAATACTCAGGATTTCACTCAAGAAATACTCAATACATGGTTTAAACAAGTCGATTTAAACAAAAAAATTATGCATGCATTCGACGAGAAGAACGGAGTGCAAATAGTAAAAAATCCAGAAACCAGTTTTCACGTTGGACATTCTAAACCATCAAAATAAATACACGTTATTGGGAAAACAACTTTTTCCTTCTGAAGGACGTTCATTACAAATCAACCATTTTTTTATTTTACACGTGTGATATACGTCTTACGACATTTTTCATGCCCCTACGGGATAAAGGAGGAACAGCCCAATATTATTCGCATACAAATCTAACACTAGCAATTTTCATTTTTTTTTTCAGGAGATCATTAATTAGAATTTCTAATCAACTAAAGTGGTGAGATGCGCCACTCACTTGGGGACAACCGACCAACCGTGTGATTTGTAATTCGTTGTGGGTGGGTGCCTTGACTGCGAACCCGCCGTATCGAACACCCAATCTACACTTCTAAATTAACTGGACACACAGAACAGATAAACGTACGTTAGCATCGCCGGCGAAGACCTGGTGGACAGCAAATATGCGTAGAATGTTGTGTGTCGAACAATCGGCGTACACAGTGTGTTGTCTAAACTCAATAAGCCAGTCCAAACATACGAGGTTTGATCAAAACGTTTACGCAATTTTTCAATTTCCACCGCTACAAGTGTCCGATTAAAAAACTGTTTTTATGTGATGTTGATATGCATGTTACTGACAATCTTCTAAATTTTAGCCCTATTTGATGCATAGTTTAGATTTCGCAGCTAATTGATTAACTCGTCGTTAGATGTATTAGGCGATATTTTGTCATTCTACAATGCAAGATTGAAGGACATGGATTAAATTTTGTGTAAGCTGTAAGATAAACTGCTCTACCCTAGTAAACGTGTTCTCGGAAGGCTTCTGGCAAGACTGCTGTGCGTGAACAAGCGGTTTACAAGCTTCAAAGACTGCCGTAAGTGAATTGAAGATCGTGATTGTCAGACGAAGAATAAGTTTGTTTTCCACGAAATTTCATCGCTAGGCGCAATGGTAAATAAAGAGTACTATTCGGACATTTTACGCCATGTGTATGAACCTAGAACCTATTCGTAGAAATCGGCCAGATGTACGCAAGAATAATTTATGAAAATTGCAGCCCGATAATGCGCCTGGACGCACTTCATTGCTTGTTAAGAATTTTGCCAGGGTAGGCAAAAGAAAACATCACAATGATGACCGTATTCACGACATGTGTACCAAAACGATCTTTCTTCGTCCCGATAGTAATGATTTCCACGAAAAAACAAAGTTTCGCGAGTGTTAAAGACGTAAAACGAAAATCGCTAAGCGATCTCAAGGCTGTACCAAAAAGTCATTCTTGAAGTATTTTGAAGACTGCAAAACGGACGGTTTAATCGTATTACATTAGACTGAGACTATTTTGAAGGGGGAAGTATAAGTGTCGATGAATGAAAGCATAATTCTTTAAAAAAATAGAAACTGCGAACTTTTTGATCAAACCTCTTAAATGTCGCGCGTTTCTTACTATCGTGAATAAATCTTTCTTATTACAGTAATATCATAAACGTTATGGCTACGCGTATCGTCACTGACACCCGTGACCAACATCTTCACTCTAGTGGCGAGTACCTTCTTATTTGAATCGGAAATACCTTTATACTCGTAAATCAGAAATTTAAACGCTTCGTGAAGCAGATAACATTAAAAATAAGTTGACTGAAAAATTAACTGTGGTGGGCATATTTGGTTTGAGAATGTGAACAAGTTTAGTATAGCTGCAGAGAATAAGCAGCTTCCTACTTCCTGCTGACAGAATGGGAGTAAGGAAATAAAACGAATGGATTGAAAATCGTATCCTCGATTCTAAACGGAAAGGACAGATTCTAATTGAAAGTTACTACATTCTCTGTATTAGATAAGATAATGAAGAATGGAAAAAAAGCCGAACAAATTTCACTAAATAACATTGCTGAGTTATGTATCGATAAATAATTTATGTAACAGTGCCTTAGTCCTTTTCTCTTTTTCAATATATTCGAAGGGCTGTAATATAATATTAAAAAACTGAGTAACCCCCAACTGTATACGTTGGGTTTACTTTGATAAACAGAAACAGTTCAAAGGACGACACAATTTTTTAACCAATTTTAATGGTGCACTAGATTATTGCGGAACAGATTGTATTAGGCCCGTGCGCGCGCGCGCGTGTGTGTGTATGTAAGTAGCAATACCGACATGTATGTATACTTCCGTACACATAGGTCTATATATCGAGGGGTTAGTGGTATAACTACCCAAGTCCGAGTTTTAACTATGTTCCAAGAGGTTTCAAATATGTCATTTTTTATGCATTTCTCTTATTATTAGCTTTTTGTTTTAAAAGCTATGTAATCAATAAAACGATTCTATCAATAATAAAAATAAACCAGAATGCCTGTATGTAAGTGAATGTCTACCATTGAATTATAATTTAGATAAACTAGAATATTGGAAAGACGAATTATTAGGAAAATATTAGGCCCACGAAAAACTTCAGAAGGTTGGAAATTAAGAAGTAACGATGAAATATATCAGAATATAGAAAATATAACAGAAACAATGAGAAAAAGAAGACTATTACTTTTTGGACATTTATATAGAATGGACGACAATAGTACTACCACGCAAAGCAAGACTAAGTGTTGAATATTCATTAATATTAATTTTTTTCGTTGTAGGGCCAAATTCTACAACTATGCTCTCAAAGTAAGGGTTATTTTTAAAATATTAAATAACATCAATTTGGTACTTTATGTTACAAGTTATATTATTTTTCACTTATTCTATCTTTAGGATTCTTGATCTAAATATATATATATATATATATATATATATATATATATATATATCTAATTGTTGATATTCAACTATTGAATTTAGCTCTTACTTTGGCGTAGCGACTCTTATAATTGATCTCAGGGTGTAATAATTAATAAAACAAATATAAATGTGACAAATTGTACGTTTAATACTCTTCTTGAATTTAAAGATTACATTACTAATATCAATATTCAGTTTCTTATGATTATTCTCTTTTTTAATAGTGGATTCTTTTAACTGTTTGAGTTACCAAAAGAATTGAACTTTAATTACAATATTAAAATGAATGTTCATATAAAGTTTACTTGTTTGTTGAATTCCGTATTTACGGTGCGGAGTGTCTCCTCAAACGTCGTCGGTCCTGTGATCCTACGGTCCACTGCTGCTAAGTATATCCCCGTCAGTCGCACTCGTTCATTCGTTAACTCTATATACACTAGTTTCACATACACCAGACAAAATTCACCTTTTATGATTTAGTGAGAATACAACGGTGACGTGTTACACAATATTTTCTTACACACAGTACATAAGTTATTGGATATAAGTGCTTCCAACACGGACACGATAGGCTGATACCGTCGGATTAATTAGTACACGACAAGTTCCGCTATAGAATTTCTCAGCCCACCGTAACTTTACACTTCGAATTCCGATTCAATCTCAGACGAATTATGATTGCTTCGATAAATACTTAATACTTTATTAGAATACTGTTTACTGTTTGAAACTTCTTCAACAATTTACTTTCATGAATTCTCTTATTTCAGTGATTCAACTACGACTGTTAGTTTTACTGTTTTGATAACTCCACTGTATACAACTTACTACGTTTGCGAATATTATCTGTTTAATTTATCAACTAAATAATAATTCTTTAACACACCGGTTACGAGTCTAAATAAATGTAGTATCTCCGCAGACTGCCTGAACTTTTTTCAACTACGTTTTTTATACCCGACTTAAAACTACCCTCACCAAATATTTACAAAATACACTCTGATTGGTTTCAGGTACCGCGAAATACAAATTTACCCAATCTACCCCGAGAATTCACCCGCTAAAAAAATTACGCTTTACTCTATTCGTCACCCCAACAGCGCGTGTGTATGTACTGGGAAGGACGCGTTACTTGAATTTCTCTGTCTACGCTCTCTGTCTTACATAACGGTATTTTATTGTTGAAAGCACTTAAAATTGGCCAACTTTCACATATTTTTTGCTAGTTCCTACGCATAATGCATTTTTATGATAGTCAACCTTCTACGTGACTTTTTGTATTTTCTGGCCGTCTGGCAGGCGCCAACTCAAGCTTTGTTCCTTTTGAACAAATACCGCTCTGGTACCTTCTAACTGCATTTACTTAACATCGTTTTCTACAGATTTACATTTGATATCTATGATATATGAATTGATCCCCGTAAAATTGCATCGTATTCAATTTTAACATTATAATAGGTTAACAAAGTAGATCTTCAAATATCTGTGGGGGAAGAAGTCAACATCAGATTGGATTAAAGAAGTCCAAAATGATTTAGAAAAAAATACTATAAACGCAGAAAAAGCAGCTGAAAGAGAAGTTTTTCGGGAAAAAGTGTTAAAAATGGAAGGAGTCCAGGGTAGGAAAGAGAAAAACGGAGGTTCAAAGTGGACTGAAGACAGAAAGAAGAGACACAGCGAAAATATGAAAGAATATTGGAGAAAAAGAAAAGAACAAAGAGTAAAGAATTGAAACTGGAATGTGGTCCTTAGATGGGCGATACAAAAAAAAAATTGTACCTTGGAAATGAGTTTTATGATTTATCATTGCTCTGGAAACCTTTAATTTCAGTTTTCCGTAAATTCACATGAGTGGACTTTGATAGATTTACCAATAACCCCATGATATACTGTAACAAATGCGCGTGTACTCACACACACGCACACGCGCACACACACACACACACACACACACACACACACACACACACACACACACACACACACACACACACACACACACACACAGAGAGATATGAAAAAAAAAGAAAAAATCTGGAACAAATGATATCGTTTATCGAGAACTAAGCTACATTTTATTTTTACAAAGAATCGATATGGTGAATTGATTTCAAATCATTTGAAGTAAACGGCTAAATAGACATACATGGGTGTTCACGAAAGTATACTAACGGGTTTTATAGAGCAAAACATACAGTACTGAAACCAGAAGGAAAAAAAAGATAAATTGCAGTACACCCTTAAATAAGAAGAATAAACTCAAGAAGCTAATAACTATTTACATGCGCGCGCATGACTAAAGCTTTGTAATTTAACCCAATGTAACAGATCAGTTACACAGGTTTCGCACTTGCAAACAATAATTTTAACGACAGAATAACGAAGGAAACGACTGACATAAAGTCAAGTCAATCCGACAGAAAGAGACAACGGTTAAAATGAAATTAATAACTGTAAAAGGAAAGCGAGAGTGAGAGGAGAGGAGGGAACAGAGGAAACGTGGAAGGCAGCAGCCAGTAGTTGGTGATAATCATTAACCGACTGGCCGCTACCGATGTGTTACATGTGAAATAATTGCTCCGGCTAGTGGTATTTATGTACAACGGCACGACAACACGGGAATTAGCGATACGAACTAACAAGCATTACGCATCACATAACCTCTACTCGTGTATCTCTCTCTACGAAGTGAAAAATCCTGTTAGTCATACATGACATAAATACGGTAACCAACACTTACGGCTCGATTGCAACTTCAAAAAAGGAAACAAGTGTACATTTCATGTTTCTAAAATACAAGATATATTGCTCGAATTGCTATTACATAAACGAATTGCCGTTCCTGAAATTAAAAATAAATAAATATCGTAACATGGTTTTAATTACAAAGTGACATAGGAAAAACTGAGTATTATATGCCATTCGCTTTCGCGTGGCACCTAAGGGATTAGGAGACCCTTACTCACACACACACAAATGCAGCTGCTCGCGTCCGCTCCGGCCGGCAGGTAGATGACTCATAACTGGGGCCCTAATTGAGTAATTGCTACTTCTTTAAAATATAAAATTTAACTACTGACATCAGTTTATTTGTCAACTTCGTGCAATTCCAAGAAAAATGACACCAAACACGGTATGATTATGATAATATATGATGTTCAACATGCATAGTAGTATTTTATATTTAATATACCGGGTACCATTAATTTTTTTTTTGTTACATTTCGACATCAAAGTGTGTTATATATTGTTGATTTATTTTTACATTTATTTTTAGTGTGTTTATACACAGCACGTATCAATTAAAATGTAAACTTGTAAGTGCAGAATTAAAATAAGCTTACTTTTTAACCTCACAGTTTCTTCATGTAAGTGCGGGTAACTGGTTGAATTATTTTTTATCTTAATTATTATTAATTCTACCAACTACCTCGAAGCTACACTGAACCGCTGTTCAGCGACATTTTGAAGTCTGTCCGGAGTTTAGTTTTGACTAAGCGTCGTTATGAAAGATATTAGCCGAAACAACCCTATGACTCACTTCCTGTGTATAGGGCATCCGCTTTCGACGACAATGAATATGACTCACTTCCTGTGTAGTAAGTAAGCGCCACTGTCGGGGGTGTCGAAAGCATCATTATTGTCGGTGGCTTTCCTTAATGTGGTCGGTGTTGTGCTGTGCGTGGAGGTTTAAGTGTTACAGTTATGTCCTCTAAGTCTAAGCAAGTGTTACATTCGCAAGCAAGAACGATAGTTGCTTCGGTGATACAGTATTTTTATATGGAAAAAAATAATATGGGGCCTCTATTGGATGTAAGAAAAGTTTTGGAAAGAGTTTCATCAGCGTGTAATGTTCCCAAACGAACCGTCGTCCGGATAAATGCTCAATTGAAATCAGCGCTACGGGAGGAAACTGAGACCGTGGAAGATGATCCGAGCGACAACGTAGTTAATGAAGTTTCAGCCTGTAAGAAGATAAAAATAACAACGCCTAGGAAAACACCAGGAGGGCCACAACGAAATAGAAAAGTGACGGGCCTCGACGAGTTTGCGAAATCGGCCATAAGGCGGCACATCCTGCAGTACTACGAGCGGCGAGAGATACCATCCCTCGAGAAACTTGTGAGTTCGTTGAAGAATGCGAGTCTGTTCGACGGCGGGAAGACGGCATTGCATCGTATTGTACGAGATTTAGGGTTCGTTTACAAGAAGTATAATAACCGAAGGGTTTTGATGGAAAAGCCTACAATCGCTTTATTAAGATGCCAGTTTTTACGTAAAGTCCGAAATGTAAATATTGAAAATGTTGTGTTCCTAGATGAAACATGGTTAAATGAAAATGTACATAATGACAAAGGATGGACCGACGATACAGTTAAGGGGACATTGAATGCTCCCTTAGGTAAGGGGAAAAGATTGATAATTTGCCATGCTGGAAGCCAGAAAGGATGGATCGAAGCTCCCCCACTCGTGTTCGAGTCAAAGAAGACGGGAGATTATCACGAAGAAATGGACCATAAAGTTTTTGAAAACTGGTTTTTTAATACACTAATCCCCGCAATACCTCCTGCGAGTACGACAATCATGGACAACGCTCCGTACCATTCCAGAAAAATAGACAAAGCACCAACTTCAAGCTCAACAAAAGCCGCAATGATCCACTGGCTGAAAGAGAAGAAAATTCCATTTCCCCCTGACTTCCGGAAGCCAGAAATCTACGAATTGGTAAAATTACACAAGCCTCCAATTCCAAAATATGCCATTGACACTAAAGCCACCGAATTAGGGTTCAAAGTTATCAGGCTTCCACCTTACCATTGCCATTATAATGCTATAGAAATGGTCTGGTCTTACTTGAAGGCGTACGTGAAGGAAAGAAATAAAACTTTCAAGCTGAAGGATGTGAAGGAACTTTTTATGGAGGCGGTCGCCCAAGTCACACCGGAATTGTGGTCAAGGTATGTTCAACATGTCAAGAAAGCCATGGACGCAGACTGGGAGAGTGAAGGATTGCACGACCAAAGTGTTCAGGAGTTAATAATCAATTTGTGCCCAGGCGATGATGATAGCAGTGAATGTGATTCCGACGATGACTCAGACGACGACATCGGGTGCTACCCACTGATGTAAGATTCTCCAGGTACGATTTGAGGACTTATTAATATATTTAAAGTTATGTGTTCACAGGATAGGGCTACTGTTATATAACATATAATTAAGAAAATAATCTACCCTGAAATTAATTTTATTTTTAACTCAAGACTGACCGATTTCGGCACTAAGGCCATCGTCGGCGTCTTCTTGATTATCGTACTTGCAGGGGGTATTGCGGGGATTAGTGTATTAAACAACCAGTTTTCAAAACAACCTGGTGCTGACTCAAACACGAGTGGTGGAGCTTCGATCCATCCTTTCTGGCCTCCAGCATGGCAAATTATAAATCTTTTCTCCTTGCCTAAGGGAGCATTTCAGAGTACATTGTGTTCTTAATTATATGTAATATAATTATATATTAGAGTTTTTTAATACGGTGGACCAAAACTTTGTTATTAGAATTTTATGGTTTCAACTAATTATTCAATATGGAGAAGTTTACTCTTATGATTTACATGTAGTCCACGTTTCTTATTTTTGTAGGATAGAATTTTGTTTAGTTTTGTAAAAATTTTATTTTTAAGTTTGTAAATAAAAAAATCATTATATTGCATACAGTATTCGTGTGAAGTTATTAAAAAAAGTTTTTATTCAGTATGTATTTTTGTTATAATTGTTTTTTATCTGTTACTAAAGGTTTTTTTTGTTTATCCATAAATATGGGCTATCTGTAAATAAAACCACGAAAAATATTTCGTTTATGACCCACTTTTGTTAAGATGGGGTTTTTAATTTTGTAAAAATTTTACTTATAAGTTTGTACATAAGAAAAACAACATTGTATTGTATATAGTATTTGTTTAAAGTTATTTAAAAGAAGCATTTCTTAAGTATGTATTTTTGTTATACATTTCTTAAGTATGTATTTTTTGTTTGTGTTTATCTATTAATAAAGGTGTTTTCGTTTATATATTAATATATTTTCGAAACGATCAAAGTTAAAGAAAATATTCCGTTTATATTCATGTCGTTTTTCGTGTGTTAATGTAAAATTTTAAGAGAAAAATGCCCATCACATCCAGGAGAAAAATATTTTTACTACTGTATTACAAATAGCCTTTTCCATTTTATAAAAATTAAAAACATAATAATGTGGAATTTAAACTAAAAGGCTAATATATTTCATCTTGTACTTATTTAACATTAATTGTAATGTTATCATTAGTAAGTTTTTATCATTGGTAACCGATTTTATATAATATTAAAATGCCATTCTCAATTTTAAATAAAACTCGTCTTTTTAGTACTGCAATGTTTTTTTTTTTCTAAAATCCAAATATACTCCCTTGACGCTACATGGTTAACAGTAACTATATATTGAGAGGACTCATTTTTCTCGCAATTTAACGAAGATTACGAAAATCATATTTTAATTTGGATTATCATTCAATTTAAATGTGTCATAATTTGTAACTGCTTCATGAAGCTGTATACCTGCGCGTTCGGGCAAGGGTGTGTGGCCCGGGCGCTCGTGAGTGCGCGTGCGAGAGCAAGGGTCTGCTAATCCCTTAGATGCCACGCGAAAGCGAATGTAGTATATATAACTATCCCTTTTTTTAAATACAACGACTGTGGATTTATGCCTGGGAGTGTAAATTACAATTTTACAAGCGTTATTTTCAAATTACTCTCAGGTGTGTAGTTTTTTCTTTTTACAGCGATGTATTCAATTAGCGTCATTTAATACACCATTAATCAACAATATGTAAGGCTGTACGTTTTCTTTTCTAGTTAACAGTAAAGTTAAGGAATTCAGCCATTTTAAAATCGACTTACTCCCTGAACAAGTCTACATGTTTTAAAGAATTGTAATAGTTTCTGTGTACGATATTAATTGATGACTCGTTGGGCACTTGGTGAAACATATTAATACACAGGTTTTAAAAATATATAAACACTTGGTACGTTTCACAGATTTACGTGAATGAAGAAGTTTGTGATACGTGGATAAACAGTATAGTAAAAGAAATTATGACCACATACAACGAATCGGACATTTTTAACGCTGAGGAAAGTGGACTGTTTTACAAATGTTTACCGGACAAAACTTTAACTTTTAAAGGTGATAAATGCCATGGTGGCAAACGAAGTAAAGACCGCGTTACAGTATTTTTAGGAGCGAACATGTCGGGAACAGAAAAGTTGCAACCACTCTTAACTGGTAAATCGAAAAACCACGATGTTTTTATAACGTTAAATCTTTGCTTACTCAGTATGAAGCCAATAGAAAAGCGTAAGTTACTGCGGAAATCTTTGAAAAATGGTTATTCAAATTGGATCAATATTATCATTCAAAAAATAGAAAAATTGTTCTGTTTACTGATAAATCTGTGAAACATACCAAGTTTCTATGTAGTTGAGGATAACAGAGTAGTTAATCTGACTAACGAGGCATATAATGCCTGTAATGTAATGGGTTTAACCATGGCCGGCTCTAGTAGAAGGCCGGAATATTAAACGTGGCAACGTTGCGTCTGAGGTCTATAAGTAGGTACAGTGTAATAAAATAGCTAAAGTGAACATGCTATATTTTGATTTAATTTCATAGCCTATTTATTTAGGCCTATTTATAGTAGGCCTATTTATAGCTAAATCTAAATTATAGGTCTGTGCGCACTTCGTACTATACGCTTAAGTTGAAGAAATTCGTGAATTAGTGTTAGGCCTAATGAATTAATTTTGTTCGAATTATTGAATTCGTATCATATGAACGAGTTGATTATTACATTTCTTAAATAATATAACAGTATTTTACATAATAAACTTTTAATTTGCAAAAAATTAAGAATTATGAAGCCACCGGCCAAAAGTTAACCGGCAATTAAAAATGACGCGATTTAATTATTGAAATACATAAACTAAGAGATCGTCTAGTCGGCCACAAATATCAGCTGGTTCAGGTGTTGCCACGTTTAACATTCCGGCCTTCTACTAGAGCCGGCCACGGTTTAACTCGATCAGATCTCACCGGAGAAAACCGAACAGGCAACGGTGTAGTTTGGTTTGGCCGTGTTAATAAGAAAGCGCCATCCACCTACATGAGGCACACTTAACAAGCACGCAGAAAGCTAGAGAAGGTCAGAAATGTAATGCCCAACCAAAATATGTGCCTTTCGTGCTGTACAAAACAGACATAACCAACCGATCTCGCTGTTAACGAATAAATTCTGTGTGCAAAACCCAACGATTGTTTCTCGTCCAGTTCCGTGCAATTAAAAGTATCCCTACTTAAAATTCATACGCACTGAGTCTGCGTCCGAGTTGTCTTGTGATTGTAGAATGGTTTGGTGACTGGGAATATGATACAAAATTTATATCACGTTATGTAAGTTCGTAGTTTTACTCTAAAATTACTTTAAATTGTAATTGTACCTTAGCTGCATGTTAATTTTGTGTGGTACATAATTTAAATGAGTAGTGTGTATTTTAAACTGTAAGTGAATATCATTAAAAGAACAATGAACTGGCAAACACAGACACGATTTCGTACTTGCACATTAATAAATTTATTGTGTATTTTATTGCACGTTAATAACCCACTGTATTTTTACCTTCACTCATTCATATCATTTACACTTTAGTCCATTAAAAAGTGGTCCAACTTTTCATATCCTCCCCAAAGTCATCTATCCCCCACAAAAAAAAAAAAAATTGTTTGCTGTATCAGTCCACGGACATGGACTTGCGTACAACAAAATTCTTGACAACGTGTGTTTTGGATTGCAGCACAACGCTTTTATTTTACAGTTGTCTGGCGTGGAGGTAAATTGCCACACCGTTTCAAGCATCTACACCTATTCTGCAACACCAACCAATCAGATAGGAAAAGGGTTTAGCCGCAACGGAAGATCTCGAGTAATTTGCCACACCGCGACCGCGCGGGACTGCTGGTAGGTGTTGTTTGCGTTATACTATCGTTACGTGCCGTTCAAAAGAGAGTACCTGTCACCTGATTTAGTTTTAGATATTACAATAATTCTATCCTGTTAAAACATTCCTTTTGGTTTAATGTCTCACATGCATTTTCACAAAGCAAAATCAGAATCTGATAGCGCCATCGTAATCCACGCGAAAAAACCTAAACAATTATCATTTAAAACTGGGAAGCATTTGAAAAGGTCGTTGCTGTTTGTGTATTAAGTCTTGCACTGCGTTTAAAATTGTAAGAGTGTTTAATTAAATTACAAACATTATCGAAAATATTTTAATATCTTAAATATAAAGTCATGTTTGGGGTCATGGGGGGGGGGGGAGATGAGACTATCTTGAAGATTGGATCCCTTCAGTTTCCTCACGGCAAATGAAAAATTCATAATTCTTAACATAGCATTTTATAAATATTCGAATATAATTAATTTCTGTACACACGCAAAAAAACATTATTTTTCGTGTCCGAAAGTCCGTAAGCTGAATAATTATTTCATAAATTATTCAATCTTTTAAAAGCTATCTTTTAAAACTAACCTAACAGAAACTAAAATACATTGTCAAACATTTACAGTCCTTAATTTGTTTGGTATGTTCAACACTTTACAGATATAATCACGAACGAAACTTTTACTGGACCAATTTTCTTTTTACCGAATTATAGCTATGTCCATCATTACTTAGCAAACATTTATCCTCTGCATTCTACATTGGGAGAGAATAAAACAACTTTTACGAGAAGTGTTTACTTTAGTAATAGTCAACATGTAGGCCCACAAGTTCTCAAGGTCATTTACCTCCCCGCGCGTGGCAGTTTACTCGCGTTCATCCTTTGCGATCTGACCCTTTTCCTACCTGCTTGAGGGTGTGGCAATTCAGATATTTTTCTAGACTTTAAAACAGCGTGGCAATTCACCTCCAGCCGTTGTCTGACGTAAAATAACAAAAGTACCAAATCATACTGCCGCCAAAAATCGTAATCAACAATACCATCACGACTGGAACATGTACAAATGGGCAAAGGAAATTAAGCAGACAGACGGAAAAAATTTCATATCTGCAAAATGTGATAGGACTGAAGAATTCCACACAAGTAGACACGTACTCCAAATACACGCCACAACACAATTACAAATAAAACAAAAAGGAAGAACGGAACATCAGTCGTGCTCACAGCATACTGTTGAAGAGGACGAATAATGTCGAGACGTTATAACGTACATACCCCGTGGACGAAAAAAGAAGACACAAATGAATCCGGTGTCACAACGAGCAAAAACAAAACCTAATTTATTTGTTTGGCAACCGAATCAAAAGTCGTCTTCGATATACATACATACAGACACATGCGAGGAGAGACAGGTAGCCAGGCCAGACGTACGAAACTCCGGTTGCATAATTTCGCGCACAGATGATATCAACTCTTGTGTGAGTAACACGAACTGAATAACAATGCGTCCTCTTCAGTTCGATGATGTAAAACTGCACACACACGCGCGCGCGCACACAAATATGCACCACACGATACAAAAATCTCAGTGAAATGCTGTTATCCTGCCATCTTCAGATGTAGACTTCCTCCCCACTCTCTTTACCTCCTACTCTCAATTCCTTCTGCCTGTTGAACACACATAGTGCTTACACGTACATTTATGATCTCCAGCGTTTAAACAAGACTACAATGTACCAATGTGAAAGTACCTGCAAAGAATTCACGTTATACTGACGTCACGAATATAAAAGTGAACTCTTTTTTTCACTAAAATATGTTGTTTTTTTATACGGTTTGATAACAGATACACTATAAATCAAGTTTACACGAAGCATTAAATAATATATTATTTCACACAGATATTGACCGTCAATTTTCACGTCTTTAGGATTTGTTTTTACCCTCCTCAGTCCCTCTATCTTCTCCACCTAGACTGCGTTTTCAATAAACAAAATTATATCATATTGATAGATCTTATATTGTTACAACTGTATGTTTCTTACGTTTTAATTCCTGTCCCATTCCAATCAGTTCAAATCACGTTAGGAACAGAGTTCGTGACAAATCTACGTCTCTGCTGTACGCTATCCATCTCTACTGGGATGTTATTTGATAATACAAGCAGTTTGACTTCAGTTGTGTGTGTGTGTGTATCACGACGACGCGAAACGTGATAAAATAGCAAACTAAAGAAGACAAATTTCCCGATCCAACCGGTGAATCGAGAATTTGATGCGTAATAAGTCACAAATAGCATATTGCAGAATAGAGTTCCTATCACGAGTGTATTCTGCCGGCGCTCGCTTATCGCATCATCAATAATCCTCTTTACTGCGCCCTATATAAACATTCAGAAGAAACCACCAACCGACCAGTAGGTTTATCCTGATTACAGATTGTTAAGGATGACTGCGGCGCTGAGTGTTTATTTCTTAATAACTTCGATTTAGTGAATATTATTTTTATTATAGACACTGATGTTGGGTTGATAGACACCGATGTGTATTTGAGATGAATCGCTAAAATATGTGTCATTTCGTAAAGAGGTAATATTTTACTAGTAGCCTATACACAGACTGTCCCACGAAAACTTAAATGAAAATAGTTTCAGGAAATGTTCTACTGGTGATAAAACAAACAAAAAATATGCGCGCGCGTGTGTGTGTGTGTGTGCATAAACATAGGTCTGATAGGTCCAGGAACGGTTTATTTTCAATTTACGGCCAGCGTAAAATTTCACCATGTCTTCTGCGAACGGGACTATATTAAAATTCTTGGGGTATATTCAAATCGGTGCTCACTGAATTTCTGCCCCATTTTTAGTATTTTGAAGGAAGAAAACTAACCTTACAACACTTCTAACAAAATCCACAGCTGACGTCTAAAAAGTGGGAGTTTCAAATTCAAACGAATTGAAAATGGTAATTTTTATCGCTTTAAAGTAATAAGTTTTTAATTAAAAAATACAGTTTTTTTAAACTTTCTCTAATAAGACAAACTGTTATAAAATTAATTCTATGAAACACAGAGGTCAGATTTCTGTTAAGAAACTTAATTTTCAGGATATTTAGTCAATGTTGTTTACAAGGGGTGGCTTTAAACTTTTGACAGACACTGTATTTTGCGGCAAAATTTGTGATTTTATATGTGTTGTATCAATAAAGTTGGAAAAGAATGGGTTCCAGAACAGTGTAGTGTATTCCGTATTCTCGAGGGAATTGTAAAGATCCAAAAATATGAGTCGAAAACACACACACACACACACACACACACACACACAGAGTATACGGAGATAGAGCGGCCGCTGTTTGGGGAGTACGCGTGTACGTATACCATGCTAGAGAACAGAACACAACAGTATTAAACGAAGATTAATTAACAATGTTGTTGCGGTGGCAGCTATGTGTATATCACTTATCTGATAAGCGGTAAAACGAGTAAATAAGTAAATACTGGCAGTGTCATAGACCCGACACACATTCTCTATTCTGCCCGTGTCTATTTGGTTTTGTTTGTCGCACGCTGCCCCCTCCCGCCCCTCACTCGAACGCTCTCTCTATCTCTGTCACTATCGCACGCGGGTATCGTATCTGTACTCCAACAGATAAACAACAACCATACCAGAAACCGTCAATTTAAACAATTTGATTTCACTTAAGAAATCCCAAATGACAAGACCATATGCGTTTCTAACGATTTCTAGGTCAACGTTACTCAGTAGCTGCTGGGATGCGGCTTGGTACTGCGACACGAGAGCTCTACTACCGCGCAATAACCTCGTTTAAGCGAGATTTAGCTTAGATTTCACAGGCAGCAGAAAGTTGATATCTCATAAGTACAGAGAAAGTTAGCCCTTTGTATCCTTAATAGTATTTACGATAAGTGCACCGGTAAGCTATATTATTATAAACTGTTCGGTACACAGGTGGCTGGCACTACGTCTAGACCGCCTCAGCTGATAAGGGCAGGGACCCATTATCGTTGGGTAGAATGTCCTAAAGCCCGATCTGAATGACGCTAAGTGGCATACGCTCCACCTGAGACGGATTTGTACTCAGGTTCCTGGCCTCCTGGACTACATATATCATAATTCTACAAGTTTTATTGAATCTACATTTTGAAGAAAAGCTTATTCTCTCAGGCTTGATGGTTGATTTGCTTCAAACGAATTTAACGCCAACGAAACTTCCGTCGGTATGTTTTCTAATCAGTTTACAGTGGGCTATGAATATATCCGCCTAGATTCACAGGCGGTGTGTAGGCATATGCTGGGTTGAGGAACAACAGTTCTATTGGCAGTAACGGTTTTACGAGGAAAACTTGAGAAGACTTAGGTGGGCTAGTCATGTTGTAAGACTTAACTTCTTTCTGACACAATACGGAATCAAAGACCAGATGGCGTAGGAGAAGTAACAAACCGAAGGTATTAGCAAGATTATGTGAGCGAGATGTTGGAACCTGAAACTCGCAACTACAAGGCAGTGATCTACTTTAGTACGCCACAATGCGGACTAGGTTGTGGTGCCGATGAATGTGTTACAATATTTCAAAAGAATTACTTAATATTCTATAAATGGGTATTTTCTTTATGGGCAGTAGTTCCGCTACGTTTTACATTTTCAGTGTTTCAGGACTGGTGTGTAACGTTAGGCTGTTACCTACACCTAACATTCGGTTGGTGGACTGCAAATTATTGTAATTGCAGTCAATTGTAGATATTTTAATACTACTGTATACCGAAGGTACAACTCTGTGCCACTCTCACTCAAGGAAAGTCTCATTCGGAGACAGGCGATTATGGAAGGCGCGGATCGAATTCCGACGGATGTCTGTCCGATGTTTACCAACATCGTGAGAAAAAAATGCGACATACAGCGAATCCTGGTAGAGAACACCATAATTATGAATGGGGAATAATTAACAGGCTTGGCTCCTGTTATCGAAAAAATGCCAGCTCACATAGGCCAGAAACGGCTAAACTGATAAGCAATATTTACACCACTCAATGACATTTCATTCTGGATGACGTTTTTCGTTCTGGAGTACACCTGATTTCAAAATTTTGGGCCCGGTTTCTTGAATTTTCAACACGCAAAACACTAATTCTGGACGCGCCGACGAAACGGCGAGAAAACTGTTTATTAGTTTACTTAACGAAGACGAGCCGTCAGAATAAGTATTTGAGTTATTAGTGATCGCACAAACGCGTACGCGCGCACATGCGTCTTGCAAATGAAGGTCATTGAAGAGCTTCTGGCTTTGTATATACGTATATATGCATATGGATATGTGTGTGTGTGTGTGTGTGTGTGTGTGTGTGTGTGTGTGGCTGGCAAGTGCAATGTGCTTTTGTTTGGCTATTCGTCGAATGTGTTTTTGGCATGACCTTCGTTGTCACTCATATCTCTCTCTCTCTCTCTCTCTCTCTCTCTCTCTCTCTTTCACTATCTATCTATCTAAGATGAACAACATTTCATATTCAAGGCTTCTCTCCCGCCCCTCCTCGCCGCGACAACTTGTATTTCTTATTGGCCGGCGTGCGCGCGGTTGTGTACACATATTTTCAGTATAGGTCACCAACATAACCATACCCAGTGTGTACCGTGTCACCTACTCCAGCTACCGGTGGTTGACTACAACGCCACGTTATTTTTGTCCTCTCCGATCACGTACAGTACACTCACCGCGTATCGCATCCTGCCCGTCAACTGACTGCTGGCATTCCCACGCAAAAACCGATCGTATCAATCGTTCGGTATGAACCACATAGTAATAAATGACAACATGAGAACATGGAGCGTTTAGCGCCAGCAGTGGACAAAGAATTCAAATCTAAGACAAAACGTAGCAGATTGCCGGCTATATCGCTAGACTGATTGCCATAAAGAGGAAAGAGTGAATTAATGGAGACGTAGAAAAGATTCGTCTAGATGCGGGGGCACCCCCGCATAATATCTTCTGCGATGACATTAGAAGACTTGTGTAAATGGGGATCCGTGCCACACAATATCGGAATAGTTAACAGAATTAAGGGTAGGAATGGACGATTTAAGCTTAAAATAATGAAAATGGTGATGATGATGATTTCCCTAAATGCCCCGATAAGTACAGATGAAACAGTGAGACATGGAACGGTTCGCGCAGATCGTAGGGGAAGGCAGTGCAGTGCAGGGAGCGGAGTGTAAGGTGAGCAACCATGACACACAACCGTGTGATACACCATCCGTGGTGCTGTTCTGAACACAAAATGACTGGTCCGAAAACAACGGGTCAAAGCTACCGTATGCGCAATGAGCTCTTTTGACACAGAACAACCAGACAGCCGTTTCATGTCTAATTATTTATTTTACCTGTACGGAATAACGGACATACTTTAGGATTTTATTCGATTTGTTTTCGAAATAGTAAGGAAGCACTGAATGAAGAAAAATACGAAAAAAATATTAAACATGGCTCGAAATATCATGTACAACAATACTTATGACTCAAATAGAAAAAAAAAAAGTTTAATACAGACACTTTTTTAAGTTGTGGAATAAATTATTGCATTATAAATATTGTAAACCGAGTTGGATACGCTGCGTCTTTCCTACACGCTAAGAGGACATAACCTCACAAACTATTATAAAAATTTGCACCACGACTCATCAACCAGACAACTAGCAATGTTTACACGAAACGATTTCGAAATTACAAACGGCTACAGCGTACCAGAAACTAAAAATGTTCGTAGTCACATAACTAATAAGCCTAATTTTATTTAATTCCACTTATATAACCGCATTTTTACCGGCACATTAAGACAAACAATTACCTTTATTTTTCCTTTTTCCATTATCCCCGTGAAGGGGCGGGTTTTAACCCCCCAAAACCCCCTCATCACTGAGTAACTGCCTCACGCATATGACAAAGTGAACATTAGAAATATTGCGTGAGAATATGTCTATCAAAATCTCTGGACTTGTAGCATAATAAATACTGGAGAAACATATTCACTTTATATGTTATGTCGTCATCAACGCAATCCAGTACCTGTTCCGGTTTATCTCCCCACGTATTCTGAAGCAGTTCTACTCTGCGTCCTCCTTCACTAGGTTTACACTTCAGTGCTGACTACGGTAAGCAATAATTAACGTACGTTTACTTTACTCAAACGAGCGTTAGCCAGGCTGTTAGACCGTGGTCTCATGGTGTTAAAACCAGAAGTTTCGGCCTCACCATCGAAGGCCACCTTCAGCGGAAAATTATTGTGGCAGTTGTTCACCAAATAACCTCAGTACTGAGGCAAAAACTATATTTCGGCCCTAAGAAGGCCCACTTAAATAAATTCCCCTCGCCAGCACGATGTAAGCTGGGAAGCAGCACTGACCAATCAGAATCCAGGTGATTCCTTGTATTACCGTTGAGTTATTCTGTATTTACCTTTTCCCTTAATTATCCATGTTCTGGTATTACACAGTAAGGTTGGAATGGCCATTAATTGTAGGAATCTGGCTATTCACGTAGGCCTACACATGTGTGTCTTCAGTGACATCGTCAATACTTCTTAACTAACGTTCTTGAGAAAATGTCTTCACAGAACTCACCGAGGTCGTCAGCAGGTATGTTGACAAAATAAGTTATGGTGACAATAATTTAGTTTATTTGTGGTACCTTGGAAACTACGCAGTAGAAACCTAGCGACAGTAAAGACAGGTTTCTATTTGACTGAAGTACTTGCCGTTCTAAGCAATCGAATGCCATTTCGTTTGTCGGCAGTATGAAATTCATCATCATCATGTTCACAACTCGGCATAGGCCAAGGTGGTGCCTGTTCCGCTTTCAAAAATCCTTCAGCCATCTCTTCCTGGGTCTATCTACACACCTGTTTGCTATAGGTTTGTATTTCCAGACCTGTTTGGCTAGTCTGAAATACGACATTCTTTCTTATGTGTTCTTTCCACCGTCGTTTGTAACCTTTTAATTTTTCATTCAAAGGCCTCATTTCTTATACGCTCAAGTTCAGAACACCTTTCAACTCCTCTTAAGAATGGCATTCCGAGGCCTGAATTGTACCGTCTTGATTCTTGATTGTTGTCCGTAATTCACACCCATGGTACAGTACAGGAGCCATAACTATGCAAAACTTTACGAAAGTACTAAATTAAGTAATCAATTCTTTCTCTTTAAGCTCTACATAATAGGAAAAAAATTCCCGGTAACGGGGAATAGTTTCTGTGTTCCGTTTCGTTTTCCTGAAAGTGACAAATCGCCTATCAACTGTCAAGAATCTAGTCTCCGTTTTTTTTTCTACTGCACGAGACGAAAAGGACTGAGAAACCATAGATAGATAAAACATTTCTAAATATCCAGACGTCAACGTCAGATCGCACAAGCCTCAAGCGTTTCGTTAACTACTTTGATCACTTTTACTAATACGAACCGGTCATGACGCAGGATCCAATCACATGTCGTTTAATCTGCGTAAGAAGGAAACTAAGTTTAGTTTATAACGTACTCTGAACGGTTTTTTACTAACGTTTCTATTAAAACCAATACGTGTAAAGCGACGGATGTTATTAGTATTCCAATCTTCAGTACCAGTTCATTATCAGTATCGGCATTTTTTGACCTATGAATTCAACATTAAATATATAAATAAATATTAATTAAATAAATAAATAAATATTAAATAAATAAATAAATAAATATTAACATTAAATATTAATTCCCCTCTACATTAAAATAATCTACAATGTACTGCCACTTCTGTATAATATTACAACAGGACAACAAGTTTGACGCGTGAAATATTTGTCAATCCTAAAAAAAAGTAGATATTCCCTAAAAATATGGATCCAATTTTCAGTTTTTGGGTCGGAATCCTGCGGATACGATGTGCCCGCGAAGATGCGTCTTTTATTTCTATCACCGTAAAATCCTGTTGACTCTGGTGCGTTAAACACAACAAACGGCACGTCTGTCTCTATATATGGAAGCGCTTGTGCGCGCTGTTAGGTAACCCGTATCGCGTTTTTCTTTAGTTACAGACGTTCTAATAAATAAACAAATATACAGCACATCCAAAACGGAGAGCATAAATAGACATTACTGTGACAGCGTGCTGTCAATATGTATGCTGTTTGTCGACAAGTAAAGGAAACCAGCTACAGCAGCAGTTGTGTCATAAACTGTCTCTGTGGTTTTGTTTATTAAAACACACACACACACACACACACACACACACACACACACACACACCACTTCGCGCGCGTTGCAACTGCACCCTACGTTCCCAGCACGGTTACACGTACTGAAGTACGTACTCCATTGCTGTTGATTATCTTGTTTACAAAACCGCCTTGGATTACCATGTTCTGTTTGTTACACCTGAAAACTTGCAGGCGTAGGCTACTCATTTTTCCACGCTCCTTATATTGTATTTTTGAAAGAGTGAATGATGAAACACATATGGAACAGTTAAAATGGATAACGAAGTTTATAACGTTACTTATTCTTTCTTGTTATTAATTTTTAACTAGATATTTCCTTCCGTTTTACACAAATACGTTGTAAAATACAAATTCACTAATTAACACAATTCAAAAATAATGTCTTTAAAACCAGTTAAATTAAAGCTAAACAATCTCTTCTATTAATATTTTATATTATATAATAATAGTATTAATAGTAATAATCACCATCATAATCGTCGTCATCATCATAATCATAACAAAAACGACAATAATAATAATAACTCCTTTTTTATTTGTTTTCAGCGCAGAGGTCCCACTCGCCCCTACACTCCACCCTCACCGGAGACACAAAAGACATCGAGTAGAGGAATAGGAGAAAAAGTGTGACAGAACGGTTGGTCTCCGCTAACTTGGTATCACACTTGTGAATTTGGTATTAACTCTGAGGAATTTTGGTATCAATTATTATTGAAGAGCCTGTCACAGACAATAGAACGTGAAGTCAGAAATGCACACAATCAATCTACTCTGCGAAAAAGCAATATCAGTTGCTCTGTGTGTCAACATAGAGATTGGCAACATCAATACAACTATCAGTTGGACTACACGAACCTACGTGACCACCTACAAATCTCGGTTTTGAACGAGTTGCGCAGGTGAAGGACAGTAAGTCAGAGTGAGTTCTTCTATAATAATAACAAAATATAAAATTTCAATTTGTGCTAATGACATTAAAAATGTTCCCCTTAATTTCTGATTTTGACGAACAAGTCACGACCGGCAGATACAGTGAATCGGTCACAAAATCCGTACAAAAGTCGGAGATTCTGGTTCCAGCTTTTGACGTGAAACCATCTCATGGAGAAATCTCTCCCCTTCTCTTCAGTTTAAGAGAGACCTGACGTGCTACCGCAGAAGAGGGCACAAAATAGGTACGCAACTAAACAAGAACAGACGACATCGTTTGTCTATCAAGAAAATATAAAATATTTCGCTAATGGCCAAAATAGTGCTGCTGAATATAGTGATAAATATAGTTATCACTCCATCCACCCACTGCGAGTCTTCTAAAACTACTACCGACTCGCAACATGCAGTCCAGAGGTTTCTGTTGAGGCAATCACCACCTTGCAAGCCTCTTTCCCTAAGATACAAACATGGTATCATCATATTTACAACATGGCATAGGCAAGGTGATACCTGTTCCGGCTTCGAAGATTCTCCAGCCATCTCTTCCTAGGTCTACCCACACACCTGTGTCCTATACCTGTTTGTATTTCCAGACTTATTTGGCCATAGTTTTGTAGATCTTTAATTTTGTATCTCGACGTACGTTGTTTCAAAAATACGATTCATTGTTCCACAGATCGACTAGAACTTACCTAACAACATCAATATCATTAATTCCTATCATAGCCAATATAATTTCCCAAATAATTAAAATGGTTCACCTGTTCTAGGGCCCGTAAGGGGGCAGCCCCTCCACATTACTTACCCACCTACAGGTTGGTACCCTATAATAGGGAAATAAATTTAACCTACTCAAAGCTTTCGAAGAACACAGCCAGGAATCGGTATTATCATTAAATTATTTCTGTGTTTATAACATCTCCTTCAGAATGCTTAATCATTGCTACTATTGTAACTATGAAAGTAGCCTGTGTAACTATGTAAACATGTGAATAAACAAATTTTTACATTTGTTGATCGCGAAAAAGTGTTTAACTCTTGTTCAACTACTCCAATGTTTTGTTAAAGCCCCTTCCTCGGTTATCTAACGTCGTTGTTGTAGCTCACTTGATGTTTCAGCCTTATAAATGTAAGTTCCCTTCACAAGTAAACTGAGTAAATTCGTATCTAAAATACTCAGATAACACTTGCCGATAACGTACACTGAAACAATTTTTAAGTGTTTAAACTTAAACTGAAACAAGAGTTACCGTCTTCTACACTCTCAGTGAGACCTCCTTGTTTCAATCTTTTTAAAATTTGTTTAATTTTGAACAGTCCATTTGTTTATACTGTATCTCCAAATATATAATTTGTTTATACATTCATACATAATCCATATCAAACTCGTATTTCAATATGTTCGTTTAAATGACTGTGGTCTGAATGCAACGTTTTTTTTCAAATATCGTTATCTGTGTGTGTGTGGGGGGGGGGCGCTTACCTTAAAATTACGTTTCGGTGAGGTTGCCTTCAGTACAATATGCGCAGCGTCTTACCTGTAACAAACATCACTGTATTAAAATGTATGTTTATGATTTGTTTCTGAAAATATCATTGTAATATTAACAAACATTAGTATACTGCACTTTTGTTCCTTTATGTTTTATAAAAGCACGTTTAAACTATTAAAAAAATTCACATACAAACACTAACAGAGATCGAGGTTTGAAAACGAGGAAATATAAAACACGCTTCGTTTCTCTCAACAGCTGGAAATGTTATAACCGTCTGTTAACCTATTTCACACACACACACGCGCGCGCGCGCGCACACACACGGAGTTGAATAAAATATACCGCTCGAGTCTAAAAAAGGCAATAAATTTTAAAAGCCGTAGCTGAAGACATAAAAATATATGGTTGTGTTCCCATTTCTTTCTGTAGAGCTATAATATTACACATAGAGACAGACGTGTTATTGTGAACAGCACATTCGCTGTTGTCAGATGTAGCAGATATAAGGCCTACAGGTGTAGTGCGTGTGTTCGCAAATGTTCTGAAATATTATACGTCCTTTGAAGTAATCGCTTTCCCATTGGGTCAACAACAATCTGTTTTGTGCAGCGCACAATCCCTCTTAACACACACACACACACACACACACACACACACACACACACACACACACACACACACACACACACACACACACACACACACACACACACACACACACACACACACACACACACACACACACACACACACACACACACACACACACACACGCACGCACGCACGCACGCACACGCACACACACACACACACACACACACACACTGGGGGGGGGCGTTATCAAACAACGTGGCTCACGAGATGGTGGAACTGACCTTTTAAAAAGGGAGGAAAGCGGGGTGTCTACTCCCTCATGTGTCGTAACGGTTAGGTTTACGAACCCTTATGTGTATATTGTACGCGATGAACAGCACCGTACTGTGGGCGGAATCACATCTCGATATGGCGAAGACGCAACTCTTCATGGACCAGACAAATGGTTCGTGCTTTAACTGAACCAAGTAACCAAGTAACATCACTCTCACTCAGATGCGGACTAAGGGGGGGGGTGGAGGAAATGGTCACATCAGATGAATTTTTTCGTTGTTTTATGATTGTAGAATGGTTTTGTGATCGTAAATAAATATGATACAACGTTCATATCACGTTATGTAAATTCATAGTTTTTCTCTAAAATTACTTTAAATGTAACTGTACCTTCAAACCATGTTAATTTTGTTTGATACATAACTTAAATGAGTAGTGTGCATTTTAAACTGTAAGTGAATGTTATTAAAAGACAGTGAACGGACAAACACAGATATGATTTTATTTTTATGTTAATAAATTTACTGCGTTGATAGATAATAACGCACTGTATTTTTATCTGCAATCATTCCTATCCTTTATACTGTAGACCATTAAAGAACGGTCCAACTTTTCACTCAAATGTCAACTCTCTCCCCCCCCCCTTCTATTGCTCGCTGAATCCGCTCCTGCTCTCACCATTTTACGAATCTATTTTACGAATCTTACGATGTCGGCATGCTTCAATAGCTCATGTATCTCATGGTTATTTCTTATTGTCCATTTATCATCTTTTTTAACAGGCCTATAAACACTTTATTTCAAACCTTCTTAGTGTTGCACATTTACTCAAATTTTGGCTCGCTTGGTTTTCAAAAATTTGCAGTTTACAAGAAAACGGGTTGATTAACAGAAAAACTGCAGTCTCAAAAAAAAAAAAAAAAATACGACCAGTGTCCCCGTAAACTAATAAGTACCGAGACTAAAATCATGTGTGGGCGCTGCAGAGACATGACCACCAGTCCCACAGCTGTACGATGTTTCAATGTTCAATCTGAACATAACTTACAGTTGGCTTCAATTGTCGACCAGGTCAGTCCTATCTAGAACGAGAATACACTGTTTCCCGTACATCTGTCAGACAGAACAGCCACTGTACGGAATAATCAGCTTGAATTATAACATTTTTTTTATAATGTTTGTAAACACAATGCAAAGAACCAGAGGTGGCAAAAAATAACTCTATTCAATGTCAAAATAAAAAATACGCACGCGCGCATTAACGTGTTGACGCGTTTTTGTGCTCGGCGGACCGTAACGCAACAGACGTGGCGAGCACGAGATCGTAAGCCACCCCCAACACACGCACACAATGAGTACCGGTACTATTATTAATATCAGTCGACTTTTTATAAGCGAGTGGAGGACGCTTGTCTGTATATTTTTGTAATAATATTAGTGTGTTGCGAAAGGGTGGTTGGGGAGAGAGAGAAGTATTTTCTTGCAAGTTCAACTTTATAAATGATACAAGACCAATCTCGCAAACTAATTGCCCTCAGCTTTTTTTTTTAAATCCGACTGCCGCGACGTTAACATGCGCTCTCGCCGTTTTCCTTTATGTTAAATACAGTTGTTGGCGTGTTTATTTTTGATCCGCGCACACTAAGTACTCTGCATTAGTTTTTATAACAGTTTTCATCGTAAAAATATAATTAATTGCTGAAAAACATAAGTGTACAAATTTAACAAAGTTATTTAGTTTCTCTCCGCCATCTTCTCTTCTAACGATGTCTGACAAAATTTATTAACAAATGAAAAGAAAGTTACAAATACATACAGTGCTCACTAATGCTTTACAGTGGACCTGGGAATACTATACTTAATATATTTATTTGTAATACTGTCATCTTGTTACAGCTTAACTACCTATCTACAATAGTTAGTTATGGTTTCTACAATATCTTTGATGGTGTTCACGAAATTTCATACAGACACACACACACACACAATTATTTATTTATTTAGTATATTTGTAGGCCTATTTTGTGAAACGACACTAACGAAGACTTTCGAAACAGTGTAAAAAACAAATTATTAAACATGCTTGTAAAAAAATAAAAAAATATTTTTTTATTAATAGGCCTATATATACAAGAGTGAGCAATTATGAATATTATAATAAAAATAATAGACTAATACTTTATATTTTTTATAAAAGAATATATTTTATTGTTTTTTATTTACGGTGTTTCAACAGCGTAACTACTGTTATCATTAGAATTGTTTAGCGACTAGGTCGTATTGTCCGGAATCATACCATGTGCATGAAGTATTTTCACACACAGTCAGAAAACAGGCTTTCTAAGGAAGGTTATTGAATTCTGATGATAACAGTATATTATAAAACTGCTGAAACGCTGTAAATAAAAAAAAACAATAAAATATATTCTTGTATCAAAAACTATAAAGTATTATTACTTATATAAATTAGAAGAACAAGAATCAATTTCTAGATACACCAGAATTTTCCCGCAGACAAATATCTGCGATTGAACTAATCATGCGTGTGCTAGAGATTTTGCCAAAGATATTCTCTCCAATTTGTAGATACACCAGAATTTTCCCGCAGACAAATATCTGCGATTGAACTAATCATGCGTGTGCTAGAGTTTGTGCCAAAGATATTCTCTCCAATGTTTTTCTTGTTCACGGAATACAGAAAGGACGCATCGATTAAAACACAAACCGTGGAACATGAGCACACGCAACCTGACTCAAGAGTAAGTAACTGAATTAACGCGATTTTTGAATCTGAACGCACAGTAGTCGCCACACTACATAAAACACACACAATATGAATCTTCATACTCAATATAATTATACTCACTGTTTTCATTGAATAGCTTTCTTAAAAAAAAAAACCGTTTCTTGCAAAAACATACACCGGTGAATTAATAGTGCCTAAACATCTTTGTGGCCTGTGTAGGCCTACTTGTTTTCCCTTGTATTATTCAGCAAAACTGGAAACCTTCATTGCTATACAAATTTACATTAAGTGTGTGTGTGTGGGGGGGGGGTTTACAATTGTATTTATGACAAGTTTTCAATATGCAAGTGTTTATTTTATTGTTTTTTGTATGTTCATTTCGTAAAACATTGTCTACCAAAAAAAGAAACAACGCATACTGAAAATATATTTAAAAATAAACTTACACATAATTAAAGAAAATATTTTATACATGTACAAGTATGTATTATTATATACCAGTAAAGTATACGGTAATGTGATGCTGACGCACGGGTGGGAAATAAACAGAAATAAGCGACGACACACGCGATGCGAATAGAATAATGTTAGCCGTCAGGTGTCGAGACAATTTGTGCATCACACAGGTGCGTGCGTGAAGGGAGGGGATCCTGTGTGCCCTTGACTTTCCTGATCCAAGCCAAAACTTGGCCAGCTCGCTAAAAATAACTCCAGGAGGAGAGAAACGTTCTCTTCTCCGCCGTCGACGATTTCCACCTCTGGCAAACGGATCGCTGGAATATTTTCACTTACACGACACACGTGTCTACTTGCAGAACGTAAATTCTCAGCTGGAATACTGTTTCTTTAACCACTTCTGCTTCCGCCTCTCCCTCTGTCATTCTCTCTCTCTCTCTATCTCTTTCTCTCCACTTCCTTGTGACCCACACACTAGTAGCGGTGGTGACCTGGATTCACCTCACCTATAGCATGCACGCGTCGGCTAATCTTTTTACTATACAACCGTTATTCTCTAACATTAATGAAACATTTCTGTGTAGTTGTAAACGGCCCGTACAAGCGTGTGCACAAGCACGACAACAATAGCTGGGTAGTAGTAGTAGTAGTGGTTACCTTATTATCATGCGTGTCTCTGGTGATTACTGTTTCCAAGACACTCTCTCCCCCACTGTGACCATTGTACAAAAACCGTTATTCTGAACCCAAGAATTAAAACTGGAAAAATACCGACCGTTTAAGCTCATTGTATTATAATTACAGCATCTAACACTTGTGTTATCTTCTTCTCTCTCCTCTCTCTCTCCCTATCTGACTTCCTCTCTTTCCGTCTTGCAAACGCGTGTGTACGTCTGTCACTTAAAATCTACTGTAACGATAACTTAATTCTGTTAGTTTAATGACAACTTGTATTCGCTAATATAAAATAAACTGTACTGTTATTACTGATTTTCACCCAATGTTTCAGTAATTGTAGTACAGAGTTGTGTACTTTGTAAGCTTGTGATAAACGGTCTTAAATGGGGCAGTGAAAATTAAAGAAGGCGAGAAAATAAACGAACGTAGTAAAATAATTGTAAACAAGCCTCATTACTACTATATGAACGGTTCAACAGTAGAGAAAAACGACTCAGTTTAAGGTGGAATGAATCTATCTAGAATAGAGTCGACAAATACAGATTGGAGAGCGGTTCTCGCGACGAGCCACGCAGCAATTACAGTATATATTCTGGTGTAGGCTATTTTGTTTAATCACGGCCCCCTACACTCAGGCCTATGAATTCTCGTTCCCGCCAACAGTGACGTCAGAGTACATAGTTACACGTGGTGGTAGTGTGTTGTTAGTGTGTGCGTAGTTGTTAACGTTAAATATTGAAAGTTTTCACGTACTTCTTGTGGCGTGGTGGTTATAACAATTGTTTCAAAGCAATAGTGTCATTTTCTTGTAATTTTCCAGTTAGTGTAACATTAAATTTGGTTTCTGTGATCAGTTTAATTTTCTAAGTTTCTATTTAAGGTTAAGTATGCCGTTTTGCTGTTCTGTCCCTAATTGTAAAGAAAATTATAGGAATGGGCCAAAAGTTACAGTTTTTAGTGTTCCTAAAGATCCAGAACTTCTGCAGAAATGGATAAGGGCAATCAAACGTGATTGTGCCTACATTACATAGCCGGGTATGTAATTAAGTTTACATTATTTACGTTTGAATACGATTAAAAGCAAAGGCAACAATGAATATTTGTTTCTATTATTATTCTATTTTGATATTTGAAATTAAAAATTAAGTACAGTTTCAAAATATCTGTATGTTAAATTACATTTACACATTGTAAAGTAGACTAATGTCAAGGTAACTCTACTACATAATACTGAGGCTAATACTAAAATAATTGTAACCTATAATAGTTACACCCTAGAATAAAGGATTAGACACTTTACATAATGATTTGTTAGTTTAATGCAATGTAATTTATTTTCGATTTTTGTTATAGTGGTTCTTTTATTTGGTAGAAGATTAGGTTGTGTATAGTTAGGCAGCCGTGGTTTAGTTCAGGGTGTAATGTAATACGATTGGGGGTTCCTAAGTCTCATCATATTTTGCTGCCGTATGAATCTGGAAATTAGAAAGAGTCTGGTGGAGTGTGAAACGTCTTTTACGAATGTGAAACGTGGACTACGGGTAAAAGAGAGAGAAAAAGGGACACGATTGAGCGTTTTGAGATGTGGGGACTGAGATAAGTTGAGAGAATGAAGTGGTGTGATAGAGTCAGTAAGAGGTTCTGAAGAGAAACGGCACACATTTAGATGCAATCACAAAGTGGATAGTCAGGGACGTAGTCAGGGGGAGGTCCGAAGGTCCAGACCCACTCCCGAAAAACTGAAAAATGCCGAATGCCATTATAACACTTAGGGTTAAACAACCAGTACCGTTCATAGAATGATGGGAGTGTATACACACTTATAATCATATTTATATTATGTAAACTTTTTTATATTATTTCACATGAGAGGCCTACAGGGTACCATAAATCGAAATTTTTTTTTCAAGAAGTACAATTTAGAAGGTCAATTTAATTTTTTTTAATTTTAAATAACAAAAAATAATGATTTAACATTGCGACATGCTTTATCAGACTTTTGAGGTAAGAATTGTGACGTAAATTATAAGAACTGAATAGGCTTACGTTAAATTGTAATTTTAATACTTACATTTGTTACTCAAATCTGAAAAAAAGTAGAAAACGGCTGTAAATGTTTCTTTCATTCTGTTTCTTTAATTCTATGGTCACAGGATGTCCTAAAACCCTACTTTAGGTTCTACACGTCTATCTTGCTCTGGCAGAAAATCTGGACCCTCCCCCATTTTTCTGGAAGAAAACATTCCGGGATGGGTATTCTTATATTTGATTCAACGCCGCCAGTCCAATGTGGACCCCTCCCCCCCCAAAAAAGAAAGTTTTGGTTACATTCCTGCCATTGAGGCCAGAGATGTGAGGGAAAGAGAAGATAATGGAAGAGATTAAGAAATATAGACTATGTTAAGACAGCAGAACACCATAATGTAAGAGAACTAAAGAACAGGGCTGAGCAGCAGACATCTGAGACAATAATGGTCTGTGGGACTTGCCAATCGGCCGACTGATGTAGCTGTATATTGATACAAGTATGCTGAATATTTAATTCGCGTGGTGTATGCGCGTCCGCGCGAAAGCACAGGAAGGCGTATAAGTAAATACGAAAAATAATGGAAAGGTAACTTTCATATATTCACGATAACTGTTATGTTATTCGTATCTGTATTGATCACACGACAAGTAATAGCGAGAGTTAACAACAATAAAACTCGGTCCGCAGAGCGATACAATAAGAGTCACGCGTGAGTCATACACGCAAGCACGCACGCATTAGTATTATTAATCATTTCGCCATCTCGCGAGGATAACCTTCGCATATTTGTAACCCGACGCCGCCGCCGCCGCCCGGTTTGACCAATTCTTACGTTTCCATTCACGGCGGCAGTGATAAATAATATTAACGCTACAGAAATTAATTCACTTACATTTGTTCTCCTTGGTATCGCGTCTCGCCAGTCAAAGAATCTGACACAGAAAATATGTATCTACGAGAACGGGTCGCTGAGAAAACTGTTGGCTGTGATTCTAAACAGTATTATTCCGAGTACCTTAATTAGTGCGACTGCACCTACGTCCGTACACGGCAAACTACTCGAGTAACGACGACATTAATAACCATGATAATAGTTGTTTTGTTTCTGTTTAAACTGTCTGTTTTTTATGCCTAATACAAACACTTATTTTCGTTTTTAATTTACTTTTCTATGTTTTGTTAAGTAATGTTTTATTATTAAAGACTCCCTACTTACATATTGTTCTAAATATATGTGTCTGTTATTGTTTTCCCTACACGTATAGTTAACATAGTTGTTTTAGCCTATGTTTTTTTGAGTAATGTGTCAACCTACCCCAGGTAAATTGGTGCCGTGCTAATGGGTTTAAAAAAATGTGTATGTTAGAAAAGTTTATTTAAAAAATACACAATAATGGCTAAAACAAAAAAGTGTGTTTTTATCATAAATTAAACCTTTCTAACACCCCAGCAAAAAACGATTTGTGAAAAATGCGCCAACCATCACCACTCTCCCTCCCCTAAGTATTTTTACACGTTTAAAATTGTGTTAATTTAAATTATTTTGGAGGAGTTGGAACAGATCTTAACACCCAGGCGTGTCTTACACTCGAAAAGGTTGATAGCTGTCTCAGGAAAGTTGATGCCGGAATGAAAGTTAAAGTAAGAGTGAAAAACGTTAATGGATCAAGTAAGTGCAGACACGGGTTTAGAGGGACACGTGAATTTAAACAGATTACGACCATGATAATTTTAGAATATGGCACTAGACTGAGGTCGGAAGAAACAGATAATATCCATCATCATCCTCACAACACGGCATAGACAAGATGCTGCCTGTCCCCCTTCAAAAATCCTCCAGCCATTTCTTCCTGGGTCTACCCATACACCTGTGTCCCAGAGGTTTGTATTTCCAGACTTGTTTGGGCAGTCAGGAATCTATCTTATTTCTAAGTGTTCTTTCCGCCGTTGTTTGTAATCTTTTAATTTTTCATTCAAGTTAAAAACATGTAATTCTTCTCTTATGGCCTCATTCCTTATATACGGTCGGTCAACTTTAGAACACCTTTTAACTTCTCGTGAGAACGCTTTTCCGAGGCCTGTACTTTACTGTCTTGTTTCTTGGTCGTTGTCCATAATTCACATCCATAGGACAGTACGTACAAGGACTGCTATAACTTTGTAGAACTTCAATTTTGTATCTCGACGTACCTTGTTTCTAAAAATACGGTTGATTGTCCCACAGATCATCTGGAATCTAACCTAGCCTAACATCAATATCATAATTCCTATCATAGCCAATATCATTTCCTAAATAACTAAAATGGCTCACCTCTTCTAGAATTCGATCACTGATTATTAATAATATTCATCTAACAATAATAATATAATAATTATAATTTATTAAAAATGTCATGTTAGTTGTAGTAGTCAGAACACTGTTTGTTGGCAATTAACAATTTATTCTCTTGCTCATAAACTTTCATGATTTAATAATTCTGCTTCAGGGTTAAAAAGCACGTTTTATTATTAACTCGAAAACACTGTTGTCGTTACCGATACTAAATTTTTAATAGTTAAAAGAGTCATAACCGTTTTTTTATATAAAATTGAAGTTTCGCCTGCAGATAGTAAGACAAACAAAAAGTGATCAGTTGACGATGGTGCGCACAACCGTTACTAGGTTACCACGGCCAGTGGAACACGTATACGTGCCGAGTCGCGCCGCACTTATCCTGTACACAAAATTGTTGTACTCACACCACACGTAACGGCTATTGTTTTCGATATTCCTGTACGACCGGTTGTTGTCAACGTTAATAACTGTGCGCTCACTTCAACCATCATTATTATGCTAACATTATTTTTTAGTTCGATATTTAGACTTAACTTTAGATGGTACGTGAACATTATCAGAAGGGTTAGGTGCGGATTATTACAATCGATAGGCTAGAATTTATCACCATTGGCGTATCTAGAGTTTGGACGTGGGGAGGGGGCCGGTCAAGTAAAAAAAAAAAAAAAAAAAAAAGTTAAGACTGATCAACATTACTGTCTGTAAAGTGGCTGAAAAACGTGTGATAATACCTTGAAATCAATCCCATTAAATTAAACATATTAAATACGCATATTGACTGAATTTATTTTCCTACATTTCATATTTCAAATATATACGCAAATGCTATGTAATAAACCTGTTTGTATATTACTAATGTTTATATGTTTAACTACATGTTTGTAGTTACTACTATATTAACGTACACAGATGAAAAGATAATAAAGGTAGCCTACAAATTAAGAGATTAACATAATTCATCAGCTTTTCTCGATCTTCTGGGGGGGGGGGGGGTCCGGTCCCGTTCGTCCCACCGTAAACACGCCCCCGTTTACCACACACAACGTGTCGACCACTAAACAATCTGTGGTTGTCTTCAGGTGTAAGTTAAACTAATCCATTAAATACAAACTTCAGTCAATCAGAGATTCGTGCCGAGTGAACCGTCAAAAAATAAATAAACCACCTGCGCCTACAATATTAAACACAACTATATAAGTCCGTTGGATAGAACCGGGACACAAGGTGTTCGTTGTGTGAACTTGCGTCAGCGTGGTTGTTTCCCCAGCAGACTTACAGGGTAAGTAGCGGTGTCCTTTCTTTTTTTAATACAGTCTATCTATAGTTATGTTTAATTTAGTAGGTGGAGGTAGTTTATTTATTTTCTTTTTGACGGTCCACGCTTGTTAGTGAACGATTCTTGGGTAGACTTGAATTTGTATTCAATGTATTAGTTCAACTTACACTTGAAGACGACCACAGATTGTTCAGTGGTCGACACGTTGTGTGATAAATTCTAACGACAGTATTAGTCCGACCTAACCCTTCTGATAATTTTATTAATTGACTCCGTTTTACATACAATCTATCCTATAGGATAATGGCTCGTTTCTACCATAACAACGCATACAATCACACTGTCACTCAGTCAGAATCTGTTCGGAAGATCAGGAGGGCTTGCGTACGAGTCTCTGATGTTCATTTAACTGATCTTTGTTTGTATATGTTCTGATACGTACTCCATACCTGAGACCATGTCTTGTGATCTCTTCGCGAACCGCTAGCTCACATATGTCATTAAGCATAAGCCTGTTTGGAACGTTCTAAAGAACGTTGACTAAGAAACGGAGCACTTTGTTTTGGAAACTTTGTAGAATTTCCAATTTGAGAAACTGGCAGAACCCCAGCCGTATGTCGATAAGTCCATTTGGGTTTCAAAATGGCGTTGCATTGGAGAATAATTGTAGTATTTGAAATACTAAAATCTGAAGTCATTCCATGAGTACTTCAAGACAGGAAAACACGTACCAAGTATATCTTTTTTTTCTTAATCGATGTGAACGCCGTAGAGTTTGTAGTAATCTCTGCTTCCTCACGATTTCAGGCGTTATGAGGTTTGTGAATTTTGACACTGCGAGGTGAAGAAAACTGTTGGATGGACCTACCAAATCTTATTATTTTCACCGTGCATCTTCCATCTTTGAATGGTTAGTTTATCGAAGCGTCTCGTGGAATGACCTATTGGACGTAGCCTAATATTATGCAGCATTGAGAAATATGGCATACCATAAGCTGCATAATAAATTCGCAATCGAAATCTTGTAAAAATCGACTAAGAACTGGCCAGCACTGGTCCCCCAATTATTGCAAGAGGTTCACTATACGTGTTTCATCAAATAATTAATAATATTTTTTACAGTACTGATTGATTGATTGTATTATCGAATGTTATATTACCAGTAGTTGATTCGGCAGTAACAGGACCTCGTGCTATCGAACAGACAGACTGAACTGCTTTCGCTAATCTCTGATTCTGTAAATCATATTTGAAACAAAGCTTTTCGTGTTTTATAAACTGACTGCCATAAAAGAATCTGAGCTATTTACATATTTATTTTAGAACTTGGTACCTAAACGCAGTTAATATGCAAGTTGTGCGTAGTTTCTGTTCGGTCCGCAATTGTGCAGTTGGCGACTGAATCAATCATCACTGTACGGACGATAGACATGTAAGTGGCATTCGCTTGCACATGGGATATACATTGCTGGAGAATTTCAAATCAATAATCCCACTTACGGATTAAGGAACCCTTGTCTGTGAAGTACCTTCTTTGAATAATAGAAAATGTTTCTCCTCATAGAAAACTATCGCAAACGCGATAGGGCTACAAACTGATCAACTGTACAGGATAAGGAAAGATTTCGAAATATCCAAAGCTACGGACAAGCACAAATGGACAACAGTTATATGACGAAAGGCTAATTGCTAAGGGAAGTGTAGGGATGGTGTAAATGTAAATGGGAGATGAGTTCAGAGGGCCTGACATAGTAGACTTGGCTGAACATTTCAGACATATGGGAACCAACAGAAAAATAGCCACCCATCACTCCCCGGATTAAGCTTCCAAAGAGTTTAATCTGATACAGTACATACCCCACTTTAAAAAATATTTTTACAGCTCAGGTTAAGAAACGGCGCGTTGTTTCGATCATTTTTGTGTCGAGGTAAAAGAAAAATTCACAGAACCGTTCGGTCAGGAACAGGTAATGTAAAACTGTGTTAATCAAATGCTTCCTCCACAAGTTAAATTTATTTCATCACGCTGCAGTTAAGGTTGATATACGGCCACATTACCGGCTGCACCGAGTTCGCACAATGCAAACAACAAACACGACCATAAAAACCTAAATCACGAGTTTTTTTTATCCGAGTTTCATGAACTGTAACTGTGTTAAAATTATGATTATTATTCCACAACGTTAGCTAATACTGTTACTGTTGTTATTATTATTATTATTTTGCAGCACACACACAGTTCATTGACACCGCCCCGCTGTAATCTCAACAAACAACCGACGTCATTATCGCACAAGTACTCTACGTGTATGTGTAATACGTTATTATTACACTTCACACGACGACGTAAAAAACAAATTATCTATTTATCTGAATTGGCATTTTAAAGTTTTTTCTTGTTAAAGCAAAAGCGATGTCCTTGGATTGCCCTTGAGAAACATACTTAATTAAAAGTTAAAAACAACTTCTAAAAATAAAAAATACGTAGACTTGCGAAAGAAAAAAAACTTTGAATTATAAAAATTACCGTAATTCTGCTGTTAACCGGAACGATTATATTTAAAGTTGAACCTAACACAGTTTCACAACAAAATGTGAGAAGTCTGATTCCGTAAAGCTACATATGTGCTGAGACGAGCAGTGTCCAGAAGGACACGACAAAAAACTAAAATTATTTGAATTTACATCGTTCTGAGGAACGATTCATAAGTACCTGAAAAGTAGAACACGGAAGCATGCACAAAAATTGATAAAATTGTGGCTGTCCCCACATTCCTGTATGCTAGTGAGACATGGACTCTTGGTAAAAGGGACGTGCAGAGGATTCAGGCAGCCGAAAAGAAATTTCTAAGAGGGACGCAAGGTTGTTCGCTCTTGGATCGGAGAAGGAACGAGGATATTAGACGTTATTTAAACATTGTATCATGTACCAGACCACAGACCACAGACCACAGAAGGAGATGGTGTGAACACTTGAACCGCATGCCTGATATCCGTCTGCCTGTGGCTGCCTTGAGTTGTCACAAGAGAGATGTCGGTAGAGCGAGGAGGAGATGGGTGCCGGAACAGTTCTAAGGTCTAGTCCTTGGAGTGGTTGATGATGATACATCGTTTTACTGTTAAGAATTTCAGTGGCAGCTCGTCGGCTTCGACCACACAATTAACGAATTTATGCACTCTCTTAGTCCGCAGCTTTATCAGACGTTTCTCCATCTCTTCCCTCACTCACCTTCGACGATTCAGTTCAGACGACGAACAGTCCTCTTACGATGGGCCTACCTTTTACAGACTCTAGTGTCTTCAGTATTTTCAAAGCGTTTTTGTCAGTGAGCTGTCCAAAGTATCTGAATTTGTGACTTTTTTAAGCGAGAACTCCATATACGGCACCACGGTGCCCAGCTCACTTCGTACATCTCGCACTCTTGGGGCGGTAAACTGATTCAAGTGTAACGAAATAGGTAAAACGAAAAAACAGTGTTACCAGGTCAATCAAACCTCTTTTCTCCATATAGCTATCCAAAGTTTTCCAACTGCCACAAACACGTGTGCTTTAAGCAAAACGTAATGTTCGAAAGAGTGTGAGCATACTCCAAACGTTTAAATACTGTTACAAGAATAATGTAAACATTAAAAATAATTAATTTGTAATAAAAGATAATGAATACTTTTGAAATCCTTCTCTTGTACTTAGTTCATTATTAGCCTAATACATTTACGCAACTTTCCAATTGTTTAATGCATCAAAAACAATTTAAAATCAGTGACGCCTATTTTTTGATTATTATATTTATAGAATAGTCAATGACAATGTTTGGGTACATGTTTGAAATGTCGGAGGAGTATAATTTTGTATTTTGTTTACTCTGTACGTTCTTTAGTTGATCCGTGACTGCGATTCTGGTTTTTATGTTGCACTTGGGTGGAACTTTTTATTCGACTTCTGTAATTTAGTTATTTTACAATTTGTAAAAAATGAATTACACTGCGCATATCGCATTCTATTTTCAGCTAAATATTGCGTAAGTAACAGTGTTACACTTAAAAAAAAATTATTTGTTTCATATTGTTAGTATATGTATGTACCGTGAAAATAATATGACGTGTGATATGATTCTATTTATGTTCATTATACATATCGGTTTCTTATAATAAGATATGTATAGGCTAAGCACTACTACGGCCTCGTCTCATTTGATTATCCGTTCACTCTTATTTGAATCTTAATTACTTTACAGCAAAGTCTCTCTTACTCTAATACTGTACATACGAACAACCTTTTACACGTTGAATCAGATCACTTGCCACTCGACACTGAAATCTCACTTCTGGTGTGTGTCGCACGACACATCCATTTTCTTTTTATTCGATATCGTTACCACTGTACATCTGAAAATTTGCATCCGACTTGGCATCCAGATATTCTGTCTAGCTAGCTTACGGTAACGAACCCATACATCTCAGCGTAAGATACAATGAGCAATAATTTTAAACAACCTCTTTTAAATAGGCCCAAATTTTCTACTTACATCACACTTAGACAGAAGTACTTCAAACGAGTGCCTTTTGACACCTTAGAATACGTATTAAAGTGTCATGTGATAACCCTGTTTAGGAAGAGTACAGAAAGAAGGCAGATTAATCTCGAGTGCACTATTGCATTTTGCTTTCATAATAAACTGGGTACAAGTTGTAGTTAAATACTCACAGTCGTTTCACGTTGAAGCTCGACATATCTTGAATACAATCCGATTCGTCTTATTTTTCTTTTACCAACTTCTGAAATTTCGTTTTTAATGTTGAAAAAAAAAACTGAATCTGAATTTATGCAATAGTTTTATGAAACCAGTGGCGGATCAAGGGAAGTTAAGGTCTTTCCTACATTAATACTTTCCAACAGTGAATTTCATAATCAATGTACCATAAAAAAAAAAAAACTGAACAAATGAATCAAGTGTTATGGCGACAATGTCACTCGTCTAATCAAATTTTTACAAGCCAAGAGGTCCCCGGTCACCGAGCTGCCGCCATATGGTCATTCATCCAGGGTTTTTTTATTCATACATGTGACGTTTAACATTACAAAAAAACAGCCACGATGCCTTTACCCACAGGACTGTACCGCCGTGTATACGTTACCTAACGGTGATCAAAACAGTATACCAAGTCAGCGAATATGTTCCGGATCCAAAGCATATACGTACAGTGACGGCTATTGAAATAACAAAATCAGTTTATATGGACAGTCGAAAGAATCAAGTCACAAACTGTCGAAATACATTTAACAACAGACAGCCAAAAACGTCATGATATACGCGAGAAACAGAATTTTGTTTATAAACAGAACTATAGAGAACTTTAAAATAATTTTCAGTCGGATTCTGTTACCGAGTCCTTTTGCGTCAGAACTTTACACCAATTGCTATACAAACGGGTAAAGAAAGCTCTTTCCCTGACTGCCGTTATAAACAGTACTACACGTCTACCGACAAAAAAATGGTAATCGCAAACATTGCAGCAGAAGAACGCCACATCATTATTCAGTCCACGAGACTTGAAGGATAACACCGCTAAAATATTCCTGAATTTATTAGCAAAGGAGCACTCTCTTTACCTTACACTAATATAACTAATATAATATTAGTAAAGGAGAATTCTCTTTAGCTTACACTAATATAACTTGAGAAATCGATTTATGGTAATAGTCGTATTGGGCACGACATGTGAACTTGTAGGTTGTTTCAAAAGATTACAAACAAATCGTTTACTTTTAAGTACACAGTGCTTTAAGTTTCCTTCGTTTAGAGGCTATATTACAACAACAACAAAAATCGTCTGTTTGATATTGAGAGCTACGTATTTTCACGTATTTTCCATCTAGTAGTAAACATACTCTATTAAGGAAGAATTATAGTAGAAATAACAAAACGAATATTACTGCTAGAAAAACTTGTCCACAAAGAAGAAGAACAACAACGATATCATCAATGTGGAGGCAGAGGAGGAGAAAAAAGAAAACGACGATGTTGAAGAAGAAGAAAACGAAGAATAACTATCCCCATGCTAATAACGATTTTGTTGTCAACGTTCATTTTAATTAAGAAAATTTTACTTTTCCTGACAATATTTTCTATTCACCATCATTATCAGGGCCGCTATAACCCTGGGCGGGTGCTGGTCTGCTGCAGGAGACCTCGCCAACGGTCTCTGTCCGATGCACCCATTCTCCAACTGCGGAGTCCTGCCCTTTTCCGCGTCCTGCTGCACTCCATCTCGCCACCTCAGCTTTGGTCTTTCCACTTTCCTTTTGCCATCTGGGTCACACGGGAAGAGGCGCTTTACAGGATCCTAAGCTTCCATCATGACAACATGATCTGTCCATCTAAGCCGCCCTACCCATAATGGTCATGTCGTGTAGCAGGTTACGTACCTCTTCATTAGTTCTCTTTTCTCCAGACACCTCCCTCCTTTACTGGTCCATATATTCGTCTGAATTTTTTCCTCTCAAATGTTCCCAGCGTATTCTCATTGCTTCTGCTGAGAAGCCATGTCTTCGATGGGACATCCCACACAATAGCACTGGGACAACCAGTGTCTTGTACAGGAGGCTACTTGTTCCCCTTGACAGCAATTTGGACTCAAATTTTCTTTGTAAGCTGAAGTAAGCCTTACAATATTTTCTGTTAGGCCCTGTTAAATATTCCGCTAACATGTTGACAACAACTCCAGTGTGGTTCCCCGCACGTTATTAGGCCCTGTTAAATATTCCGCTAACATGTTGACAACTCTAGTGTGGTTCCCCGTACGTTATTAACGTTGCTGCCATTGCCAACCTTTTATTGTAACAATTCTGCAACATTTCTTCTAGAAACGAATGCTACCAATTGAAAAAAAAAGCTAAACAAAACAGTTATCCCACAATAACAAGAGTTATTGTAATAACAATTGTTACCACCATTGTGTCTAAGCAGTCCAAACGTTGTTAACAAATTTAAACTTATTAGTAACGTTAATAAGTTAACTGACAGCAGTCAATGTCGATGCTGATGACACAGTAAATACAATCGCCAGAAACCATCCGAGCTGAAGACTGTATAGAGAAATATTTTGAAAAAAAAACGTGGCATATTGATTCTAAACGGTTTCCTACTCAAAAGCGATTAAATCATGTACACTACTGTTAATGACTAAATTATACAGAAGAAGAAAGGTTCTTATCATTTGAAGTCACAGGCCCAAGACGACCCGTGAACCGTATCCGTTACGTAACTATCTGTTTCATATCTCGCTGACTCGGTTCTTTTATGTCCTAAACAGAACGTAAAATACACACATATTTAATAAATACGTTTCAACTTATTATAATTAATTTATGTCAAAAATTCAATAAACGAATGCTTCTACTGACTAATGTGTCCGTTAAAACCCAAGACTACAAATAATAGAAAAATAAATAACGGTTCAGAAAACATTGAAAAAACTTCAAAAGTTCATTCTGATTGTGAATCGACACAGTGCTATCCTGGTGTTTGGTCCTACCAGCGGGCATCATTATCGTCGTCTTAAAAAATAATTAAATATTATTATTATATGGTACGCCTGAAACAAGTAACTTTACATCACTGTGACATTACGGAGTCATGGAAGTAAGTTTTTCAACGTGATTTAGCGTGATTCAGTGGATGCGCCATAGTTCATGGGCGGGTCTCATATGGCGGAGTGGCTTACACTGCTAGTGGTAGGCTACTGTTTCAGTGTTCTCCATTATCATACGTCTACGTCTTTCGCGTGGACGAGTGGACGAGAGGAGCGCCTGTCAACGCCATCCCTTGCTACAGGAAGGGAGCCGACTACAAACATTTCCACCTCGTAAGTGCAACTACGCCAACGACAGACTTTACAGCTGTGAAATGTCGCCAGCTCTCCCAGATTAATCGGCGTACCATGCGCTTCCGAATTCCCCGTCACCAAATGTGGCCACAGGATATGCAGCGGGTGATCTCTGAGGAAACGGCTAATTTTCTGGAGCTGTATTATCCAATTTGTCAAGCAATCACAACTGGGATAAAGTTTCGATATTTTGAATAACAGCGCGCCATCTAAATACCTGATCTTTCTCTTCATTTTTTTGACTGTCCAGCTTAAAGATCAGTGTTTTTTCCTAAATGTATCTCGGTCAGACCAATTGCATCACTAACTCGCTCATTACTTTGATGAACATATTGTTCCCCGTCTTAGACGGAGACCTTCCTAGCTTAGTTCTTGGCGACCGCGACCGCTCGTACTCTGTCCAGTTCGGTTCAACGTTTCCATAAGCGTTCTGCTAGCTACTGACCGTAAAACTTTTATCCTTCCCCTCATTTTTGTCCTCGGTATTATAACCTGTAGGCACTACGTAACTTTCATACGAACCGGTTCAATAGTTCTGAGTTTATTCCGTCTTTTATAAAACGTTGCCCAGGGGCGTATAAAGCCACCCCCCTAGAGGGTCGAAAAAGGTGACAAATTTCGTTAGTCTTAATTTTTAGGCTGTTTTATCATTATTTTGTTTTAAATATACATCATTATATTATTATTTATTTTATTATTATTTATATTATTATTTATTTTGTTTATTACACATCATTAGCGTGTACATATAAAATATGAAATAGCCTATAGGAAAATCAATTCAGTCAAAAGGTATTTTGTTAAAAATGATTCAATAACGAGTATTTTTACAGTGACATTACCGTTTACTTTAATGAGACTGATTTCAGCCACTTTAAAGATAGCAATGCTGATTAGTCTTACCTTGTTTTTTCTTTTGTATGAACCCGATCCGACCCGGACCCCCCCCCCACAAGGCCAAATTATAGATACGCCACTGACATTACCCGTCTTCATTCAGTTTGTCTCACGTCACCACATTACACGTGTGTTCTGAAAGGACAGCTACCAGTACACGGTTACATGCAAGACCAGACACATCAAAGAATCTGTTAGAAACTTATTACGAGTGTTGTTTAAGCAGTTTTTAAAAATGACGGCATCGAATAATGACGAAAGGAAAAAAACAGTACAAAAAGAAGGAAAGCAGCAGCACATTGGGATCAACGCCACATTAATGGGATGAAAGTGATAATAAAAAAAGCATACAGAATAAGAGGGATAGTGCTAATAAAAATTTAATTTATTATAGAGCCGTAGCAACAGATGGTAGGGTACGTCCATCCAGCGATGCGCAGCTGCTCGTACGGCCAACCGTGTAATATACGTTATCCTGTACTTTATATATTGTACACATGCAGATGTGACACATAGTTTATTTTCTAATAAAGTGACATCGCTTTTTGCTAAAATTAAAAACACCCACTGTATGCAACATTTCATAACAAATGTTGCTTATAACACTTCTTCATCTTATTCTTTGTTTCTGTCACGTTTATACTTAATACGTGTTTTTACAGGCCGTTCTTGGCTGAAAATATGCGTCCTATTGCCTATTAGCGTTGGTTTAGTAACGCGAACTGCTACTCTAGGATAAATGGCACCATAATTTTAAGTAACGTGTGTAAAAATACGTTTTAGTGAATTAGAAACCGGCCTAACTTCATCAGGGGTCCACAGCTGGTGGATAGGGGTTTAGCACACCCGATGTACCCTAGCTGGACTCTCACCTTGCTTCAACCTGTCTTGGGCGGAATCCCTTTCTTTAATTTTTCCGGTCTGGACTCTCTTGACCAACTGTTGCCCTTTTCGATCCCGACGCTATTAGGTTTTCGAGGGCTAGGGAGTATTTCATTGTTTCCATATGCAATTCTTAATTTACTATGTAATTCTTGATTTCTTGTTTTGCTTTCCCACTACCTGATATGGGCCCAACCTGGGTTAAAGGTGTCAAATGGTCAACGGACCTAGGGGCGGAGGAGGAAGGTTTCCCAAAGGCACTAGGGGCAGAAGAACCTACGAGGTGGGTCTCCGAATGAAACCAGAGCAAGACCAGAGGCTCAAAGCTCTTATAGACCAAGGCCTCTTAGCGTCTTATCTGTACCACTGGTGTTACCCTATAGGACACTGGTAACGTCCTTAGAGGACATTTATCCTACTCGAAAGTCACAAAGCATTTTTCATTTTTAATATCCAAGATCGTATTGCAGACAACAAAGAGAGATGGGTTGCTCATCCGAATAGGATGCCAGTTGGCAGGTTGCCTAAGGAAGTTTGGCAATACAAGCCTGTCGGACAGCGAAGTATAGGAAACCTAGGAAGCATTGGAGAAGTGTATAAATTCCTTTGGGATCGGAACAGGTGATGCGCCTAGTCCCTGATAGAAGAAGAAGAAGAAGAAGAAGAAGAAGGAGAAGAAGAAGAAGAAGGAGGAGAAGAAACCGGCTTAATCTGGTGATAATAACGACACTACAAAGAAGACGCAGAAGTATACGGTTGATACTCGCAATTCAGCCAAACAAGGAAGTGGTAATTCAATTACTAACTTATGCATAGGGGATAACTGGCCAGGGATGCAGGCACCAAATTACATCCGAATTGTACTCATTGGACAACTGAAACCAGTGCATATTACATTATAAAATCACAAACAGTACTGAAGATAAAGAAGATCCGGTTTTAAAAGATCATAAAAAGTTTATTTGTACCCGCACCTATGGGATCAATTCTATGGGATCGTTCTTAGTGTCGTTTTTACACAATATGCCTAGTCATCTAACCCTGCAATAAAAGTAGATGACAAACACTTAAAAAAAAAAAAGTTTAAATCATAGATATTGTGAACTGTGTTAGACCTTATCGCATGGGTCTTCTTTCCATCACAGAAAATATAAATACGTTCGAATAACACGTGTCAAAAATGTAAACCGAAAACACGTATCAGAAACAACATGCACAGACATAAATAACAAAAGATTACATATTCAAACTGTTTTCTGACCAAGTACATGCTAAAATAGACTACAATATTTAATGAGTCAATACAGCTCTTGATCGGGCTGAGAGAGTCATGTATACACACATCTGAAATTAATTACTGGGTGCTGATTTGTTTATTAGGCCTGTATTGGTTTAATCAGAAGTTAAATAGAGCAATATTAACCCACATAAATGACACTCAGCTCTGACTACGTAAGGCAATTAAAATTTTCTACCAAATGCGCATAAACGGTACAAAATAGACTACATATATGTTTGCACAAAAGGAATATGCATCTGTCCGTTGTTTTGATTTTCCCGGTAAAATTCCAATATTTCGGTAACGTTCGAAACGCCGAAACCGCGATCAAACAAAATAATATATTATATACGGACAGACTACTCGGCATTTGACTGTTGTGCGAGAACAATATTGGTGAGCGTTGGTAAGTGCGCGCGCGCCGGCTAACCGCTGGCGTGGCGTGGGCTCAGTCTGGGTAGATTCGGCTGTCGCCGTTGTACCCAGCCTCACTCTCATAAAACTCGGTGAGGTTTTGGGCGGCAGGGGAGGGTTCGGGGCCAATTATACGCCGAGAGAGAGAGATCGAGAAAGCTATTTCCTTTGTGGTCAGTGACCTCAAAACACAGTGAGACAATCGGCTCAAAATATAATTCATTTTATGCGGTCGCGGTCGCCATTTTTTACGAGTCGACGACGGCGACCATTCATCCACACAAAACGCCGATCCTGCACAGTACGTGCCCCACACAAAAGTGGTGGAATTCGTAGGAACACGACGACAAACAGGTCCACGTTCGTTAAAAGAAATTTTCGTTGATTTTTCGTTTCGTTTCGTTAAAAGAAAGGGCAAAAATCACAGTACTATCGTTTTGCGTAAGCATAAATATTACTTGTAACGACACGTAGGCGTATTTAGAATACGGTGTCTGTAGCACAGCCGAACATACACCATTAAATTTTATCAGTCAAGAGTAAAAACACGAGTTAAAAATGGCGTTACCTTCTTCGGGGGATTTTTCATAAACATTTGCTGTCTTCAGCTTCCCCTAGTTATGTATACTCCCGCTCTGTACTCTATTCCTTCCACAGCAATTTTTACATAAGCTTTTCATAAGTACCTTGAGTTTATTAGTTTTGCTCAATTCCTAGCATATAATCTAGATTCCGAACTGTCCCTATTCCGTTTCCGTGGGGGGGGGGCTCCAAATTGCCTTTGAAACCATGCGAAACAGTAATGGGGCAAGAACAAGAAAAGCCAAATCTCTTCTATTACATTATCTAAACTAGAAATGTGTAGCTGGTGAACGTCCTTAATATTGATTTCTCACTTCGTGGAACAGTCTACAGCAAACTGAATAATACGAGGGTTATTCGATAATTTTATTAAAGAGACAAATAGCCTAGCTGTAGAGAAAAACGGTTGTTAGGCGGGGTACGATGTTTCCAGAACTGTAAGTTGGCATTCGTGTGATGAGTTCTGATCTGCTGTTTGATTAGAGTTGTTTTGTTTATAATCTCAGATTCTCAGTTAACGATGGCGAGTCCTCAGAATTATTTGAACAACGTGCAGTGATCCGTTTCTTGCTTTCTGAAGGTGAAAACCCCCTAAAATTTATTCTCGTTAACTAAACAATACGGACAAAGCTGTATAAACCGCAGAAATTTTTATAAGTGGGTAGAACAGTTTAAAAATGGTGGAACTTCAGTGACTGACGAGCACCGTTCTGGACGTCCGCGTCTGGACGTTCTGAAGTTGAGGTTGCAACGTTTTTGTGATTTTTTTTAAAGATTAATGGACAATAAATAGTGCATACTAGGCCTACTCTGACATGCTTATCAATAAAGTAAAGCCGGCAATGATAGTCCAGCCAGCGAAACGTCCTGGATTTCTGTACAAAGGCATCATTCTCCTTCATGACACCCGTCCACACACACACACACACACACACACACACACACACACACACACACACACACACACACACACACACACACACACACACACACACACACACACACACACACACACACACACACACACACACACACACACACACACACACAGCTCAGTTAACACCACGTGAAACCATCCATAAAATGGCTCTTGGGAGACTGCCTCATCCTGCGAACAGTCCAGACCTCGCTCCATCTGAATTCCACTTGCTTGGTCCATTCAAGGAGACGTTACGTGGTACGAAGTTTTACGACAACAACGAAGTCTAAGCAAATCTCCTAAACTGGCTCCGACATCAACATAAAGATTTCTTTGCAGCAGGTACGGAAAAGATTATTCAGACGGAGATGGGACACGTGTATTAATGTTGCTGGGAATTATGTTGGAAAGTAAAAAAAAAGTTTCATATTGATTAAATAAACCGTTTTTCTGCTACAGCTGTTGTGTCTTTAATTATTCAACGACCCTCACGTAAAACATTCAAAAATCAAAAAATGTTTAAGAATCAAACGACATCACGATCTGTTGTACTGAAAATCGACATTTCTAAGCGACGGATATGTATACCGTTAGTTATGATGATATTAGGCTACAGACTTGTCTTCCTCAGACGGTAAAGGTTTACAACAGTTGGTGAGATTAACATATGTCACGACGGCGTCTATGTTGCACATAGGCATTCCACGAGCTGGACATTCTAATCCACGAATGCCACAGTAGCAAACGCCCATCTGTATTTAAAGATGTGTTATAAAATCTGTTACTAAGGTTACAATACAGTAAATCCCAGAGGAAAAGAACCGCCCGTGTACACACGTCAACAGCGAAACGTAGACACACACGTACAAAGCAACGTGGAAACATACGTAAGCTGTATAATGGTAATGACCTTTTCTAAAGGTTAGGGCCGGTGTGTGTGTATGTGTGTGTCGACCAAACCTAACGTGTTGACCTTGTCCATCAAAGTAAGTGACAAAGCCGGCGACTTAACGTTGTGTCTGACTTTTTTTCATATACTGTATGTCTAACCGCCTCTTATTTAGTTGGTCGCAGTTTTCAGGTTAACGTTTCATTATTATTATTAATTTTTTACACGTCCGCTACGAAATAGTAAATATTGAATAAATCGATTTAGTTCTGTCTGTTCTAGCAGGCTACATATAGGCTACTATTTTGTTACTGAATTTGTTGTATTGTCGCGTGTTTCGTCGTTTATTTTGTAATATCTGCAGTGACGAGGCGTTACTTTTTCCTGTAACAACCGCTCATTTAACCGAAAATCATGAAAACACACACTTTCCCTATCGGCAAGGGTAAATTCTTAATGTCTCCGGCGCGTATACAAAGTCAGTTTAGCATATTCAGCACAAAACAAGAAATACATTTTTTTACTTTGCAATTTTTTTATTTCAGTGGATTAACATTGAAATCATAATTGACTTCTGAGTCTGTTTTAATGAAATCAACATTGTAATATAATATTCAACTGAGTCTGATGCGATTCATTGAAATGAACGAGAGAAGAGAGTTCTCAGTTTTAACTCAACCGTTAGGCATTTGTGTATCTATCTATGAATTTATCTGTCTATTTGGTACCTATGTCTCACGATAACTTTTGAATTCATCGATCGATTTTCGTAAAACGTGGCATATATGCTCTACTTTTACCTTATAGACCACAATTGTTTTTGAGACTTGTTCCCCCAAAATAGGGGGGGGGGCAGACAAAAATGTGAGTGGGTCAAAACTGTGAAAAAAAGAAAAAATTGCAAGTGAAGTATCAAATGAAAAGGTATTTTAACCACAATGTAAACATGTTGTTAATTTTTTAAATTTAAAAATTTGGAACGCCAGGAATTAAAGTGGGTCAAAATTTTGATAAAACCTCAAAATCCGTGTGGCATATCATAGCAAAGGAAATTTTTCATAAAAATCTCAATATAGAGTGCATATTTTAGGAAGTTCCAAAATTTCTGAGGGTACCAGGGCCCTAAAAGAGGATGTAACATTTGGAAAAAAATTGTAAAAACCAGTTGGGTATCTGACTGAAGGCAATTTTAACCCAAATTCAAATGTAGCATTTAGGACAAAAGTTTTTCAACAATGGGGCACCAAAATCCAAAAATTGAACTCAAATTTTAAGAAAATTGTAAAAGTCTGTGTGAGGGATCAAGTTATGAAGACTTTTATTCAAAACTAGCGAGTACCCGGCATGCGTTGCAATGCCACTCAAAGAAAGAAAGTGTTTGTGTTTTAATTCTGTTTATTGAAGTGCTTTTGGATACACAATATTTTTTGTTTTTCCGTCTGGTGCGTACATGAATAAATCCGAAGGTTTTCCGACGCGTGAGCAGGCCACATACAGCTGTCCATGTGAGAAGCATGGATTTTTCAAATTTAGTCCACACACTTGTAGCGATTGTCCCTGTGCTTTGTTGATGGTCATTGCAAATCCGAGTCGCACCGGAAACTGCAAACGTTTGAACTCGAATGGCATATCTGTCGGAATCATTGGGATGCGTGGCAACAGTACATCTTCTCCTTTAAATTTTCCATTTAAAATTGTAGCTTCGATGATATTGTTCATCATCTGTTTCACTGAAAGCCTGGTACCGTTGCAAAGTCGTGGTGGATTGATGTTTCGGAGAAGAATGATAGGCACGCCAATTTTCAATGTTAGTTTTTTAAGACTCCAAAGGACCCCCCAGAGGATCGTATCGAAAAAAACACCTGTCCTATGTTGGTTCTCCAGTTGCGTAAAATATTTGTGCCAAGTTTGGTTGAAATCGGTCCAGTGGTTTAGGAGAAGATGTGGAAGACCCCAAAGAACCCCCAAAAGGACCCCATAAAAAAAACACCTACCCTATGTTGGTTCTCCCGTTGCATAAAATATTTGTGCCAAGTTTGGTTGAAATCGGTCCAGTGGTTTAGGAGGAGATGTGGAAGACCCCAAAGGACCCCCAAAAGGACCCCCCGAAGGATCATATCGAAAAAAACACCTATCCTATGTTGGTTCTCCCGTTGCATAAAATATTTGTGCCAAGTTTGGTTGAAATCGGTCCAGTGGTTTAGGAGAAGATGTGGAAGACCCCAAAGAACCCCCCAAAGGACCCCATCGAAAAAAATTCAGAAACCTTCGCGGGCGTGCGCACAACAACTCACCGAAGTTTCATCGCAATCGGATGAATGGTATAGGAACGCATACGGGACAAAGAAACAAAGAAACATTCATTTTTATAGATATAGATACAAACAAGATATCTGTAATAATTTGACAGTCTCAACACTCCTTAGAAATTTTGAAGGAGTCTTTCAATAAGTCTGAAAGCTATGTTTACAAAAAACTGTATATATTATTATCAGTTATGTATGTTTGTGAAAAGTATTAGATATAGGCCTATAGATATCTATAGAAACATACATAAACTGAAAAGGTAGGACTAAATGACTTAGTTAAATTGAAATGCAAAAATTATTGCAGTAGCTCAAAACGTTTAGCGCTTGTTGCATGCTTTGCAGTTCTCATTTTACTAAAACAGAGTAGAATAATCGAGGTGTTTCTAATTTTCTGATAATTTCAAAAATTATCTGAATTAGCTTACTAGTTACAGACAGTAGATAATTGTTAATTAATAAAAAACGGCAATAAAAGATTCAAAAAAACTTTGCTGTAAAAAGTTTATTTCAAGTTTTCTGCAACTTTTTGAAGTAAAACTCTTCAAAGTTGGGCATGGCGGTCCATATTTAATAATTAGACGTTATTTGTCAAACTCGAGGGAACCAAAGGCTTCGCCTTCAACTGTAGAACGACCTCCATAGTTTGAGACACTCTTTATTTAAATTCAAACAGTAAATTGTTTTGTAAAACGTCCACACAGTTCGTACAATCTGTAAATATTCTGGCACAAGACATGCTCTGCGAAAACGTACGAGAGTGAACGAACTTGCCCTAGATTCACTGAAGCCGGCGATGACTGGACTCGTTAATAATACGTATTTCGTCGGTGTGTGAGGGCGGAGTAGATTGACGCGTGGAGAAAAGAAAGGCAGTCGAATGTTAGCGCTGATTTTAGTGAATCGCTACTTCTTTTGCCTTCGTGTTTCATCCGTCATATGTTTACTTCACTCAAATCATGAAGATTTTAAGTAATCATCTCACGATGACCCGGTGCTTTGCCACTGAATATTGGGATATTAAAGGAGAAACAAAATTAAAAGAAAACTAGAATGAAAGATAAGAGGAGAGAGAGAGAGAGAGAGAGAGAGAGAGAGAGAGAGAGAGAGAGGGAGAGAGAGAGAGAGAGAGAGAGAGAGGATATGCAGATGTCTTACAGACTCCGTTCACATACGAAGACAATTCAAAACGCAGAGAAACAACAGCTCTTCCGGCGTATAGCTCCACGATATAATAACAGAATTAAGTCGTAGTTTTGGCTTTTGCTTTGCTTTAACACGATGAGTGTTAATAGCATACATATTTCAATTATTTCTTTTCACGACCAAAATATCTCTGGGAATAAATGAGCCTATATCAACAATTACATCATACGAGAAAAAAAGAATTAATTAAAGCAATAATGGCTTGGCTGACAAAAGCGATGCCAAACGACTAATACGAAAGTTGCCCACTTACAGCTTCACAGAAAATGAATTAAGAGTTAAAACGTTACTGCATCAGCGTCCAAAACGGTTTAAATTGTAGAGAGGGCTGCGTGCGCATATCAAGTTGCCAGCATGTGTTGCTAACGAGAAACATTAATTATAGACACAACGCAACTGACAATTTTAGCTCCACGTATTTTAGCAAGAACGTTCCTTTACTAAACGTATTCAAATACCAGTTACATCAAATTTATTGGATGATTTTCTCTGTGAACCCTGTTGTAGTAACACCCAGTGCGTAATTAAGTTTATTAGGTTTTGAGAACTTTGTATATCAGGTGTCCACATCTTGTGGATACGGGTTTGACAATCCCGATGACCCCTAGCTGGATTCTCACTTTGCTTCAACTTCGCTTGGGTGAAATCCCTTCCTTTAGTATTCTCTGTCTAGTCTCTCTTGACTCCCTCTTGTTCTTTTCTGACCCCGACGTTATTAGAGTAATCGAGGCCTAGGGTGTCTTCCTTTTTCAATTCTAATTTCTTCTTGGATTTCGTTGTCCATGACGTGTCCGTTACTTAACTAGATATAACTATTTCACTACCGACTCGGAACACAAAGTTTTTTATGGGTAAAAAAGTAAAAGTGTTTACCTTACAGCCTGAACCGGTTTTCGCTTTTAAAAAGCTTCTTCAAAGCTCCACTACAGAATTCGCCTTTGCAAACCAACTCATTGAAGCAAACCACACATACAAAAACATCGACAATAACATGGACATTCTACACATACACACAAAAGGCCGAAAACTAGAGAAAACTAGACACTCTAGAACAATTGGAAATATACAAACACACGAGAACACATAAAAACGACATCCTAAACGAACAGACACAATTCAAATCACACGCATTATTCGAACATATCACACCCCACACATACAATATCGATCTTTCGAAAATCGATACCGTCGCCAACAAGACGGACAGTACTCCCAGCGGCAGCCCCAGAAGAAGCTTTTTAAAAGAGAAAACCAGTTCAGGCTGTAAGATAAAAAGTTTTACGTTTTTACACATAAAAAACTTTGTGTTCCGAGTCGGTAGTGAAATAGTTATATCTAATTTCTTAATTTTAGTTGGCTCAGGATCTTAGAGTGCTCACTGATTCCGATAGGTGAGCACTGGAAATACTAAAGAAACGTTCAATATCAGAATAACTGATACAAAGCCACCAAATCTTATCTCAGAAAGAGAAGGGTGAGGGCGAATCTCCTGCGCCCCAAAACAGGGCCTCTTCTAAGGTATGGTAACCCTGACAGAAGACTCTCTGGTCCTCCTGGTAGGGGGTTGTGCAACAGGCCAGTAACCTGTTCATGTAAAACTTTAAAATACTTGTAGTATCCAAAGCAGCCTCGGAGTAAGGGTCGGAAACTCTGGCAGTAGGACCCTGGCAAAGAATTAGGATTTGAGTAAATGGATTTCAGTCTATAAAGCCATTAGTAGAAGAGACGTGGGTCGTCCGAGGATGAGATGGGTGCCGGAACAGGTTTATATAACCTAATCCTTCAAGAGGAGAAGAAGAACTTTGTGTTGTTCCGGCTAGACAAGAAACAGTCACCAAGTATACGAACCAATGGTTACAACTTTACAATACAGTTGCAATTGACAGTAAGCATAGAAGCAAATTTCTGTTGCAAGGTAGACGAGCATATGGCGAGATGAAATAACCTGCAAAAAAGATGGCAATGTTTTCATGACGTTCAGTTTCAATCAACCTACAGTAATACTTAATCTTGGCTCACCTTCTTTAAAGTTATTTAATTACATATTAACCCAAGGCATTCTTCTCGAAATAAGCCCTAATCGGCTCTCTTCACGATTTAATCATTTTTCTATTCTTTACCGTTGCTGTCTACTGTCAAGCTCTCAAGCCTCCGATCTTAATAAATTCCGATATTTTTTCACTGGATCTTCCACATTTTAAAAGTCTAATTAATTTGTCTCTGAGTCCAACACATTCATACACGGCTACGCTGCGAACACACATTTTCTTCGTTAGTCTGTTTCTTAATGCATTATTCAACATACTTGAAAGCAGCTTTCTCTTTTTTATTAATAGCCAGCAGTGCAATAGCTCAAACAGCTTATTTGTCTTGTGGACCTCATCTACTGTCAAACGGCTTATTTGTCTTGTGCACCTCATCTACTGTCAAACGGCTTATTTGTCTTGTGCACCTCATCTACTGTCAAACGGCTTATTTGTCTTGTGCACCTCATCTACTGTCAAACGGCTTATTTGTCTTGTGCACCTCATCTACTGTCAAACGGCTTATTTGTCTTGTGCACCTCATCTACTGTCAAACGGCTTATTTGTCTTGTGCACCTCATCTACTGTCAAATGGCTTATTTGTCTTGTGCGCCTCATCTACTGTCAAACGTTTTATGCCGCTCAAATATTCTCGTAACGCAAATATTTCATTGGTTCACGGTTAATGAGGTAAAATAATGTCTTGAATGATTAAATTCTTTTTGATCTGGTCCAATCATCGTGACCAATGCGGTTGGTTTTAGGTCTATTGACAGACTCCCGCAACACCTTCGCTGACACATATACGCGTATATTCAATATGCTGGAAGTTATTATTGTTATTAAATTATTTCTTTAATTTTATTTGGTATTTTTATAATTATATTTCCTCCTATTGGCTTCATTTTTCGTCACTACGTGAAGGAATGGTGTCGGACGTGTGAAATATGTGCTACAAGTAAGGGCCCACAAACCATAAGGACGAGGAAAATGAGACAGTATAACGCTGGACTGCCTTTCGACAGAATTACCATAGACACTGCTGGACCTTTCCTAGTTACTGACGATGGAACCGGCATATCATCGTTATAGAGAACTGTTTTACTAAGTGGGTGGAAGCTTATGCAATTCCAAATCAGGAGGTTACCACTGTGGCAAAGGCGTTAGTTCACAACTTCTGTTGCCGTTGTGGAGTTCCTATGGTAATCCATACGGATCAAGGGAGGAATTTCGAGTCAGGAGTGTTTAAAGAATTATGCCGTCTACACGGAATTCGAAAGACCAGGACAACGCCTCTCCATCCTTAGTCCGACGGAATGGTAGAAAGATTCAACAGGACAGTTGAGCAGCATCTGTGGAAGGTTGTTGACGAGAACCAAACAGACTGGGACCAACGTATACCTCTATTCATAATGGCGTATAGCTCATCCGTACACGAGGTACTGTGTTATCACTATAGTCCTCTGTTTGGACTACGCTTTAACATTGTTTCATATTGAAATCAAATATTTTACACCTGAATTTCCACCTTGCAAATTTTACGATATTGGCATATGACGAAACGAAGTATTTTATTATATTATAGATTCCTATTATTTCTCCTGCGTACAATAAAGAGATACTTTTTATCCATTAAATAGACTTAATTGTGACTTAGTATATGCAACTAATAGGTTGTAACTAATCATAAGGTCAATAATTATTATCAATGCTAATATCACAAGGAAAATGAAGAAACTGGGTAATGGAACTGCCCTCGAGATTAGGAGGAAATCTAATTTGACTGAAATACAACACGCCTACAGAAAATATTATGATTATAATGTATAATTTAATAATATTAAATATTTATTACAATTTTGGGTATTTATGACAATATTTATCTTTGATTATGGGTGTATTTTAATATACATAACTATTAACACTTTTAAGTAGTAACTGTGACAAAGTTCGTATTATTTATTGTGTTTATTGTTCCCCAGTAGTAAGTGTTCGAGTTTGCAGCGAAGGATGCAGACGACAGAATATCATTGCAGCTAACAGCTGTTGTTGTGTATTGGGGACATAATTGGAAGTTAGCTTAACCGCTCGCTCGCTCGGAGGTCCTCCTCATATTGCGTAAGCCCACCGCCACGGAATACTAAACAAGCGGTCCACTACAATTATTTTGTTAATCCAGATAATGGCGGCACAGGCGTGTGTTACGAGGTCGCGGTACCGCTACAGCTAGTACGGACCTCACAAACTCCAACACAAAACCCGTTGTTCCGAAATTTTCCTCTCTCTCTCGTCCTCTCTTTCATTCACTCTTTCTTAAGAACGTTTCCTTTTATCTGTCACTTACGAAAAAAACCGAATGGGGACTGAAAGGGAACAGGGGTTCCCACGTGCGGCAACCTGAATGAAGCTGAACTCAGTTCATCTTATAAACTATTTAAAATTTAAATAGTGATTCTAAACTCCTGAAAATTTTAGTAGCGTTTGGTGAAGCATTCGTGGTAATGAGAAATTGTTCAAACGTTGATCTAAACAGAATATGAAAAGCTGGAACTGTATGACCACGGGGGGTTCATGACGCAGCTGGGTTGCTTCTCCCTAGGTTTAGAATGGTGACACTGTTTATAACAAGAACTGACCCGCTAAAACACTGTCTGGTAAATATTTATTTGCACCTCATAATACGGTAATAATATAGTTGTTGTTCAACTGCTGAATGCAAGAACATGACACTACATGAAATCGTGTAGATGAAGTAAGCTGCAATGTTGTCAAGTATGACATCAGCGAAGAGACAGAAGGAGAAAGTTAGCTTACTCATATGCACAAGTTGGCAACGTTAAGCACCGACAACGGGCCATATAGGAACAAGGACCCACTATACTACTGGCCGGAGTGCTGGAAACGTGACGTCACACTAGGCGCCGAAACGGAACCCGGCCGGTAATGCTGTTTACTGTGTCGCGTGCTCAAATATCCTTTCCTACACACACCTGTAATGGTTTACCTGAACACGTCCTATATGGTTGTAATCTGTATGAACTAACAAAGACCTTGGTATGACAAAATGTAGAGTTTTGTGAGCAACAACAGTTATATTTACCATTTGAGAAAGGTCAATTTACACGAAGGATGTAAAAAAGTTGTGAATCGAGGTAATTGACAGCTTATCGGGGAAATAACTTTTCAAGTTTCTTTATGTAGATAAACAGCCAAACTTTCGTATTGTACAAGATTTTACATCATGTATGATAAATAGTACCAGAAGCGGGGTAAGCAGAAAAATTAAAGAAATAACCGATTACTAACTGCTCAGTATTTATTTACAACAATATTTGATCATTTGAAGATGGTGCATTACAATCGCGTATTGCCCTACATCTAACATACTTATATGTAATTTAAAATCTACTTATAATAAAGTTATTTAGACTAACTTAACAATTCTGTGTCTAACATTTATCTAAGTTAACGCTGAACTTGGCTGAAATTTGTGTACTTTTCTCTTTTTGTCCGATTTGACTTCATTCTGAGCATCTTTCCTTTTTTATTGAATTTGTCATTACGGGATTTTGAATAATTGTTTAATAAGATGTTACAAAAGGAAAATAAACATTTATCGATAAGTTTGTTAAAATTAATTTCACATATATTACATTTTCTGTGGATGATGGATGTCAATAAAACCTAAAACAGTGGATTTTAGCGCTACTCTCTGATTAGTGGACAATAAAAACTGTATTTCGTATCTGTCAGATACAATTAATGTAAACACTTTGAAAGCTAAACTTAGTACTTCCATCACATAATCTGAAGGGTATTTTAAAGATCCTCTATTAATAACCTTAAAACAGTAACTGTCCTTTTGTGGTACAACAGTAGACTCAGTATTTATTGTAGTAAAGAAATCTGTACATCCAGTGCAAGAGTTATTTTATTTTTTTAAATACTGTGTACCAAGTAACCACCGATATAAAAAAGGGCTAAAGTGTAATTTTCTGATAAGATAACATCAGTTATGTCTACCTGCAGGTCATCAAATATTTGATTACAGTTGTCATGCATACCATTACTATCGCTTTCTTCACAGTCTGCTGTGGAAATCTGTGATACATACTCTACTGTGTCTAGAGGAGTAAACTCAAAGTTTATAGTTTTTTTTTCTGATTCAAATACCTGCTTGACTGATACATGGTAACATGCACCACTCATCTGTCTATACTGGCTAAATCTGGCCTCTAACGCATCGGTCTGAAATTTGGCTAAACTTTGTACTTGTCTAAACTTTGTACTGTAACATCCGCATTGCAGTTGCGTGCAGTGACGTCATTTTTCTCCCCCGCTAATCTGCTGCCGGCTTGAATCCAGGCTAGCAGCAGTCAAGTTTAGTTTAGTTACTTGCAAGACTCCGGACGGGCAACTCGCCTCAGTTCGCCAGCCGCGGCTACATTATTTTTCAATATTTCTAAATTTTAGCATGATCATCATGCGCTAATTACTTAGGCGTTCTCGGCCTCTACGCACGATTATGGTTTTCAATATTTAATTCTATCTCAATTCTCAGGCATTTATGTCGCGCTAAACTGCACGCCCCAGCAACTATCTTCTGACAAATTCTCAATAAATAATTAACTCTAAAAACATATACAGTCCACTTCGTTATTTCATTTCTCACCAGCTAACTCAACAACTAGCGTTCTACGACTAACTTAAGATTACTTCGAAAGCGTCTAAGACGCAACACGTCTTCTAAGAGAAACGAAATAATCTCCATTAAAGTGTTAACAGTATATAGCAATGCTACATGTGTTTCATTGGTTAATTTTCCTCTCCTTTTAGCTTTTGTCAACTCCTCCCCTTGAACAGGTTCATCCCATTTAACTAACCAGTTACTAAAAGTCTTCAAAAAACAAAATTAGTATCTGTTACAGACTGGATTGGTTTAAAGTTTTCGTCATTCAATTTAACTCCCTTGTACATATGTTTTACGTTGACAAACTTCCACCACTTTAAAATGACCTGAATGAAATGTGCTGTACACATTCTTAGTTTCTGTTTTACTAAGTGACGAATTTTCATTCAAAGCAGCAATATTTTTCTCGTCGAATAACCTACAGCACAAATGAACATTTTTCCTCTCTATTGATGCTGGGTATAACACTTTTATTGACAGAGCAGGAGCCAGTTTAACACACTGTTCTCCTCACTTAAATGTAAGAGTTTGAGATCTGATACACAAGCCATTTCTTTTACGTAATTTTTGTCGAAATTTGGAAACACAAATGTTTGCCTGTTATCTACTTGGTTTAACCAGTTATTTAATACATTTAAACAAGTGAACTGGATCGAACATAACATAAATATTCTGTGACTCACAGTAAGGGTTTACAAATTTTGTTTGAAGAGCGCCTCCACAAAATCGCTCAAACGTATTTCTGTTTACCCTGTTGTTATCAGATATCAAACAAAATACTTTAAACCCTATCTCAGCAGTCTCAGCAAGTAGTTTTATTACTAGATTTGTTAAGGTGAACAGCGTATCACTAGATACATTTTTAATAGGGAACAACCCAACGACATCTTTGTATCTGGACATAAATGAGGAAATCATAAAAACTTGGACTGTACTTGCAGGCTCTAGTGCATTTTGGTCATTAACTACTATACCCTCAACCTTCCCACCCTTATAAGTGATTTCGGGCTTAATATAAATTTCATCAAGGAGTAGGCAGCACAACTTTTCATTTTCTTCAAGGACACTAAGTTTTTTCTGTAAGTAATCAATGTGGCCAGATTGTAAACCTGAAGTATTAACTCCTAATTTAAAAGTAAATTTATTTAAATATTTTGGGTGTAGCATTCTCAGAAGCTTAGCTACCCTGATATAGTTATAGGATGCTGGGAAAGTAAAAAGTAAAGCAGTGAATCAAACTAAAGTATTTACACAATAACTGACTTTCTTTTTGAATAGTAAATTAAATTGTTCCTGTAAAAATCTTAAACTTTTGCTTACATCAAGATTATCTAAACAGTCATCAATTAGACTACCGAGAGAACTATTTACAGAGCTGATGCGGTCTTCAGTACTACAATTAATATTAATCTGCCTGTTCTCATTAAATAAGTATTCGAGTAAAGCGTGTAACTGTGACCATAAACATAGACGTTTCCTACCACAACAAATTTCTAAAATCTTTGGATCATCGTAAATAATTATGTCATCTCTTGATAATACATTAAAAGAAAAATCCTTACTTATAAATAGATTTATCAATACTTTAACATTACCTCTTTTGGTTTTATAAACAGAGAAAAAATTTAAAGTGTCTTCACTGGCGTGCAAATGAAAATGATTAATAGAATGGTCATCACACTTAAGTTTATATCTTTCTTTAATATCACTTAAGCTATTTATAGTGTCTAATATCTTTACTTGGCTCTTCCGGTGTTCTTCTCGCTGCCGGATTTCCTCTCTCCTGCTTGCAGGGTCTCTTAGAGGGGGAGGTAGATTTCTCATCAAATATACGGGCTGGTTTTCAAAAACTGTTGGACATGCGTCTGCAGCTAATTTCACACGTTGTCGTTTTACAGTCAAGACGGTGCCGTCGGGCCTTGTCCTCTCGCAAGATATAACGTTCGTCGAAGTGACGAATGCAAACAACAGATCGTTTGCTGGGCGTGAAGTTTGCTCTGTGAATGGCATTTAGCCATTTTTGACACTGGATATGATCCTTCGGGAATCTAAAAACAGTCACTGAACTATCTGTGTTATAATTGCTTTTGCATCCTGGTACGCAGCATGAAGTTGGCATGTTTTTAATATTATTATCACAAATGTACGGAATGAAAAATAGTTGCAACAAAACTTCCGTATACGAATAGAAACACGTGTGTAAGTGTATACTGACTAAAAAAGCATTGGGCTGGTGGTGCGAAACCGGTCCGGCGCCTACTGTGACGTGCGCGTGGAGTGGAGGGGGTGACTCTGGCCAGTAGTATAGTGGGGCCTTGATACGAACGAGCCAAAACGAGCCGGCAAGTATAGAATACTGCAGGTGACGCGCGCATGTTGCTGACAGCTGATGACGTCACGCGCACCACTCGACCAACGCACCACAGCAGTGTACAGTACGAGTATACCTATACGTTTAGAATTTACTGCATGCTACACATAATTCAACTAAGAATGCTTCGAGCACAGAATAAACTGATATTATAATTACTTGATAGAAAGTTAATTACACACATGAACATAACACATCCTAAAATGCATACAATATTAAACATTTTTGTTTGTTAACGGTCCAAGTCACGTGTTTTAATTTCTTATTTTCTTACCTTTGTTAGGTCCGTCTTGTGACTTTTATCTTTAGAATAAAATTAGTGTGACGCGTTTCAGGTCATCTGACCCATCCTCAGACACTTGCTCGAAAAGAGGTCGTCATATATTAAAATTCAATTAAAATAAAAACACACATATGTAAATTCATTGTCAATAATTAAATGTTCAAAAACATGAATAACACTGTTGTCGTGGTGCACCGCGCGATTACCGATCGATACTCCTTATTATAATTACTTATTATACTCCTTATTATAATAATTACCGATCGATTGCAAAAACAATTATCGATCGGTAATCGCGTGGTGCACCACGACAACAGTGTTATTCATGTTTTTGAACATTTAATTATTGACAATGAATTTACATATGTGTGTTTTTATTTTAATTGAATTTTAATATATGACGACCTCTTTTCGAGCAAGTGTCTGAGGATGGGTCAGATGACCTGAAACGCGTCACACTAATTTTATTCTAAAGATAAAAGTCACAAGACGGACCTAACAAAGGTAAGAAAATACAATATTAGTTTAAATATCGGCCTAGTGTCAACAAATAAACTTACCTTCTTCCATGTCCTCATTTGTAACTCTTCCATTTCGATTAACGTTAATCTCTATCCTACAAGCTCACTATGTTGTTTCTTCAAACAATATCACTACACAAATTTTTATATACACTTTTTATTTATATATTTTATATATATTTTTTTTTACAATAGAACTACAAGCACTGTGTGCCATTTAACACGCCAATGTATTTACAGTATGTAACTACTTTTTTAAACTTTTTCGTTTGTTTTCTTGATGAAGTTTCATAACTACGTTTTTTATTTTGGACTTTCTTATTAACGCTTTCATTCTAATAAACGATCTTGTTCTTGCATAGCATCGCAAGGCAAATTCCTCAAAATGGGGATATTTGTTGATTATGAGATCGCAAAAAATGTTTATAACGTTTTTAGAGCGATTTAATGTTGCCATGAAACAACTGAAAGTCTGTTCCCAATTTTCTAATTTGTTCACACCATTCCTCACTAGGTCTCATACGTTTTCCTCTTGAAAGAACCGATAACCAGTCCGATGTCTGTATATCGTCTGCACATTTACCGTAACGCATATGTTCTTTACATTTTGGGAATTTTTTGTACAATCTGTAACATCCAAGCAAGGATTTCTAGAAGTTCCTCATTTTCATTCAGCTCTGTGCCACAAGTAATTGTAGACTGATTTGATGTTTACGATTCCTCTTTAGAAAAGTCGGATTTTTCTCCTTCTAAATTTGACTGAACTCAAGAAGTCCATCACATGTCTCAGGAAAGCCACTGTTATTCGGAAGCAAATTATCGTCATAAGCCGTAGGAAAAGCTTTATTTATTACGTGTGCTGTTGACGGTATGTTCTCACTTGTGTCGTCATTTAGTTTGTATGTTCCTGTTGTTTAAAACTACTGAGGTGTTTTTACCCAGTATTGAAGACTTAATTCTTTGAATAACTGCTACCGGATTTGGTTGATCGTAAAACAAACCTAAGCCCCGAATTTCCGAAAAATAACTTTCAAGAACGTCTTGATTTAACCTTGACGTCATTAAAAATAAATACCCGTCTTTTTTCAGGTCGTTAAATAAACCTCTTAAACTTTCAATTGAAATGTGAAAGCCTTTTTGAAACGGAAGTAGGGCAGTTTTCCCGTAACCCGCATCTGTAAGCATAAGTTCAGCAATTTATCTAGAGCTTCGTCTTGTACTTGTAGATCGATTCCATATCCACTTTTTATCATGTTTTTTTCATTCACACCGCATCTAGAATTTAGTACATCGAAACCATCGTTTATTGTTTTCACAAATTCTCCTATATATGAGACTGTTCAGGAAAATGATGTAAAATCGCTTTCGAAACTGTTTCCGAGAGTAACTCTGCTGCCTTCCTGACGTTCTGCCGTTCACTTCCGGAAATAATCACATGCGAACTACTTAATTTATAACAATACTGAAGGTCCGATCTATTATAATTCAGTTCAATTAACTTTTCAAATACTTCCTTTGTTATTATTTTACCAGTGGGTAGAACAAAACCGTGGTCTATAAGATGATTCCTCAAGAGTTTTAGCAAATGAGGCACATCGCAAAAAGCCCAAACTTTTCTTTCGTCGCAAGTGGGATTGGTGATGTAGGATTTCGATGGTGTAATGAGCAGTTCAGAAAACAGCTTGCGATTGGAAGGACCCATATCGCATACGAAACCACGCACTTTGAAACCAATTGACTCAACAGAAATTATTATGTTTATCAATAAATCTTTAGTAATGGGCACATCAAAGTCATAAAACAAAGGTTGTTTCCATTTTCCCATACGACTTCTGGCCATTATCACTTGTACATTTGTGTGAGGTCCAATGAAACAGTCGTCTACATTGTCATAACAAATAGTACTTTGTACTTTCATTTCGTCGAATGACAAAATTATGTCTTTTTCTCCGTCATTGAAAAAAGGAACCTGCTCTCGCATAATCCGAAGACTTAACTCAATAACACCAGGCTGGCATTTCACAACAGAAAGTCGACGTTGAATCGTACGTTCGCTCAGCAGAGGGTAATTTAAAACACGTGTTGCATAATGAAATGCTTTTTTCGACAGCGATCTAAGAGTAACTGCTTTTGCAATATCTTCGGAATCCCAATTCAGGCATTTTCCGGATTTTAGATACGTTACTTGTCCACGTGTAAAAATATTTTCGTACACATTTAAATATGCTTTGTCTTGAACGAAGAGATTTTTAACAAAGCAATTTCTTCTTTGAGTGCAGTAATCTGTTCCTCTAATACTAAAATAATTCATTTAAATTCTTATTTTCATTTGTTAGTAAAGTCACTTCGTGTTCATACTGATTACTACTTAGGCCTAACTCACCGGTTTCGTTGACTACTTTTTCAATCAAAATATTTTTTTCTACACTATCGTTTAATAAATCGCTGATATCCTGCTTTCTTTTTCTAATTTCAAATCTGTTTTTACGATCAGTTTCATTTAACAAAGACGTAGCACATTTTTCTGAAGATTGCGGAATATTTAGGTGAGGAATTGGCGTCTTCTTTAATCTTTTCTTAGAGGAAATGTTTAACAACTCGGCCTGTAAATCCCGTTCGTAATCGTTTGAATCAAAATGTTCAGAGCACAACACAGCTTTCTGCACGTTGAAGCTATCTTTACGTTTACACAAATGAACTCAGATACGTTGCACGTTTAGTTCTTTCGAAAATCTGTGTAAGGTAATACCTCTCGCTTTACTGTTTTTATAATTATTTTTACACGTTGCAACAGCACAAGTGGAAGCCATTTTTCACAGAACACTCAGTACAAAATTAAAACACTTGTAACATACACAAAAACACAAAGTCACACAAAACCACGATAATAAACACGCATGTACTCGTAAGAAAGCAATGCGCTGTAAGACACGTGAGGCGTGTGACGTCACGCACTCAGTAAAGCTACTGCGCACACAGCAAGGTCACCTACCATGATCTATACTGCATTAGACTGAACTCCAAGTCTCTGAAAGGAACGCGGGAAGAGAGAGAGCGTAGACACAGGACGCGCAGTTGCGTTAAACAATCAGCGATTACTGAGAAATCCCGATTCACACGCATTAGCAAAACTCACTCAACGTTCACTTTCCTCTCATTGAGCATTAAGCAGTTAACTGTGACGCTATGTGTTTTACAAGAATTGGCACTGTTAAATATTATTAGTATTAAAATCTAATTTTAATTTCACATAGATTATCATTTCGAAATGTAATAGATGACTTACATTTTAAAGAGAGCGGCTAACTCCTCATCTGTTTCCTCTTCCCTGTCAGTACTGAAACTGCGATCAGAGTCACTGTTACTGCTGTCTATGTTGTCACCACTGTCACTGCTGATATTATCATCATCTGAACCTGATGTGATAATAATCTTGTCAATAACGTCTGACACTATGCCATCACTTTCCCAGTAATAGTCCTCTACTTCCCCAACTTTCTTGGAGTACCCTACCCAGTCACTTTCAGTTACCGACATTATTGCTTGCTCAGTTATTTCAGTCAATTCCGTAAAATTAAGACTTCCATGACTGTTGCAATTTCGTATGTAGTTTTTAACTGTTTCCCAGGCAAGTTCATAAGATTGAGGCGCACATATAGGGAGGAAGCCGTACAACAGTGTGACCCTTGCTTGATAAACATTTATCACTCTTGTATTGTTTTTCTCTAGCCCGATGGAGTTCTATAATTAGAAAAAGATGTTCCTTTCTCATACCTTCATCGCAATTAATACCCTTATTTCTCAGAAACTGTATCATTCGAGTTTCGTAGAATACTTTGTCGGAATCGTCTCAGCTAAAACAGAATGATACGGTGCATTGTCCATAACTATTACTGATTCCGGCGGAATATTTGGCAACAACTTATTCTCAACCCATTTTTTAAATTTTCATAGTTCATCTGCCCATGATAGTCACAACTAGTACTTCCAAGTTTGTACAAAAGTTTAGCACCTGGAATAAAGCCATTTTTACTTCCCGCATGTAAAATCATAAATCATCTGTTACCAGCACTGTAATTCTGTAACACACCAAAAACCTCATTTGACTGCCAACATTTATCTACTGTACAGTTATATTACTGTCGACCCATGTTTCATCTAAAAAAATGTTTCTCCCAGATTCCCGAAAGCTTTTAATTTGCACAAGGTACTTGTAACGCATCATTACAATTTCTGGTTTTTCAATTAACACTTTTCTTTTAATTCTACATTTCTTCCATTTGAATCCCACACTTTTAAGCACTCGCGTCAATGATTTAGCGCCCCATGGAAAATGGATTCTTTCTTTCACGATAGGTAGGAGTTTTTTAACAGTAGGCACAACGTTTTGATTTTTTTTTAAATCTTGAACAATATTTCTTACGACACATTTATCGAAATCGTCAAGAAAAAGTTTCCTTTTCTCACACGTTTTACGTTTTTTCCCCGGTGTGGAGAGTTTTCCATCTGGACTGCATTTTCTTTGCTTCCTCAAGTACTTAATGAAGCTTTTCGATTTATCACAGTAATACGCAGCTCGTTTTGTTGCTAGATTAAGTGGGTACGTCAGCAAATTTTGTCGTTTTCCTTCATCACATTTTTCAATTACATTGCTAATTATTTCGCGACCTTCGCTATGAACAACGAAACTTTTTTTCTTTGTTTCGATGATCCTTGAAGAGACATTGTGAACAGACGGTTACAAATAACAAGATAATTCACTCACTAACAGAAAGTAACTAAAAGTACCGGTACATTAATCCTACGCGATAGTTCACAAATTCGTATTTTTAATGTTACTATGGCACTTTAAACTGCTTAAAATGACTAAGTTGTAAACACAACGCCAATAATACGTAGTCTTTAAACGCACTTACTACCGTAACGGTAAAAAGCGGACCGCAACAATATTACAAATTGGTAGTCTGCCTTTGTGATGGATGGCAGTTTGCACTGTGAACAGGGCTGATGAATCATTGGCTTTGACAAACAAACAATACCAACACAGACACACACACAACACAATCACGCATACTTTATCCCCTCCATCAGAGACTTGGAGTTCAGTCTAATGCAGTACTTACAGTGAGAACGAGCATCTCCCACCTCTCATACTGCTGGTCTCATAAGTAACCATTGTATCATACAATGTATATACTTCATTCTCCTAATTTCGTGCCCCAAATACAAATCAACTTTATACACTTAATACATCAAATTATATAGTCTACTTTTAAACGTCTGACGTCAGTCGGGGTCGGTAATAGAACTTTCCTGTGAATTTAGATTTTTGTTCTGAAAGCGAACAACGTATTAAATACGTTTACGAACGAATTACACAAACAGATACAATAATAATGGTATGCTATTTATTATCATACAAGGAAAAGGGAATTAAAGAACGTAGATCCGTCGATAAAGGCATAATGTAAACGACGGTGACGATAAAACCTTTCAGTCACGTACCAATCTACGGAACGCTATAACAGAATAGTTTTGAATAGGTAAACGTCACGGCAACGCGGTACTCTCATGTCACACTAAATACTGATCTTCACTATTCTTCCTCCAGTTCTACACATCGCCATCATCTTCATCATCATCATTAATTATCGTCGTCGTCATTTGATGACCTATAAAGGGAAAGTATTTCAAGACAGAAAAAGACATAATTTATATATATCACTGTGGTATATATATGCTATATCATTGTATGAATTCTATACAATCTTATTTAATGAATCAACGACTGGTACCCTTCACAATTGCATTCATTAGTCTGCAATCTGAACATCTCATGCTTCATTTGTCAATGAGATGTGTGGGCACCAGTGAATGCTTAACGCAGACCTTTTACGGATTAGATAGTGTGGAACGCCTTGACGACTAAAATACACGGACGCTCGCTGCTTCCTCAGCGAACAGGAAAATTAAAAACATTTTATTTCAGAATACTTCTCTCAGTATACTGACTTAGATTCATGTCGACAATACAACGGTCCTTTCGTTACACAGTACTACCAACAGATTCCACAACGAGACATTTCTGCCTCATTTTATATGCATTTGGTAATATTTAGTTTGGGTATTTCAATTTGTGTCTACGCGCGTTCACGCTTTTGTGTATATAAAATGTGCGCGCGTACGCGCAGTATACAATAAACAATATTCAACTGAACCCATTTACGTGGCTGTGATGTATTTGTTTATAACTGCCACATTTATTATTTTTGGAAAGTAGTAGTAGTACCACTCAAACAATTAATTACTTATTGACAAACAATAGTACAAATTGACATTAAGAACTAATTGCTTACATCGAAACGGACACCCACTGTTACCGCTAGTATATTTTAAAGCGACGTTTCACGTACCGACGTATCGGCCGTCATCAGGCACGAATACACTTACGTAGACAACGAAGACAGTAACTCAACCACTTGGAGACCGCTCGAGGTAAAAGTCGTCAAAAGTGAACAAGACGCAAAATATTTCACGATCTCCTTTTTCTTCTCCTCTTCAAGGATTAAGTTATATAATATAGTTTATATATTCCGGCACCCATCTCATCCTCGAACGACCCACGACCCTTCTACCATTGGCTTTATAGGTCGGTGTCGCTTTCGGCAATCGATCCTCTGTCATCCTTTGGAGACGATCCCACCATTGTCTTCTGTAAATTGAAATAATTCCATCTATGTCCTTTACTTCGAGTTCTGCTCTGATATTCTCATTCTTTATTCTATCTTGCAATGTATAATTTAAAATGTTTCGAAGAAACTGGATTTCAGCACTCTGAATCTTGCCGCATTCCTTTTTTGTCATGACCCACGCCTCACTCGCATAAATCAATGCCGGTGTTGCAATTGTCTTATAAAATTTAATCCTTGTGCTGTGTCTTGTTTTATTTCTAAGATTTCTATGAAGCGAACCACAAAAATTCCTACATTTATTTATCTTCTCTCTTATATCATATTCAGATTCATAGCTTACTGCACAGCCGAGATATTTGAAACGGTTCACTTGTTCAAAAGCGCTATTGTTTATAACTATCTTAGTCCTCACTGGATTTTTACCTTTAAAGGCTATGGTTTTGGTCTTTCTTACTGAAATTGTCAGTGCGTACTCTCTTGCCACGTCTTGTAATTGACACATAGCGATAAAAATTCTCGATAAAAATGAAAATAAAATGTATAAATAGAAAAGACTGAAACAGTAAATCGGATAGGCCTTGCTACATAAAGGCACATATATAGGCTTAAACACAGTGGCAGAGCCCGGGTCTGAACCTAAGGAAAGCATACATGACCTTCTCCTTGTTTACATTTTTACACGAGTTTGTATGAAACAATATTTAATTATGCAAAAAAATAACTTCGTCGTTATTCATTATGTGGATATTTGAAGTTAAATAGAACTTAAAAATTATGTACATAATTTTTGGTATTTTAAAGACAATTTAAATACCAATATACCTTATTTTTTGGAACACACTAATACACCATATTTTATTGGAATACACCAGTTAAAAATCTATTTAAGATAGTGGGTGAACAATCCGTAAACAATTTTGAAAACCAGTGCACTCTTCAATCAACAAAAAAGTACACACTGGTCTAGTTGAGACAAATGGAAATAAATCTCTTTTTGCCATTTAAATTACTTTTTGCTATTTTACCACTTTCATTACGTTAAATGAAAACGACAAAAAATATTATGGAAATCACAAAATACAACTGATGATGTCTAATAGTAAAAATACCCATCTAATTCACGACAGGCCTACATAAGAGAGGGCACGTGAAACTTTAACGCGAAAAGTTTTACAGTACTCGATATACTGTACTGAAGTTTACTCTGCAGATGGGGTATTACAGAACTTTTCTCCACAGTATGGGAACCTAGAACAGAATGCCCAGCAAGAAACGTATAAGCAGCGCTTTGATGCTTTTTATTACGGATAAGAGAAGCGATATATTTCAGTGAGAAGTTTATCGGGTCCGACTGAGTTTTGTGAACCGATCAACTGAATCCGGCGGTTAAGAGGCTTTCCGACACATGATCACGTTCTGTCGGGAGAACAGTGGTTTTTTATACTTTTGTCGACCTTGTAGCTTAAAACTCCTAGCTAAAGATTCGCCCGACAGTATTTTATTGGTTTGCTTTTGATTACCTTCTGCAAAACAAACAAACGACACGTTATATTAGAATAAGTCACGCTCGGATAATTATTTCTCTTTGAAACCTTGATTATCTTTAATAGTTAAGAAGAGAGGACGACGAGTGTCATAAATATCATATTTTATTTTGCGTTGAACAGAACGCCAAAAGCTCTCTCATAAGTGGCAGCTGCTGAGTTGTATGGCACTCAATGCATCATAATTTATCTCTGGAAAACAAACTATTCAAAACTCTCTGCCTATGTAGTACTTGTGTAGCGACTATCCGTTGCTTCCTTATGTTACCAATCAATGTTAGGACATTTCCCTAAGGCCTTTAACATTAAGTACGTGATTTTCCGTCTGGTTTGTTCCGGCTACGTCCAAAGGAGCTTAGGTGGCCTATACCTTGTTCATGGTTTTAATAAACACGAGACTTTAATACCTCGTATTTTGTACCTCAAGTTTTCGCAGCATAAAAGCATTCGTTTACGATGACGTAAAATGACGTCACGAGAATACGTTTGTACGCCCACGGTTCAAAGGCTTTGATTTTTTTTGCGATCTCCTGTTTCTCCGACGACCAAGTTTCAGACGCGTAGGCATATAAAGTATTATCCAGCACTGTTTCTATCGTGCTTGATATTAATTTCCTCAGTTTCGTTACGTTTTGGTCTCTATTTTGACGATAGTTATCATTTAAAATTCCCTATTTGGAGTCCTGTTCCCTTAATTGCCTGTTCTTACTGACGTCAATGACCCTACGTAAATAACGTATTTTCATGTAATAATTGATACTGATGGAATTATTCTGAGTTCATTCTTTCCGTGCTGAATATGCTAGTTTTTTCGATCCCTGTCTACACGGATCGTTGATGTTCTCCGATATCGCAGCTACTGGTACTGGCTGGTCGCTAATAGTGCAATCTATCGACTGCTCGATTTACAGTATTACAGGATTTACAGTACAAAGCGGGTACTGTAAATTTGAATCTCGAGCCTAACAAATACATGCCGAAAGCGGACGATTCTAATAAGGCTTATGAGCTCCGGTGGTATGCGATCGGTTGCCTGGCTGAATAAATACTGCAGGTCCATCCGAAGCGATTACCAGAACTACACAGGGCATTCTACATTTAAAAAATCGAAACGAATATTTACTCTGTGGCCGTACCCCCTAACGAGAATAGGGTACTGAGCCACTCTATTGTTACCCGTCCAGTTTTTGTCTCGTGGAGGTAATTTCCCACACCGGCCTAGCAGGTAGGAGAAGGGTTACTCGCAAGGATAGGTCTTGAGTAAACTGCAACACCAAGACCGCGAGACTAGGAGGTACCGGTAACTGACCTTAGTGGTTTAGAGGAAATACTTGACCATTTACTTATCCACAGTTTTTGCTTGCAAAATATATCATTTATTTTGTATAAGTACAGAAACTCACCAACTCTATGCGAGACGAAATTTGCATCCAAATATGTTTGCGTTGGCCAAATTATTCTAACGTCATTTTGAAAGGCAGCCTCAAAGTTAACCACGATTTCCTTTTACAATCCTTTTCGATTCTAATCGATTTCCTTTTAAACTTAATGAACGTTTTGCACCATGTAAATGGTGAAGAGCTGTTTGAAAAAGTTACAGCATTAGTCGAAAGTGCCATCTCTCGGACTGTAATACTTTTCTTTTTAAAACATTGATATTAGTTTGACAGGCATAAATTACTTTTCTGCTTTCATGGTCGTTTACAGCCAAGAAATCTGTTGTTGTTTTTTCGTGTCGGCCATCGAACGACCACATGCCAATTTCAATTCTTTATTCTTTGTTCTTTCCTTTTTTCCAATATTCTTTCATCTTCTCACTGTCTCTTCTTCCTGTCTTCAGTCCACTTTGAACCTGCGTTTTTCTCTCTCCTACCCTGGACTCCTCCATTATCAACACTTTTGGGCGAAAAACTTCTCCTTCAATTGCTTCTTCTGTATACTATTTTTTTCTAAATCCTTTTGGACTTCTTTAATCCAGCTTGATGTTGACTTCTTCCACCACAGATATTTGAAGATCTACTTTGTTAACATATTGTCGTCCATTCTATATAAATGTCCAAAAAGTAATAGTCTTCTTTTTCTCATTGTTTCTGTTATATTTTCTATGCTTTGATATATTTCAACATTACTTCTTAATTTCCAACCTTCTGAAGTTTTTCGTGGGCCTAATATTTTCCTAATAATTCGTCTTTCCAATAATTCTAAATTTGTCTAAATTATAATTCAGTGCTAGACATTCACTTGCATATAGGCATTCTGGCTTCACTACTGTACTGTGTAGTATACGCAAGTATTTTTAGATACGCACTTTTTATTGTAAATATCTTTATTTATACCATATGCCCTTTCCGTCTTATGAATCCTTTCTTCTATAGCAGATTTTTCCAAGCCATTCTCTTCAATTATCTCTCCTAGATACTTAAATTGTCGAACCCTCTCTATTCGACCAATATCTGTTACCAGGAATTTTGGCGCGTTTTTAATGTTTGTGAGAAATTTGTTTTTTTCTGCAGAAATCTGTTATAATTATTTTATTCAACATATACCAGTTCTCATGGTCATCCCCCCCGTGCGATTATAGTGTAGCAGTTTACTCACGTTCATCCTTTGCGATCTGATGCTTTTCCTTCCTCTTGACGGTGTGGCAATTAGCATATTTTTCTAGACCCTAAAAAACGGTGTGGTAATCACCTTCAGCCGTTTTTGTCATGCACGTGTTGATTAGCTTTCAAATGAAGGACGATGCTTTAACCACATCACCGCGTACACTTACAAATACTGATTATATGTTTTCTTATTAGAAGCATCGCCAACGTGTGCACTGATATCGCAATTTCCTAACACCGGTAACGGCAAATTCGTTTTTCTTGTTTATCGACCACTGCTCTGCGGACACGAAGTCTGCTCTGCGTTTAGTGGTGTATAAACTAATCTATACAACCGGGTTGAAGAAACAAAAACAATGTGTGGTCTATCTAGTTAACTGTTGTATCCGGTGGTAATTATAAGTAAACAGGTAGCCGCCCGGCTTGTGTTTTACTACTCCTCTCGCACTCTGTCTCACATGAGGCATGTTTATACAATAACAATAGACATACCTCTGCTCTTTGACTCAGCGCTCTGCACTATTGATCTACTTCGTCTTCCATTTCTTTGTTTTGTTCGTAACGCTGCTACTGTACAATATATCCAGTTACACGTGTACTCGGTCCGCAAACAGAAATTACACTGTTCCACACCACTACAGGCAAAAATTTCCGCTATCAACCTTCACAACTCACCATCAGATCGGAAATATACCTCTTCCGATTGTATATTTCCGATCTGATATAATGAACTGTAAAGCTTGAAAGCGCCAATCAGGAATTTTTGCCTGTAGTGGTGTGAAACAGTGTAACTTCTGTTTGTGTTTATAACCACTAACACAACTTTATTAATTAAAAAAAAAGTTTCACTAACGCCACAATACGGTTATCTCTCTTTTTTTTTATTTAAGTCGGTGAGAAGTGATTTCAAGTCTCGTGAATCCAGTCTAAAAACTACGATGTATTTAAATTTCTAGGCTCGGACAGTCGAATGATAAAACGGCTGACTCGTTAAAAGGAGATACTTGGTGATTGTCTTGTAGAAATATTCCATACTTGAGCACAGCACTATAGCCAGTAATGACAGGCACTTGGCGATCCAAACTCTGCTGCACGACGAGTAGTCAAAGTCTCAGGAAACGTTCTGACGTTGGCCAACCATAGACTCGTGCCAATAGGCCTGCTGGCGTCAGCGTGGTCGTAGGTGAATCAAGTCAAACAACAACAGTTCGTGTAGAAGCTATCTACGTACCTATAAATACAGTAACGGTCTTCCTAATAGTAAAAAGAAAAGGTAACAGAAGTGTGCGACACCTCCAAAGAGGGTAAGTAGAAGATCTGTAGAATTTCCTAAGGTGCTGACAGGACAACGATTGAAAACATGGTGTCCAGAATGACGAGTATGGGATAATCGCTCGACGGCGTTCCACCCTAACTGGAGAGATCGACCGCACGTAAATTGTAAATATAGGATAATGTTAAGGAGGGAGTTAAGGTGAAATTGGAAACGGCCAGAAAGGGAATGAAGTTTGTTAAGGTAGGACTAAAACCCCTATAGCTTACGTCGTTTACGGCACAGCGCTAAGTCTTCATGAACTACCTAGACGTGATAAGAAACTAATATTTGCATATTAAGAGTGTTTTCTCGTGTGAATAGTGAGCACGTAGGGATTTCTGCAGGAGTGCGCGCGTGCATTAGTTTACTGTTACGTAGCATGTCCACGGTTGAGAGATGTCCGGTAACAACGGTATGCATAACCGTAACTCGCGCCCCCAGTACAATATTGAATAACCGCTCAGCAAGAAAATCAATTAGACAGGCCGTTTTCAACTTGCCTCTAAAATATTCAGCTCTAAATTTCTACTAAATTTTTAATATTTCATGATAACATTTTAACTATTTTTTTTTCGCATCGGCCATCTAAGGACCACATGCCAATTTCAATTCTTTACTCTTTGTTCTTTTCTTTTTTCCAATATTCTTTCATCTTCTCACTATGTCTCTTCTTCCTGTCTTCAGTCGACTTTGAACCTGCGTTTTTATCTCTCCTACCCTGGACTCCCTCCATTTTCAACACTTTTGGCCGAAAAACTTCTCTGTCAATTGCATCTTCTGCGTGTAGACTATATTATTTTTTTCTAAATCCTTTTGGACTTCTTTAATCCAACTTGTTGTTGACTTCTTCCCCCACAGATATCTGAAGATTTGCTGTCAACCTATTGTCGTCCATTCTATATAAATGTCCAAAAAATAATAGTCTTCTTTTTCTCATTGTTTCTGTTATATCTCCTATACTTTGATATATTTCATCATTACTTCTTAATTTCCAACCTCCTGAAGTTTTTTGTGGGCCTACTACTTTCCTAATAATTATAGGAATAATTATAATAAATATTTCCTAATATTTAACTATTTTATTAATTAAGTAAACAAATATATTTAGTTCTTTCGACAATCCAAACGATCTGGTATTGAAACATACATACAATGATGAATGCACATGAATTTTTATACGTAAATAGTGCTAGCGGAAAATGTGAGAAATACGAGGAGACAAATGTTTGCAAACCTAGATAGAAGACATTTTTTATGTAAAGTTTTCGTATCTTCATGGCAGTTATGAGGGGCATAGTCGACGTTTTCGCCTATTGGTTTTGCGGTGTTGAGACTACTGTACCATATTTTCTATTACTCCTTATGCATGTTTCTACAGGGCGAGTATTATTTGTCCTTTACTCTGCTGACGCCTGTGTTCTCCGGTTGCAACTCTCTCTGCTCCTACCAACTCTCGCAAATTACGAAGTCTATTATTTTGTCAGTGCGTAACAAGAGCGTGACCAACACTACGAAACCGAACTTGTACACCTCAACTACACACACCCTTCTTGATTTTAAATAAGTAAAAATTAACAGCAAGAGAAACTGCATCTATACGTCTTGGAGCATGAACTATTTAGAATTAAAGTAATCTAAAATGATAAATGAAACTATTAACGCACAGGCTCGACGGTGTTAGCATAGACGTTTCTTATAATAGCGAGAAACAGAAGATAAAAAAAAATAGGTATTCAAATAAGACGATTGGGGCACGCACCCACATAGCTGAGAGCAAACTAGCTCGCAGGAAGCGGACGCATGGCAGCATTCCTTCTAACCAGCGCACGCTTGCCTCCGGCTATGAAACCCTCAAGGTTGAATCTTCAGAGCCAACTGACACTGACTATACCTATATATGGCGCTACACACTATTATAACAGTAATACATTATATATGTTATGACAGTCATCTTCGCCATTCTTCGACCACGTTTTTTTTTTCATAACAGTGGTAGTCTTCCATGTAACAGAGTTCACATTTCATACGGACAACATAAACGAAACACTCTCAAGCAGGATCCATAACTTAATTAACGGGGAGAATAAATCATGAAGCGAAGCGTTAGCAGTAATTTTTTACATTGTTTTCATCACTGATAACCGTTTACTTACACATACTAAATGCGCCCTTTTCATGTTCACTAGAAGCACAAAATTCACACTTTACACTAATTTAAACTTTTTTTTTAAGATTATTCGTTGATTGTGAACGCCATTTTCAGATCTCTGTGGAAGTGGAAGTAGTTTTTGAAACGAGCGCATCAACGATGTTCCTTAATACTTCATTCTGAAAACGTTATACAATATTAATATTAGTCTTTTTGCTGCAACCCCTAAACTGGATACCATTCGTTCGTTATGATTTTAAAACCCGTTCAGAGAAGTATTATATTAGTATTATGCATAGAGAGGGATTTCTTCCGATCAACCAAAACAATTTTTTAATATTTATTAAATTCGCAATTTTCCTTCTGACATAACTTCCATCTAACATCTAACCATGCAGTGTTATGGATCTGGCAATGTTCGCATGCGATAGTATTTGGTTGCTACAAGATACTTTCTCCTTGGACTTGTGCAGCTATTTAAGGTGCCTTCTTGGGGCGACAAATTCAACAAAAATTTATATTAAAAACTCCTCCGTTTCTTCATCTTTAAAAAAAAATGTATATATATAGGCCTATAAGTTCAATGGTCATTTTGAAGTAAAAAATAAATAAATAAAGAGAAGTTCGCCGCTTTTTAAAACACTATCAGATTGTCACTTTAAGCGTAATACAACCAATTCAAATATTAAAATATCATTTAACCAGTCATTTCTTATGATCAGTTACAAACAACCATTACAGACGTAACATTCCCTATCTGAAACACTAATGTTAGCTAACAGACTTACTAATGAAGTTCTATTAGAATCTCGTCTATACGGAAAAAGTCGGAACCCTAATGAAAATTCAATGGGTCTATCTGGCAAAAACTTTCAGTAACTCCAAACTTTTTGTGAACTCCAAACTTTAAAACTTTGGGTTACAGAGTCATTTATCATGAGTTAATGAGTGTGTTCTATTGAAAAAAGAATACAGTGGAACTTGGTTATAACGTCATTGAAGGGACCAAAAAAATAATGACGTTATGTCCGAGTGACGTTATAAAAGAGTCGTTATAAAAGACCCTTTTTAATCACTAGTAAGGAAGGAGAAATAAAAAAAAAGATCTTTGCATTATTAACATTATTCGTGATATTTATTCTAAAGTTTACAAACTGCATTTCATTTATACAAACAGCATGAAGAATATTTTAAAAGATCAAAAAGAAAGTACATGTAACTTACATTTAGGCTTACTGTCGAAAGTAATCCGTAATTTTCTTTTGAACGCTCCTTTCTGAAAAATAAATTCTTTCTGTTGTGCTGTGGAGATGCTGCGCTGCATTGAACGTGTCGTCAGACGTCTCTCTAAAGCAGTAAAATCGTGAAAGAGTTTCGGCGGCTCTCATTGCTTCCTGTACTGTCGGACAAACGATGTCGGCATCCTCCTCTTGCTCAGCATCTTCTTCAACACTATCTTCTTCTTCTATGTTTTTTACTTCCGCGATAATTTCTGCGTCACTCAACACTTGGAATGTTTCTACTTGGTCATCCACTGATGCATAGGAATCAAGTTCATTTCCAAATTAATTTACGTCGAATTTCTTAATCCACTCCGAGAGCGGCAAGTCGTCGTCTTCGTCATCATCGGGTAAATTTTCATGTACGAGTTGTGCTTTACTAAAGCATTTCGCTATCGTCTTCTGTGTTACACTCTTCCAAGAGTCGTCTAGGAATTGTATTGCATCTAAGAGTGAAATTGTGGCAGGTTGCGCTATGTCCAAATGTCCATACAGAAAATAATTTTTTTTAAAGTTGCTTGCGGTAGTGACACTTTAGGCTTCTAATGACGCCTTGGTCCATAGGTTGCAGGACACTCGTACAGTTGGCCGGTAAGAAGACCAGATTAATGTTTGTCAAATTTAACTTTGGATGGGCTGCACAGTTGTCAAATAGAAGTAGAATTTTTCTGTTTTTCGATGACAGTTCTTTATCCCACTTTCTTAGTTCATCTTCAAAAATACTAGAAGTCATCCACGCTTTTTTGTTGGCAGTGTAACTTACAGGAAGTTTTTTGATGTTTGTAAAACATCTAGGATGCAAACTTTTCCCGATAACTAAAAGTTTCCTTTTTTCGGTTCCCGTCATGTTTGCACAAACAAAAACTGTAACTCTTTGTTTAGAGAGCTTCTCACCAACGCACTTTTGATTTTTAAATTTGAAAGTCTTATCTGGAGTTAATTTATAAAAAATTCCGGCTTCATCTCCATTAAAGATGTCTTCATCTTTATATGATCGTCTAATTTCTGGCCAAGTGTTATGTACCCAATCACCTGTAACGTTCAGATCTACGCATTTTGCCTCACCACAAATTTTTGCAAAGGAAATCGAGTGTCGGGCCTTAAATCGATCTAGCCATCCGTTGGAGCACGTAAAATCAATACCAAAATTTCCGAATTCTGTAGCTTTATCTTTCAGAATTGGTCCACTCACAGGAATATCTGAACATCGACACTGTTTGAACCATTTCAATAATGCTGCATCCACATCACCATGTTCGCATTTCCTAATTTTTTTAATTTTTTCTCCATCTTCCTCAAATTTTTTTAAAATTTTGTCCTTGTTTTTTAAACAAGTCAGTCGCCAGACACCGGCTGGCGCCGGCGGTCCTGTTACAGTGCTTATCGCTTGGATACAATGTATGTGTGTAGCCATGGGCGTAGCGCGCGCGCACATATATACATTTATATGAAATTTAGAGTAAAATATCTGAGAAATTTTTGACGCTATAACAGAGTAGTACAATATTTAGTGACGTTAAAACCGGGAATTTTTATAATGTTAAAGATATCAGTTTGACCGGACTTATGACAAAATAACGCTACACCCGAGTTGACGTAACAGCCGAGGCCGTAATAACCAAGTCCCACTGTATTCTTCAAACTACCGTTTCGGTTGAAGGTCTGAAATATAGCAATGCAGAATGTATAAGAAAGATTGATAGGGATCTCAAGAACAAAATAAAAAAACGAAGAGTGAGAATAAGACTGTTAACGAGGGGGAAAGAAGGAAGTAGATGTGAGTTATTGCCCTAGTGGATATTACAAGATACAAACTGTCAAAACTGTGTTTTCAATCTTAAAATCAGCTTTTCCGATAGTTATCTGACACATTATCTTTATATTAGGTTGATTTTCGGGAAAACTACACTACTTAAAAGGCTGAAATTTTGAATGGATGTTATATACTCTCATACTAGTTTGACCTACTAGATTTGTTTAAAAATGTAACTTTTAGTGAAGAAATTTAAAATTAAAATTTTTAGTTCGTAAAATTTTAAAATTCTTTCCCTGTGTAAGCAGAACTGATATTTTAGTAAAACTGCAAAAGTACCTAAAGGTAAGTGTGCTCAGTATTTTATAAAAGTTTCTTAGAGGTGGAAATAATAGTTTTTTAGAGAGTGGGTACCTAAAGTAAGCTAATTTTCCCATTTAAATTACATTGGAGCGCAGTAGGAAACGTTCCCCATTAAACCGCAGACAACACATGGCTACTAACGTAGAGTTCCCGAGTTCAGTAAGTGCGTTTGCTAGTTTCGAGGCCGACACAACCTGTGGAAGAAATGTGTACCCGGGAAACTACTAGGGTTACAATTGGCGGCTGAAGTGTATAGCCTGCCCCATTAACTTCTTTGTATACCGAACTTACTTATCCCGAATTGTTAGCTTACCCAGAATTACTTCATAGGTACCAAAGACAGCCATTGTTATTATTAATCCCAGACGACAATGTGTGTATAAAACATATGAAATCTCTCTTTTGCCGGGAAATTTCTAATGAATTATAAAGAAATATTTGCACATTACTGCGTTTTCTTCTACAGTCATTTTTTCACACACTAAAATTAATTTTACACATCCGTTTTTTCGTCCACGGATAGAAGAGTTGCGCATTCCGTCTTGCATAGAAACCTACAATGTATTGTATCGTACGGTGAATCATAACTAAAAACGTGTTTAACAACAACAACAAAATCTTCACACCGGCGAGAACGAGCGTTAAGTGAACAAACAGTACACAAATACCATGTGTTGTGTTTTTTACGTCAGTAGAAACCCATTTCCCTGCACCACGTGCATTCAGTCTGGTTTGGTTTCCTCCCTTGTTTCACTTTATTGTCGTTCCACGAAACAGTAACAGCAGCACTCATACAATAACAAGTCGCTCGTATGTGGAGGGAACAAAAAGGTCTGAACAATGCATTTACATTTATATAACTTGGACGCTACATACAATACACCGTGCACTGGATTTCTGTTGCATGTTACTACTAAGTAACATTGTTTGAAGGGAATACACATTAACAACATATAACCGGTAATGTTTACAGATGACTAGACAGGAATACAGGGTACATAATACAAGTTGCAGCTTGTCTTGGGTGCAATGAGCCGAGCAATGAACAATTCAAGAGGGTCAGCCGCACGGGAACACAATGAAATTTTATAGGGTCACGGCTGCCCCTCTGTTGTATGGGAACGAATCCTAAATACTGGCTAAGAAAGATATCAGTCCCGTATAAGCCGTGTTTACGTGTACGAAACAGTGTACGAGAAACGATAGGACGAGGAATGAGCAGATCACAAATGATCTACATTTTTTTTTTAACTATGAAAAATAAATGAACAGAGGGAAAAGAGGAGAACGACACAATACCCAAAATGGTCTACTAAACCAAAGGGGAACTAGAAGAATCAGTGCTCCTACGAAGAGATAGGAGTAAAGAATCCGGAATATGGAATAGCCCACTTGGCACACATTCCGAGGAGGAGGTGGAGGAGTACGAGGAGGAGGAGGAAGAAGAAGAAACAAAATAACATAATTAAGTTCATTACTACTGTGTACTCTTAGTACACAGCATTACACAGACGCGTATAAATCCGCGACTGACTGAATCACCCGCCCCCCGCTACCACCACCACGTTATCTTTTCTAGTTCCTTACTTTCTCTGGAATATTATTTATTTAACGCTTTACATGAGTTGTTTTAAATTATAGATGGATTCTTAATTAATACATAGGCTACATATAATTATAACACAGAAATTATTCAAGTTAATTGCGATTACTCGGTAGGTAGGGCCTATTCTATTGTCAATGTAAGATCGCTTAAAGTATCCGAACATTTTACAAACACAATTACACCGTAAACACATGCTTATACTTAAAATTAAAACTGATGCTAGCATATGAGGAATTAAGAATTAATGGACTAGAGTGAATTGGATATGGCCGCGAAGCTGCTAGATTGGAGGCCAAGAGATATGACGACGCCACAAGAACAGCTTTTGAAAAAGTGTTGCGGCCGCGCGTCCGTGTTATTCGATGATATTCACAGAGCGGTACCGCACGAAGAGCTGCTGAAGGCTCAATGGAAATGGCAGAATCATCAACGATGCTGATGATGATAATATGTAACTGTATCCGTTTTTGCTTACAACGGATTTACACACACACATTTTACGCTCAAATAGGATATTTTATTTGATATATATACACTAGGATATATATCTCTTTGTAAAAATGCATTTTTGATAATTTCTCATGACGAAATGTTTCGTGAGTTATAGTGATTAACTAGAGACAATAAAAAAAGTCTAATATACATATAAGAACTGTTCTGTGGAAATATGTGTAGGTCTATATATCACTCGTAGTCCTTAAGTCTTCGACTGGTTTGTACCCTCCCCGCATATACCCGTGGTGCGTATGGTACTGATTCTCTCACAGGTATATGGGACCTACAGTTTAACGCCGGATCCGAACGGCATAGTTGGGGAAGGTTTATACTAAGCAGGATACCTCTCGCTGGTTTGCCATTGCCTAGGCCTATATATATGTAACATAAAGTAAATAATAATAATAATAAAGTTGTTAATAATAATAAACTTCTTCTTCTTAATTGGCTCTACAGCTCTTGGAGAGCCTTGGCCTCCTGGTCAACCCGTCTCCAGTCGTCTCGATCCTCTGCTCTCAGTCTCCGCATTCTTACACCGAGCCTGCGCCGGTCATCCAACTATCGTTTTCTGGGCCGACCCCTCCTTCTTCTTCCACCAGATCTCCCATAAAAATTTTCGTCGCTATGGATGTTTCTAACATTCTCTGGACATGCCCTGTCCACCGGATTCTACTTTTCTTATGTCAGTGACAATATCTGGTTCTCCATAGATTTGGTGAATCTCTGCATTCGTCCTTATTCTCTATGTTGCTTCGACGTTCACTGCACCAAATACCCTCCTGAGGACTCTTCTTTCCCACCTGCCCAACCACTCTTTCTTTGTCACTGTCATTTTCCAAGTTTCGGTTCGGACCCGTACATGAACACTGGCTTAGGAACTGTTTTATAGAGACGACTCTTGGTTGTTCTGCTTATGTTTTTACACTTAAATATTCCTTGTAGGGAGAAGTAAATGATAAATAAGCATAATAATAATAATAATAATACAAACTTCATACACATATAATTGTTCTTATATTAATAATTTATAATATTCCATAAATATTAATACTCTGTAGTATTAATATTAGTATTCCATCTATATTAATTGTGTCTGTAGAGGTTCTCATGATGACAACACATTTTATAGAAACTTCAACAAGAGTGTTTTAAAAATGTGTTAATATCCGAATATCTACATTTATCCACGAAAAATTTCAACATTCATTAATTCAGCGTCAAGAGGAAGAACTTGCAGCGTAGAATGACTTATAGCCCATTCTATACCAACATTTATAAGCTATCATAATCGGAGATTCAAAAGCGATTTATAATTACTGTTCGCAAGTGTAAAGTAAGATTTCATTTACAGCATTTAACAACACGAACATAAATAAATAATGTAAATAGAAATTCGAAATTAAAGTATGAAATTTCTCGTAGTTAACAACTATCAGAATAATACTCCAAAAACTATAATAACATATACGTTTTCACATTGTAACCACCTGAATAGGCACAAGCACGCGCGCGCGCAGACAGGCTAAACGTAGGAACCGCCACGGCGAAAGAGTATAAAGACCCGCACTTATAAACTATATTTAACAGAGTACGAGAGCGGACGCGAAATGTCCTTAACCTTACACTGTTCAAATAAACGCATGTGCTTAGCTCTATGTAATTTGTTCACAAGTGCGAAATGTCTGCAACAACACAGGCCGAGTGCTAATTTCATCACCTTCCCATCGCTCTGTCAGATGAATAGTCCCAACTAGTATACCCTATCGGGATTTCCATGTCTACGCCACTGACTTATACACAACTGATTTTAAATTACATGAATTCTTGTATTTTATTGAGTCGAAGACTGTTGAATTATATTTTTCCAAATTACGCTACTTACCCCTACTACTAACTCTAACCGAAATAATAATTTGACTACTAAAACAATACACTAATAATCGTTTGAATATAAAAAATGATATTAAAACGATATACTTCTATTAAAACATAAAATATACCATATCACAAAAACTACAAATTTCCTAAAGTATGTCTAATAATAGGTTTTCTTTACACGAATTATATGGTCTAGTAATATTAAAATTACCCGGGCTGTTAGGCCGTGGTCTATCGTGTCCAACCAGACGTTATGACTGCGTCCTTAGGGAGGGTGGGGGCTCACAAAACGATGAACCGCGGCTTAACAAGCCAATTAATTTTAATATTAGTGACAACTCCGACCGTGAGGGCTTACGTTCTCTTATATGATCTACCATTAACCGGGCTGACAAAACCAAAGTGACCGTACCCCAGCCAACGTACAAGAACACTGAAAAATTTTATTTAATATGAAAAACTGTAGTCATCTCCGCGGTTACACCGAACGGTTCAAAAAATAAACACAGTTTGAATAAATTTACAGTAGAACCCCTTTTTAACCGAACTAAAAGGGGCGGTACCATTTCGGATAATCAATTTTTTCGGAAAATCCAAGGAGCCTATTTCGGTTTGTTAAGGCATAAAAACACAAAATTATCAGTAAAAACATAATTATAAAAGTTCAAATTATAAACAAGCAGTAGATTGTAATCTATGTTCACAGTTACATAGATTTACTTTAAAAAAGTCTGTAATTTATTTTTACTGAAGGCCAGAATTCTGGTCTTTGTCGTTACGTGTATCGATCTTCCAGCATTTATTTTTTTCATTTGCTGTAATTTTTCTTCTGTCATCTTTTCGGTTAACCCGGGTTTCGGATAATGCGAGTTCCGTTAAACAGGGTTTTACTGTATTACTTTTTCACGAGATATCGCTGTCGTGGGAAAGGTTTGTAACGAATATTTCTCCAGAAATATTTAAAAGGAAAGCATTATTAAAGACGAATATTTGCTTTCCTAAACTGGAATAAATTAGATAAGAAAATCGAAAACCTGACTATCATATTAAATGTAAAGAGATCAAAGTTTTTGTACGCACGTACACACACACACATTTCCAAAACATCATCCAGATTATGAAAAGTTGTAGCTTATACGCTACAAATATATGGTTCTCTTGAACACATGTTTTACGCTATCTTAATACTTGTACGTGTTTCCTAAGCAACGTGGAAGTAAACAGACAGCAATTAACGCGCACTGCCATCTTGAGGAGTTAAAAGATCACGCGGGTTCAAATGTACAATACGTCGTGGTTAGTTTGACAGTTCGCTTTCTCTTATTTCTCGGAAGGAGAAACCTTACATTATTTGTTTCTGTTTTACGAGGGAAGTTTTACGATAGAGAGCACTTTCCCTTTTGTCTGACACGAGAAACAGAACCCGTTGCGTACCGCGTGATGTGCTACGCATTACAGGGTGAAACAACCGTCTTGCGTTATCTTGGTCCATCTTCAAGGTAACGGATCGCGACACACTCGTAGTACAAGGTCTAGAATTTCATATCGGGTTTGGTGGAATTATCTCGCAGTTCGAACGTCGAAATCGTCTCGTCTATAACCAGTTATTATCAGCACTTGACAAATAGTACAGTCGAGACTGATTTGCTAATCGAATAAAACGTTAATATAACAGAAGATATATAATACCCCGTTATGTGGCGGTTATTCACGTTCATATACTTTAGCCCTTCATCATAACCGAGGGTACAATTACATTTTTTAGTCATTTTATATAAACTGCGTTACAAGTACATGTTTATTATCTGTAATATTGCTAATTACTACTTGTAACAGGGTACGAAAACCACCGGAACTGTAGTTACATGTCATCCCATTACACTAGCTTTAAATATCATATGTGCAAGGGAAAAGTACATTTATTGAATCGTTACTTTACTCAGTTGACCTTCGGATAAGGAACGTGGAAAGGAAGAGAAGAGCCCAAAATGTGAATATTACGAGGAACGGTGCAGATTTCCTTACGAATAGTGCACAGTATTACACAGAATAAGTACAGAGCTACAAATCAATTTTTGTCATTAAGGAAAAGAAATTGGAGTATACTGGTCACATTCTGGCTACAGAAAATTAGGATTTCTTCAGCTTTATTGGCAACAGCAGCCTACAAGTAAATAAAACTATGCCTAGACGGTTACTCCCAAACGAGGGTCCACTCGTCTGATTATCAACCGAAAACTAGTTAAGGTGACTGTGGTCGCTGCCGACCATCACCTGTGCTGTCGGTTTAGGGATTCCATTATTTTCATTAAATAAAGATGTAAATTACGTCGTTAGGGACCTTCGGCTAGTGGGCCGATTCCTCCGTCGCTTTTCTCTTCGTTTTCTGATAAGCGGACTGTATGTTTCATCTTTTGATATCATGAGATCGTCTTGCACGTAAATTTTGAGTATGAGCGACAAATGCCTGGGACAATTCTCTCATAGCCAATCTTGCAGGACCGTTCACGTTCGTTTTTAACCTCGAACAAAAACGAGCAGGGGCTCTAGAACGTAACTCGGTACTCTGTTATAAATTGTGGATCGTCGTCTGGACTCAGCAGTCCGCAGGCAAACGAACAGATGACGGACCTGACATAGTCTTGCTGAAAACGCACAAGAGTAGTTCGAATTTTACCCGAGTAGCCTGACAGAATGACGATATGGTTAAAAAAACGATATGGTTAAAAAAAACAGTACCATAATATTTAGCACCTTCCAAGAGTTAGGATGAATTCAAGAAGATGAGGAGATTTAAACAAACTGACACAAAATGATAAATTAATTTTTACATACTTTAGATTACAATAACCGACAAAGTTAAGTTCTGAAAATCAATTCGCAAATCCTTTTTTTATTACTGTGTCCACATTATAAACGAACCTACAAATCGAAACGACATCGTGCACAAATTCAGTTCTGTTTTCTCAAAAAGCAAGTGCATAAAATTGGACAAAATTTAATTAACTACATCCTCAATTTGTCCGTATACCATTTTCTATACAAACTATGTGCTTTAAACACGTGGTATCAATATCAAATTAATATAAGCCAGAATTCAGAACACATGAGCCGTACCTATACGTAACAGGTGCGGTTACCAACAATAATCTTATTCTTCAATCAATAAATGTTTGATTTTTTTCTTATTATTCGCACAAAAACCTGTTTCACTTCTGGAGTTAATTTATTTACATAAAGTAATACGCGTTTTTTTTTTTTTTTTTTTTTTTTTTTTTAAGATTAATTCACTCCCCGTCTCACTCTCTCTTCTTCACCTTTCATTTACTTCTTATTTGCACCTCTCCGTTCCTCATTTTGCGATTTCTTCTTCTCTGTCTTGTGCCAGAACGTTTTTTTATACGTGAACAGCTGTAGAATAACTAATGTTTGTATTTAAAATAGAAAACGTGCACTGAGTAAATTATACGCAGGAGGAATAAGTGTATCACTGATGCCGACAAAAAATTATCAACAGAAATCTGTACAAACTGTACGCTTTTCACATCAACATAACCATTCTACCTATCTCTTGTGTGGTCTTCATTTCGAAACATTTGAAAAAAAAAGTATTACTCATTAAGCTTAATATGTTTTATCATTTACTATTGATATTTGTTTATTTATTCGATTGTACACAAATTCCGTCGAGGTACTATTCAAGTTTTTTTTTAATAGTACGATCATCCAGTTTGATTTTATAGCTTAACCGTCATCATCATCATTGTCCTTACTATCGTAGTCACTGGCAGGGTTAATTCTGTCCACAATGAAGGTCAATGTTTTCTTTCGGGGATTTATGAACTCCCCCGAAATGCACTGAAACTTAACAGAATACACGGATAAATTTATTGAACCCCCCTCCCGCCGTGACCTCATGTCTGAACACTAATAGCGGTACTTTCTTGTCATACAAGTTATCTGCAAGCCGCAACTGCCACTATCATTACTATGTTGAAGAAGAAGAAGACTATCTACAAGAAGATGGTTTGTTAATAGTAAAGCCTGGAAACTAATTTAGTCGTGACAGAATCGATATACAAAGAGAAATTCTCAGTACACGAGATTCGCGATTACTCTACACACAGAATATTATTTATGCTGTCTTTAGTATTATTTTAGTTTGAAGACGGTTATAATTTCAACTTCTAGCGTAGCCGATACTTTCGTTTTATATAAGTTATATTACAATGAGACAAACAGTCACACTATGTGTGAATATATGGTGACATATTTACAATAAGCCTTAGTTGGGGTCCTGTACAAAGGTGTGTAAACGTTATAATACACTATTGTTATTAGAATAAGTACTGCATGTTAACATAGTTTAAGACAATTATAAACAATAAAAAAACAACAGTGTAGTGTACTGAAAGTGAATATGTGTTGTGTATGTATACGTAATTATCTTAACGAATTACGTGAAGATATTTAACAATAAGCCAACTAACAAACACACTATACGTCATGTATATTAGTGTACAAATTGGAATAACTATTAATAACTAATTATTGTAATATTAAATAAATTTTAATAATATTTATTCAACTGACAAAGTAATTGTGCTATGCAAACACATGCAGTTGAAAACAGGTGGTTTGGAAAGGTCTAGAAACCGGAAGTTCTTGTTCACCAACGCGTGGCCGATTTTCTAGTAAAATCTAAAACGTTTTAACATGTAATTATGATGTCATGTGCGTAGATCTATAAAAGCACGGCTGAGATGTGAGTTATGCAGTCTCTAATAAGGAGTCTCTCGCAGTCTCTGGGTATCGTCGAGGGAGCAGCTGAATTAGACCACGAGTACAGGCACGGCGTTCGAGATCTTCACCGACCGATGGTTGTCAACGAAACCTAAATCAGGAGCAACTTTGACGGACACAGCGCCTACGAGGAAACGCTGAGATCGACATCCCAGCTTAAGAGGACAACGCCCGGTGTGGAAGCAAGAGTGGGCCCGCGAGATCGTCCGGACCAATGCAACTTAATCCCAGCAAATCCAGGAAAGTGAAATTATAAAACTCTTTTATAAAGTATAAAACAATTAAAGGCTCTCTTTTAACTAGTGACTTCAAATATTTCAAAATTTAGCCTATATATTTTCAAACTCAGAATTTTCAGATATAATTGTATGTTGTATATAAAAAAAAGGAATAACCAATAAATGTATTAATTCACCCAATCAGGATTTATTTCTGCAAGTGCAGTTAGCTTCAAACCTGTTACCCTGCAATGGGCCTACAATTGTTCCATGATGAGTAACGTCCGTTTTTATAATTTAATACTAGGCGAAAATAATGGTACTGACCAAAATGCACCTGTTATTAATTCGTTACAGAATCTGTCGGTAGTAGGTCTACAATTCTCGTTATGAATATGACGATCAATACTTTTGTTGTTTGGAGACCGGTCACAAACGAATCGTCAAGTGTTCGATAAATATTTCCTTGTATATGAAGTAGGGACGTTGACAGAAAATCGTTGGATATCAGAGGTGGAAGTCGTCGAAATCAAACCATAAACATCCCCGGCTCTCCAGTAAGCGGAAGGTGACTTGTTCTGAACGTTGACCAGGCTGAAACGTACAGCTCTCGTTCTGCGCGGGATCCGGAGTATCCTACACTCATATAGACCTACCATTTGCACTTTCGGTTTCAAAGCTTGGTCAAGAGAGATGTTTGCAGAACATTCAGAAACGGGTTGAAGAAACACATCACATCACATTCACAGCTATTGACACTTAATTGCGACACTTCGTTATTATAAAGCAGCCTTGGATGCTGTTTCAACTCTATCGCCTTTTGTGACATTATTTACTATCCTGAAACAATGAAGGCCTATTTTTTTTTTTCAAGTCGGGCTTCCCACCCTAAACCACCCCCGTGGATCCGTCACCCACACCGTCTGAGACAACATGTCTTCAGAACAATGAGTGGTTAATAAAACAAACAACATAGAAAACAGTGTTCTAAAATTATCATATACTCTCTCCTGGTTGTTTACACAGGGCGCACAAGTGGAGAACAAACAGCAAGACAAATGATGTTGATGGACAGGTGCAGTCGCTCTCCACAAGTGTTAACGACACATGTGCCTCCACCCGCGTTAGTCGACCTTACCGAATTCGTTTCTATTTAATTTTAATTTTTTTATTAATCAATAAAAAAAACGAGCAGAGGGAAGAAGTTACTTTTTAGTTTAGAAATATCAACGCTATAAGCGCATGTGTTAGAATCTAAAGACCTTTTCCACTTAGAGCAACATACTGTTAGCAAAGTTCCATACTGGAACCGGTGATTCAGTAACCTTCGAATGAACACAGATCGATAATAAATGTAATGTAATAAATGTAGATAGAAAATACAATTAACAGGGCTGAGAGAAAGAGCGAGTTGAAATAAGAAAACATAAACAAGTATCAACAAATTTTCATCGAAATAAACAGCTTAATCGAAATAAAGCATTAATCGAAATAGATAATTAAAATTTATTAAAAAGTAAACAAGGAAAGCCGGCATTATACAAGAAACCAAAACAAACAATTAGTAACGAAAATTAAAAAAAAAAACGAAAAACAGTAATTAGAACAAAGCGCAAGCAACGCGTTATCTCTAGGGATGTGAAAACAATGGCGGTTATCTCTGGTTGAGAATTAGACAGTAAAACGGGGACATTTACAAAAGACAAAAACATTATTTCAGTATATAAAAAAAACCCGTGCAAATAAATTCTAAACACAAATAACAAATTATATTAAAACCATCAACTAAATAGTAACTCCTAATGACCACATGAATATAAAATGTATAATCCAAATTCATCCAAAATTAAAACTTAATCAATAAAATGAAAGATGGCTACACATTGTACATTCAATAATATACAAAGAAGTAGTTATTTGTCAAAGGCTATAATGACTCTGTGTTATTTATACTGACTTTGCTTAGGCTGATAGTTTCGAAGGTGAATAATTTAAATACAAAGAGACAGTAGACCTCGTGGCAACAGTGAACTGGAAATGATTAGGCTTGTATGACTACACAGAGGCATTCGTTCATCAGTGGGCAGAAAAATATGATCCGACTACATGCAGTATAGCTCAATATTTAACGCTTTTTAGCTAGGACGCACATCCAGTTTTTATAAATTCTATCCTTTTGTCATTAATATATCGTAATCTAGTAGATCTAAGCGAATGACTGATTACGATTAATCAAGAATTTAATTATTAAAGTTGTGTTAATGGTCATAATCACAAACAGAAATAACACTTTTGCACACCACTATAAATAAAAATTCCCAATTAGCGCTTTCAAGCTTTACAGCTCATCATCAGATAGGAAATATGCAATAGTGGACCGGGACAAATCCTTTAACCTCTGCTTTCTCTACAGGGCGTACACATTTTCATAAACTGTGTTTTACGGAAATTTTTATTTACAGCGGTGTGCAAAAGTGTTATTTCTGTTAATAAACAAGTATTTAATTCATTAGAAATTACCGATATATACTCAATATTACAAAGTGAATTTCGTATAACAGTATTATGGAATAATTAGGCCTATAGATTTCACAACTTTCCGTTCGACCTACAAGAATTGCGTGATTTCCGCAATTCAATCAAACCTATCAGGTTGGAACAGGATACCACTACAACAGTATCTATTATAAAAGATAATACGTAACGGTGGTATGTAATATAATATACTCCATACATAATATGGAGTATATTATACACCAGCTTTGGTACAGTGTTGAGGAAGAAGAGGGAGAAATGGAAGACTATAGTTACAAAAGATATGATATAAAGGGAACTGATAATATGACAACTGAAACTGTGAGAATACAAAACTTTTGAACAATAGAAGCATTCTGCTACATTGCGCCAGTTGCATTATCTGAATTTGTATTAAAGAGAACACACAATTCCTACATAATGGCCAAAAGCAAAAATAATGTCGTTATTTAAAAAAGAAGATCGGACAAAGGCGGACAATTATACAGGGGGAACTCCTTACTGGATACGGCATATACGATCTATTCTAGAATTGTGAATGAGAGACTGAAGCCCATAGCTAATGCTCCTGAAGCCCATAGAACAAAATGGCTTCAGGAAAGGTAGACTATGGATTGACGCGATCTTTACGCTTAAATTGATGATTGAGAAAAGAAGATAATTTACCTTAGAAACCATCTAGCGTTCGAAGATATATCGAAAGCTTTTGAAAACGTTAAACGTTTCTAATGAAAAGAAATTTCCCTCGTCAATTGATTAGAGTGCTTAAGAGCCTCTATTACAAGAAAAGTATCGTCTTAAATTTGAATGGTAGACTAACGGAAAGATTCCTACAGACAAGGGTGCCCCATTTCACCAACACGTTTTAACATATATACAGATGACATTTCGGTTAAGGAATGCAAAAGTTGTTACAAAAGGCGATATTTTCACTTAATAACATAAAATACATAACTACATAAGCTAAAGCTAGGGCTGGATTATTTGTTATTCAGGCATAGTGGTTATAAATGTTACTAAAAAGAATTACTAATTTGATTTTTATCAGATAATAAATAGGCCTATATTTCGTTCAAAACTGTGAGCGAGTTCTGGAGCTCAGAGAGTCCGCGCCTCCAGGTGGCGGTAAGGGGAACTCACAGTGGAAACGAAATTCCCTAGAAGCTGAGAAGACACAATTTACTGTCTACAGATAAAGCAATATATACCGAAAAAGAGGAACCTTAAATCGTAAACCTCTTCACTTGACGCAGAATGTTTCGCAATGGGCCAGCAACTAAAAAAATCACGCAAGTTAAAATACTTGAGCGAAGTTAAGTATATGTTTTATTAAAGAATTACAACGAGCTACTGAAGCCAGTGAGGTAGTCGAAATCATTGTCACTGTTTTGTATCAACAATTTCACTCTTAGTTTTGACGACTCCGTTAAGGGAGTTCCACAATGAACTACGCCCTAAAACTGGCGGAAAACAATATTGTTTGGCTTCCGAAATAGCCTTGAAGAGAGGTTTTAACTGCAGTTTTGGAGAAATCAAAATACGGAGCATAAGCGCGCGAGCGTCCATACACACACAGTGAGAGTGACAGGGAGGGATTATGAATGACGATCGATGTTGCGTTAACTTCAAATGCTATTATGCACAACTGACGTTAGAATGAACGTCGAAATGAACGAAATAGTTAATGAATCGTCGAGGGGCTGAGTCATTAATTAGGAAAGGGCGGCTACGTCACTTCCGCAGGAGTGAGCGATTGACTGACTGAGTGGGGTTGGGGTGGGGGCTTCGGCGCGGTAGATTCTAATCTAATTGAAACATAATCAACACGCAGTTTGATTAATGCATCGGTACTGAGTGTGGTGGCGTAGCGTGCCGTGTCTGCGTGCGTGCGCGCCTGCCTGTCAATGCGTACGCAGGCACGTGTTATCCAAGTACATCGACCTTTTAAATATCCCTTCTTCTGTTTCGTCAAGGCGAAGCTCCATTTTATTTCGGGCGCACATAGTTGGCGCGGTTCCCCAAAGCGGTGCTCAAGTTTACGGATGTCAGTGTGTGCGTGCGCGGCGTATTCACGACCCGGGCTCCCCAAACACCCTTTAACGGACCCCGTTTATTTAGATACACTCTCGCTCTCGACACTTTGTTCCGCATACCGTTTATATATATATATATATATATATATATATATAGGCCTACATATATTTGGCGGTCAAATGAATGTTCGTCTACACCAGCTTACCGGCTGCTGCTTCACGGTCGCCCCTTGTTCCTCAACCTGTCGTACGTACCTTTGGTACTTACTTGATACACAGTAATTGTTGGTACAAACAATGTTTACAAAATGTAACAGACAGCTCGTGATCCTGTTGTTTCGAGACGTACCGACTCGTGAAGAGACAATGACACGATGCATTTGTTTTGTTTTTAGAATCTATTTTACTTCCAATCGATTCAAAAAGTTATAAACGTCTAAAATGAAATTTATTTACAAACGCTGCTACTTGATTTACCTTAATTTTTGGAAATAAATTATTTTGTTTATGTGTAAATATGCGCTGAACGACTCAAGAAACAGAAATCGCTTGAACGCAAGTTTCCTAGTTCGGTGCGTTTCTCCGAATTTCCATCTCTCAATTTCATGTAGGCCTAAATATCATAAGAAAACTAGTACCGATTATCCTGTGTGAGTATTACGTATTCTTATGCGTACAGAAACATCATATGGCGTATTTACGCTTGGTTCCACTTTCCTGTGTTTTAACTATTTACACTGTAACTGGTTGTATATATCTGCACAGAAGTTTCTCTTTGCCTAAACGTTTCCAGTTCATTCCACCATCGAGGTTAATGTAATGGATTAATCAAATTCTTTCACGAATGCATGCACGCTTACACAACAAGTGATATGCAGGGAATACATAGAATATGAAATACGTTTATAGCCTTATATTAATTTAAACAGACACACACACGCACACACACACACACAGAGTTTACAAAACATTTACCATTTGTTACTCATTCCGCTTTCGAAAGCTTCCTGGTTCCCTGATATGTTTTTAGGTACTGACGAAACTGCTGTACGTACCTACTTTTTGTAATTTTGGAGCTTTTTCAATTTCGCTGTCGTTACTCTGTGCGCGTGCGCGCGTGTGAGAGAGAGAGAGAGAGAGAGAGAGAGAGAGAGAGAGAGAAAGAGAGAGTGTAAGATGTATAAAAACGACGTTTTATGTTGAATTCAACAAATGAAAAAAAAACGGTTACCAATATAGTACAGTTAAAATATATGGCATATAAACTAGGCGGTAAAACTGAAATTTAGCAATACTTGCGAAGAATTAAATGCAACAAACATAAGTTGTGATAAACACAATATGCAGAACCTTCAAAGATGTCGACATAAAATTCACAAATAAACGGATTAAATTAATCTATACCCCAGGCTTTCACGGCCGGCGCCAACTGAGTTAAAAAGTGCCCACTTCTGCCGCTATGAACAAACGTTTAAGCCTCTCCGCTGGAGGCCATCTTCAGTGTAAGAACGATTCTGTAACTTACACGGTCTTCGCTAGTTAACCACAGTCAATCTTGTACCACAGTAGTGTGGTTAACTGGCGAAGACCGTGTCAAGTACCGAATCGCTCTTACCCTGAAGATGGCGTCCAGAGGAGAGACCGAAACGTCTGTTCATAGTGGCAGGAGCCTAATAGCCCGGAGTGTTATTTTCTAACACGGGTGAAATTAAATTCTAAATTGAATAACAGACAAACGGTAATTTAAAAACAGCAAATCTTTGTAATGAATGAGTTTAAAAAGATAACAATAGTTAAAAGAAATGAAAAAATGAAGATCGAGAATGGGGAATGGAAGTATTACAAATCTGTTCAAAGTTGCCAAACTACGTACAGGCAAGACACAGCTTAATACGAAGCCAGTTATTATTATTATTATTATTTATTTATTATTACCGTCATCATCATTACAGTTATATAATTATGTTACAAGTAATGTTTTGACTCGAAAAAATACTGCATAGACTCTCAGAAATCTAGAGAGGCCACAGTTTCCAACGTAAATCTTACGTGAAGTCTGCATTTGTTATTGATTGGTTTGAGCGTGCGGGCGCTTGCGTAAACTGTTAAGCTAATCTAATATTGAGAATGCATGTATTATGTACAGTTTGGAAAGCGAGAGGGAGAGGGACAGATAGTGCTACAAGGTTTGGTTTTATATTATTTATGAGGCTGTGTACGGGTCGGTTGTTTTTCGGCCGAGTGCAGTTAATCTGAGTTACGAAACGAAGAGTGTCTTGACCTCCAACGCCGCACACGGATTCTGTTTCCACAAAACACTTATATTCTATCGCGTTACTAGTTTGTATCAAAGTAAATAACCGTGTTCACGACAACAGTAAGTTCCTGCCTGTCTGTAAGTATATAATACACTAGGCCCAAGTATAAACAGCCTATTTATAACGTACATACAGTCTTTGTAACAAAAGTCTATTAATATTAAAATATCTATGGAGAACCATACATGACTTCCATGTTCTAAGATTTATATTTTAAATCATTTACGAAATGAAATGTATCCATAGAAACTACTTCTTTCCACTTATTGCTTCAGTCTTAACCACAGTACTGTGGTCACTAACGTATACCACCACACGTTATCGCACTCGATTTTCACTGATGATGGCAGTCGACGGCACTGCCGAAACGTCTGGTTTTGCAGAAAACTTTGGTCTACGGCCAAACAGGAAGGGAAGGAATTTTAACAACAAACTACTTCTTTGTTGCCGATAACGTAGTACATATATAAAAAATTATCCCCTCCCCCTTCAACTATAATTTTCATTTATAGAAAATTACCCTCACCCCGTTCAACTAGCCTCTTCATTTATAGATATTTCATCTGCGTTTCTACAGTGGATTATTAAGATATTCTTATCAGGATACTTTATTTATCAAAATTAAATACTTTACTCTTGTTACAACAAAAAATGTTGCAGGTAAACTACCACTTTCCCTTAACCGATCTTCACCAAAATAAATAGGCCTTGAGTTCTCTACAACTCAGGCACATATGTAAAAAATTATTTGATTCTGTTTGAATTTACGTCAGTTATCGTTCTTCATGAAAAAAGTTCTCTTGTTACAACATAAAATGTTGCAGGTAAACTACCCCTTTCCCTTAACCGATCTTCAACAAAATCAACAGATCTTGAGTTATCTACAATTGAGGAAGGTATGCACAAAATTATTTGATTCTGTTTAAATGTGCAGCAGTTATCGTTCGTCATAGAAACAATTACTCTTGTTAAAACATAAAATGTGGCTGGTAGACTACCCCTTTCCCTTAACCAATCTTCACCAAAATCAACAAACCTTCAGTATTTTACAACTGAGGAACGTATGCAAAAAAGTATTTGATTCTGTTTGAATGTGCGGCAGTTATCGTTCGTCATAGAAAAAATTACCGTTGTTAAAACATAAAATGTTGCAGGTAAACTACCCCTTTCTCTTAACAGATCTTCACTAAAATCAACAGACATTGAGTTCTCTAAAGCTTAGGAAGGTATGCACAACATTATTTGATTATGATTGAATTTACGGTAGTTATCATTCGTCATAGAAAAAAATTACCCATGTTAAAACATAAAACGGTGCAGGTAAACTACCCCTTTCCCTAATCCGATCTTCAACAAAAACAATAGGTCTTGAGAACTCTACAATTCAGGGCTGTATGCAAAAAATTATTTGATTATGTTTGAATTTGCGGTTGTTATCGTTTGCCATAGAAAATACCCTTATTAAAACATAAAACGTTGCAGGTAAGCTACTCCTTTCCCTTAACCGATCTTCACCAAGAACAAATGTCTTGAGAACTCTTCAATTCAGGGCTGTATGCAAAAAATTATTTGATTCTGTTTGAATTTGCGGCTGTTATCGTTTGCCATAGAAAATACCCTTGTTAAAACATAAAACGTTGCAGGTAAACTACCCCTTTCCCTTAACCGATCTTCACCAAAAACAACAGGTCTTGAGAACTCAACAATTAAGGGCTGTATGCAAAACATTATTTGATTCTGTTTGAATTTGCGGCTGTTATCGTTTGCCATAGAAAAAAATCTATAGACACACAGACACTTTTCGAAAAATGACTTTTTTTCATGTTTTGAGGGTAGTACTATCAGAATCTGCAATAATCTCGACCACGATTTTTTTGCCATCACCATACTTCCATTCCTTATGGAACATGGAAGTAAAACAACAAACATAAAACATCATTGCATCATTATCATTATCGTCATCGTCATCTTCAACTATTTTCGACCACTAGGACAAACCAAAACCTTATTCTTATTACATCGCCCCCAATGAATTCAGAATTAAGGGTGTATCATATAACTAAAATTTGATTTATGATTATTGTTTTTTATTTAAACATTGTATATTTTTAAAGTTAAAAAATCTTACCAACTCATCACATTTGGATAAGTAAAACTTTAATTATGTCAAATTTTGTTGCTTCCCTGCTATACACTTTTTCCTCGAATGAGGCCTTTCGGTTTCGCAACCATTATCAAGTTCATCCTACTACAAGTTCTATCAGGTTGTAGGAAGAACTTGATAATGGCTGCGAAACCGAAAGGCCTCGTTCGAGGGAAAAGTGTATATAGCAGGGAAGCAACAAAATTTGACAAAGTTGTGATGAAGACTGCTAACATAGAGAAAATAACTGATAAAAGTTTAATTATAAAAGAAAAACGAAACATTTTCGTTATGCTGAATAATCTGACTTTGCTGGGATTCTCGAATAAACTTGTAAATAGTATAACACTATGATGGCAGGATCCAAAACGACAGCAGGTGTGGACAATCAGATGACCTCACCCTTTATAATAACTACTAGGGTCAGACAACGTGATTCCTCTGTTCCACATTATTTAACTAAACGTAAAATTTATATTGATGTTAAACTGTTATAATTGAAAGATTACAATGATGATCTGCGTCTAGTCATGTGAATGAAATGGTCGTAAAAGAGATAGTGGGAAAACGTGATACAGACATGCAGAAACGTGGTTTAAAGACAAAGGAAACAAAAACCAAGTACATGAGCTAAAAAGGAAACAACAACAACAATAATGGTGAGAACTAACATCTTTGAACAGATACACAACTTTAATTATTTGAGGTCACAACTGAATAAGATGAACACTGTTACAAATGAAACAAAACGCGAATTCAATATGAAAATACTCTTATATAAACGAATGCTTTTGACTTCGGGACAGTTAAGTAAAAGTGTCAAACTTTAAATAAAAGTTAATTAAGTCCTGAGGATTAACTTACAGGACTATTATCACTTACACGATTTGTAAAGCCTGGATTTTTAAATAAACTCATGAAGAGACGTTGAGAGAATCTAAAAGAATTCTTTAAAAATATATGGGTGATTGATTATTGAAGAATAATGATGAACCATGAGTTGAGCCAGACAAAAGGGAACTAAGAAATCGGATGATTAAAAGACAGAGACTAGCAGTAGTCAGGTCACATTTGAGGGTGTTGATCTAACACGTATATAAATATTGTAAACTGGAAATACGTAGAAATGAAAATGAAAGGTAGGATGCCGATGCATGGGAGAAAATGAAGAGAGGAGATGCATGGATGATGTACAGGATGAGTTAAGAGTGAAGAGGATGATGAAGAATTGAAAGAGACTGTAATTGTAGAGAGGAAAACTGTAATATAAGTCAAAACCCACTACAAATTATAGTGCCAGAATGGAATGGATATCTGCGAATTTTCTATATTCCAATTTTCGAAGCTGCTTGAATCTGCCTATCCATTATTGTGTCCTTTTAGATTTTTCTTTCTTCTGCGTAATTACCTGCTTGGTACTACACCTTCTCGGTCCATTGTTGGTCTCAAAAATTTGTCTAGCACGGATGTAGACCGTTGGACCCATTTCTATACACGACATTTAAATTCTCATTTATACATACACGTATTTGCTCAGCGCGTGATTATATTATTATAATAAATAATAATGATAACAATAACTGGAGAAAGATAACAATAACTGGAGAATGATAACAATAATGATAACTGTGTCCTGGAGAAAGTAGTGAGAATTTGGAATGAAAAATTAAAGGAATGCAAAATATCACCAATCATGTTGGGAAGAAGGAACAAACGTATTAAAATAAACTGTTTGGCATTCACAGATGACTTTGGTATACTTTCTGATCATCTGACATCTGCAGTAACACAAGTTAATTTTTTAGAGGACATAGCCAGTAGAACAGGCTTAAGAATTTCTGCAGAAAAAAACAAATTTCTCACAAACATTAAAAACGCGCCAAAATTCCTGGTAACAGATATTGGTCGAATAGAGAGGGATCGAAAATTTAAGTATCTAGGAGAGATAATTCAAGAGAATGGCTTGGAAAAGTCTGCTATAGAAGAAAGGATTCATAAGATGGAAAGGGCATATGGTATAACTAAAGATATTTACAATAAAGTGCATATCTAAAAATGCGAAAATAAGGCATTACAGTACAGTAGTGAAGCCAGAATGCCTATATGCAAGTGAATGTCTAGCATTGAATTATAATTTAGACGAACTAGAAATATTGGAAAGACGAATTATTAGGAAAATATTAGGCCCACGTAAAACGTCAGAAGGTTGGAAATTAAGAAGTAATGTTGAAATATATAAAAGTATAGAGAATATAACAGAAACAATGAGAAAAAGAAGACTATTATTTTTTGGACATTTATATAGAATGGACGACAATAGGTTGACAAAGCAAATCTTCAAATATCTGTGGGGGAAGAAGTCAACATCACGTTGGATTAAAGAAGTCCAAAAGGATTTAGAAAAAAATAATATACATGCTGAAGAAGCAATTGAAGGAGAAGTTTTCCGGGCAAAAGTGTTAAAACTGGAGGGAGTCCAGGGTAGGAAAGAGAAAAACACAGGCTCAAAGTGGATTCAAGACAGGAAGAGGAGACACAGTGAGAAGATGAAAGAATATTGAAAAAAAAGGAAAGAACAAAGAGTAAAGAATTGAAATTGGCATGTGGTCCTTAGATGGCCGATACGAAGGAAAAAAATGATAACAATAACAACCCCTTCAAACATGCACACAATAACAGTTCATAGAAACACAATGGACTATTCTTATTCAGACGAATCTGATAGCTGCCTATAGACTTATCACTACAACTGTTGTAATTGTCAATTGTACTTACTGTAATTGTATCATAATTGTACTTTGAAGTGAGAGGGAGAAACATTGTCATTTAGCTAACAGATGTTTCGTACATAAAAATAGTTTTAGAGAATTTTCCCAGGGTTCAGATCTCACACTCTTTCTTAAAAACAGGTGTCAGGAAGCAATAATCGTAAAGTTTAGTTTATGGGTAACCCCAAGTTACTTAAGACGGATGCAGCTGTGGGAGGTTAAAAGCCACTCTCTTAAATGAAAGGGTGACAGATTTATGAAAATCAGAGGGAGTCTTATGAAGGACACAAGTTAGACAGGAAATATAAAATGTCACATAAAGTTGATACCCTTCAGGGGTGACGTCAAATAAATTGGTCTCAGGTGTGAAGACAAGTGTTGTATTTGCGTGAGAACTTTAATCCTAGAGGGAAACACCCCAGAAAATGACGTAGGGTCACGTGATGCAGTGTCCTGACGAATAGTGATAGTTCTTATAAAATTATAAGAGATTTACCCTCACTTCCAATTGATTTAGCCTATCATAGTTAAGGTTTTAGAATTAAGAGTAGGGAACAGTCCCACCACTAAAACTAAGGGTTACACCCACGATGATGTACTATAAAAACTCTAGCATTCGCTGGAGAAGGCAGATCTGATTGTGTAAGAGGTCCGAGAGAACTTACGCATCTTTTCTCATTTTTATTTTGACTTTGATCTGTGTTGGAAGGTGTTCTTAGAGAGCCGGAAAACCAGACGTTGTCAATAGTTGTCTTTGTAATTTTTTGTAGTAACTAAAAGTAGTTACATTAATTTGTGAGCCAAGTACTAGTAACTGAAGGTACTTAGAGTTTAAAAGAGTCATTGAATTAACTGACTTATAGTTTGTCAAGAGGAGTTTGTATAAAGTAACTTGTAAAAGTTCGTTGTATTTTGCTAATCACAATAAATTGTCTTCAAGAAGAACGGTTCATTCTAATGATTCAACTTCACCTCCGGAACCACGTCAAACAAACAGTTGTAGCTTAGCAGCCACTCGATAGGTTACAACATTAAAAGCTGGTGTCAGTTGTGCTGGGTTCAAGAGGTAACCAACGGACTTCAAAGAGGACGAAGGTGATCAGCAGTTGTGGACATTGGACTGCAGCATCGTGAAGCAGCTTCAGGGCATTCACTGGACTAGCAGAAGTCTTAGGACGAGCCAAGCAGTCGTGTTGCAGAACCAAGGAGCAGTTGGAGCAGTACAGCAGTTGAGATCGTCGCTGGACACAGAGTGCAGTTGAGATCGTCGCTGGAAGCAGTTGTAGCAGTTGAGATCGTCGTTGGAAGCGATCATCGTTGGAAAAGAAAACTTCAAGTAGAAGTAAGTGAATAGCGTCATTTTATTTACTCTACAGAAATGGCTACTGCAGAGTTAAATCGTTTTGAAAGCTCTAATAGTAATTCTGATTCTGAATTAGAATTGAAAGATTATGCCACAAGTAGTAAGGTAGATAGTGGTGATAGAAAAAGCAGTAAAAGTAAAGTAAAGAGTAGCTTTGATGTGTATAAAGAAAATCATAAGAAATTAAAGCTTGACCAAGCAGCTAAATTTATTCCTGAGTTTAATGGTAAAAGAGATGATTTAAGTAAATTTATTAGCTGTGGTGATTTTGCGATTGAGAATGTAAGTAATTCATATAAGTATTTGCTGTTTGAAATTATAAAGAATAAGTTAGTTGGTGATGCTTACAATATTGTTAGATTTAAAGATGTCATGGGAGCAGCTTAAAGTAGCATTACACGATAAGTACGGCGAAAAGAAAAATATCGCTCATTTGCAGTTAGAAATGTCTAGTGCAAGACAAAATAAAGATGAACATGTTCGGGCCTTTTCTGTAAGGTTAAATAGTATTTTGAGTTCATTAGCTATTCAGATGACGGAAAATAAAGATAAAAGTGTTAAAAGCGCGACTTGTGATGTGCTAGAGCAACAGAGACATAACGCGTTTATTGAAGGGTTGCGTCAACCAATTAAATTTTTGATGAAAGCGAAAAATATTCGTACGTATGAAGATGCTGTTGAAGCAGCTGTTTTAGAAGAAATAAACATATTAAATGATAGGGAAACTCAAGAGTATTTCGGTTTAAAGTAAAAGATTATAGGGAGTATAAGAAAGATACTCGCCCTAAATGTTTTAATTGTAATAAGAGAGGACATGAAGCTAGTCATTGCTATTTTAAGAAAACCTCGTTTCAAAGTAAAAGCGGGTTTAATAAAAATAATTTTGTTAAAAGAGATAGAGACGTACATGTTAAAATAATTACGTGTCGTTACTGTGGTAAACAAGGGCATGTTATTGCTAAGTGCTATAAGAAGCAGAAAGACGAAGAAAATAAAAATAATAAGAAACCGAGTTTTAAGCCGAATGCTCATCCGAAGGCAAGTGATTTTAAAACCATTCAAGTAGGTCGTATTACAGATGACCGTAAGCATGAATGCATAGAAATGCAATTATCGAAACAATAAACAAAAACGTTTGTTTACTTTTAGACACGGGAGCGGATATTTCGATAATTAAAGTAGGACAATTAGAAGATTTTGCTGAAATAATGCCAGATACCGAAAGTGTAATTACGGGTATTTCTGAGGAGCCTGTAACAACAATCGGTTTAATAAATTTAAATATTAAAATGAATGGTAGAGAAATTGTTCATCCATTTCAGGTGGTATATGATAAGTTTCCATTAAGAAGTAACGGTATTTTGGGTACAGATTTTATGTCGAAATACAAAGCGAATATAGACTTTGAGAAAGGCGTTGTCCAGGTAGGAAAGACTAAATGGAAATTAGTTCCGTATATAAATAAAATTGTATTACAACCGCGATCAGAAACGGTTATTTGTACGAAAACGCACAGCGTAGGTGAAGGCGTCGTATATTCGTGTGAGTTACAGCCAGGCGTACAGTTAGATAGTAGTCTGACTACTATAATAGTAGCATTTAAGGGTAAATGTTTAGTGCCAGTTACGAATATAAATGATGATAAAGTTGAAATAGAGATCCCAGAAGTGGAGATACATAAAATTGACGAGTATGAATGTAAACAGTTATCGCGAAATCGCGAAGATGAAGTTATTAAAGAATTAAGGGTAGATCATTTAAATAAAGAGGAAAAAAAGGCTTTGATAAATATATGCGTAGAGTACAATGATTTATATGCCGGGAGACAAATTAACGGCGACTGATACGCTGGAACATACGATTCCATTGAAACAAGATACAGCCCCAATAAATATAAAACCATATCGTATTCCGGAGCAACATAAAGAGGAAGTGCAAAAGCAAATAGACTGTATGTTAGAACAACAAATAATAGAACAGAGCCAAAGTCCTTGGAACGCGCCACTTTTGGTTGTACCAAAGAAAATGGACGCGTCGGGTAAAATTAAATGGCGTATTTGCATTGATTTTAGAAAATTAAATGAAGCGATTATAGGTAATTCATTTCCATTACCTAACATTACAGATATTTTAGACCAATTGGGTAGAAGTAAATACTTTAGTACTTTAGATATATCGAGCGGGTTTCATCAAATTAAAGTGCATAAAGAACATAAAGAAAGAACCGCGTTTAGTACGGCATATGGCCATTACGAGTTTACTAAGATGCCGTTCGGGTTAAAAGGGGGTCCGCCAACTTTTCAAAGATTAATGAACACAGTACTTACAGGTTTACAAGGTAATAAGTTTTGTATATTTAGATGACATTGTGGTTTACGCTCAGAATTTAAAGGAGCATCAAATAAAGTTACGCGAAATATTTGATAGATTAAGAGAACACAAGTTGCTATTAAACGCGGATAAATGCGAATTTTTACGCAAAGAAGTAAATTATTTAGGTCATGTAATTACAGACGAAGGGTTAGCTCCAGATCCTAAGAAGACGGAAGCTGTAGATAAGTATCAAAAACCTAAGAAAGCGAAAGACATAAAGAGTTTTCTAGGGCTAGTAGGTTACTATAGGCGATTTATAAAAGACTTTAGTAAAATCGCTCAGCCATTAAATGAATTATTAAAGAAAAGTGTACCATCTGATTGGGCGCAAAAACAGGATAATAGTTTCGAAATGCTAAAAAGCAAATTAACTAGTGCACCGTTATTACAATATCCAAATTTTAAAGAAGAATTTGTAATCACTACGGATGCCAGTAACGAGGCCTGCGGAGCAATATTATCGCAAGGTAAGATAGGCGAAGATAAACCAATCGCGTACGCTAGTAGAACACTAAATAAAGCTGAAAAGAATTATAGCACAACAGAAAAAGAACTTGTTGCATTAGTATGGGCAGTGAAACATTTCCGACCTTACATTTACGGTACAAGGTTCACATTAGTCACTGACCACAAACCTTTACAGTGGTTGTTTAATATTAAAGATCCTGGATCGAGATTGATGCGTTGGATTATTAAATTAGCTGATTATGATTTTAATATCATACACAAGGCAGGAAAGTGAAATACGAACGCAGACGAGCTTAGTAGAATAAAAATTAATATGGCAGAAGTAATTAAAGAGGATGTAGGAACTAAAGAAGAAAAGAGACGAATAATTGAGGAGTATCACGATTCAACGTTATGAGGACATCAAGGTATATCTAGAACATATAATAGAATAAAATTAAAAATGAATGGCCTAATATGGAAAATGATATCGAAGAATATATTAAAAGATGTGATAGTTGCCAACGAAAGTCACATGAAAGACACACGAAGAGTTCCTACGCAAATCAGTAACGAATTGAATAAGCCGTTTGAGCAATGCGCAATGGATATAGTAGGTCCATTACCGGTAAGTCAAGGAGGGAATAAGTACCTTGTTTTTCCAAGATTGTTTCTCAAAATATGCTGACGCGTTTCCTATTAGTGATCAAACCGCGGAAACTATCGCGAGAGAATTCGCTACGAAAATTATATGCCGCCATGGTGCGCCAGAAAGATGTTAACTGACCAAGGGTCAAACTTTATATCTGAGGTAATGCAATCAATTTGCAAGTTATTAAAAATAAAAAAGATACAGACCACTAGTTATCATTTACAAGCTAACGGGTCTTTAGAACGAAGTCACAAGACACTTGCGGAGTATTTAAGACACTATGTTGACGAAGATCACCTGAATTTGGACTTATGGGTTCCATATGCGATGTTTACGTTTAATACAACCGTGCACACAGCTACGGGACATACACCTTTTTCGTTAATTCATGGAAGAGAAGCCGAATTGCCTACAAGTATAATAAGAGATTCGCCTCAACCTCAGTATAATTACGACGAATATAAAGACGAAGTAAAGAAAAGATTACAAAGTGTTCACCAGTTAGCAAAAGAAATTTTAAAGAAAAAGAAAGAATCTAGTAAAAGTCAGTACGACAAAAATACAGCGGATAAACAATTTAAAGTAGGCGAGAAAGTATTGTTACATGACGAAACCGTACGTAGAGGTAGGTCAAAGAAACTAGGTCCCTAATGGATCGGACCATACGTTATAACACAACGAAATTCCGAAGTAAATTACACTTTACGGAAAGGAAGAAAATTAATTAAAGTACATGTAAACCGAATAAAGAAGTATGAAGATTAATTAGAAACTGCATGTTGCAGATGGAGATGTTGACCTTGTGTACAGTGATAATTTTTGGACTTCTATTAAGGAAAACAGACGCAGATGACAATCCATTCAGTGTAACAAAAGTCCTGGTGTATATTTCGAAAAAGTTGGAACAGTTCAATTGACTAATGAAAATTGGAAATTAATTACGTATATAGCTATTAATAATTATTTACAACTATTAAAAAATGTCAGAAACACATATAATAAACTTAAGAGATTTTGTACTAGAGAATACTCTGATTATTGTAGTAAAGTAAGTATTGCAATGCAAAAGACTATGAATGACATTAAAGAAAATATTAACCAATTAAAAATGCAATTAGGACATAACGAACCAAAGGATCGTAGATTTAAAAGAGGTATGTTTGACACTATAGGTGAAGCAGCGAAAATTTTATTTGAGACTATGGATCATGACGATGCCATGTATTATGATGACAAAATTAAAGAGGTTAGCTACAATCAGTATGAGCTATCGAAATTAGAAAAAGAACAAGCCGCTGTCATGATTTCAACCATTAAGACTATTAATAAAACAATTAATGATGCGAATATTAATCAAGGTAAAATCATAGAAAGCTTTGATAAAATTATTGATTTTCAAAATTTGACTCGAAAAGTACTAAATGAAAAACTTAATTATATAACTTTTCAGGCAGCAATGACTGAATATGTGGAATATATCCACATTGAAGCTATTTAATTAGAAATTGATGTTAAAGAATTATTACAAGCTAATGCTAGAATACTGATGCTAGACAAGGAGAAGTTCACTCCTCTGTTATTAATTTAAAAACTCTAAAATACGAATTAGAATCTATTAGAAGAAAATTACGTGCAGGACTGTCACTTCCTCTTGCGGTGAGGTATTGTATTCACTCATTCTTAGACTTATTTTCTATTTGTGTGTATGTTAAGGACAACAAGTTAGTGTATGTATTCGTTATTCCTTTGATTAACGATTTATTATTTGAATTGTATAAGGTTACCAGAATATTTAAAAAATAATGAACACCTATTCATTCAACCCAAAACTGAATATTTGTGTATAGACGATGTTAAACAATATTTTATTCATTTAAAATCAGACGAATTGAATAATTGTAAAAAATTAGAAAATGACGTATTTGTTTGTCAACAAATGAATCCTATTTATCAAGTGCATTTACATGAATCTTGTGAAGTAAAATTGTTTAAAGGTGATTATGATGCAAAGAGTTGCGATCAGAGAATAACTAGAATTAATAATCCTCTATGGCAGAGAATGATGAAATCAAACTCATGGCTTTATGTTTTACCAGAGGATGAGACATTGACAATTAGTTGTAAATTGGCTGGTATGCCATCCATTATACATTCAGTACAATTAAGTAATGTGGGAATTTTTAATTTAGCACCAACGTGCAGAGCGTATGGCTCAGGTATAATGTTATTGTCAAATACTAAATATGAAAGTAATGGTACAATACCAATTATCCCACCTGTGGATATAGAAATTGACTGTTGTGACGAATTGGATAGTGTAGTTAAAGATGATGTAAAACTACCTATGTTAAAATTACCAAAGTATTTGAAAACTGTGGCAGTGCATGCTGACGATTTAGATGCAGCCACTTACAGATTAAATGAAATTAGAAAAGCTATTGAGGAAGAAAATATGCATGAAATTTACAAGTCAAAGGTAACGCATTATTCAGTAATGATGTATATAATCTGTGGGTTAATAACAACAGGAATTTTATACTATGTATATAAAAGATTTTGTCCAAAATGGTTGTTACCATTGTTTGGTAGATGTTGTAGTAAAAGGTTAGAAGAGAAGTTTGAGGAATCTTTTAAACAGGTACAGACATTAAGTACCAAACCAATTGTAGTAAAGCAGTACCAGTAAGGAGCGTCAGTCCATGACCTGACTGCAATAAGATGAGAGAGTCCAACAAACGGTTGTACTCAGCTAGAGGATGAAATTGTAGAACTAAAAGAGTTTGAAAAGAAACTACGACCAAGGTCGAAAAGAACATAATAATGGAAAAATTGATGTAGTATCAAGTAAAGTCATACGGTGAAAGCACAGTAAGATGTAAATAGAATTGTCTGTGTTTTTATTAGTGTGATCAGTTCAGTAGTGATAGTAATGTATCACTGTAGGAATTTAAAATTTATAAAAATTATGTAATCACTTATAAAATTAAGCAAGATATTTGAATTGTAATAGTAGTTTTAGTATTAAGCATTAAGCATTGTGTAGCTTAAAGCTTAAAATAAGGGGGAAGGTGTTGTGATTGTCAATTGTACTTAAAATCTGATATAGAAGAAAGGATTCATAAGATGGAAAGGGCGTATGGTATAACTAAAGATATTTACAATAAAAAGTGCATATCTAAAAATGCGAAAATAAGGCATTACAGTACAGTAGTGAAGCCAGAATGCCTATATGCAAGTGAATGTCTAGCATTGAATTATAATTTAGACGAACTAGAAATATTGGAAAGACGAATTATTAGGAAAATATTAGGCCCACGTAAAACGTCAGAAGGTTGGAAATTAAGAAGTAATGTTGAAATATATAAAAGTATAGAGAATATAACAGAAACAATGAGAAAAAGAAGACTATTATTTTTTGGACATTTATATAGAATGGACGACAATAGGTTGACAAAGCAAATCTTCAAATATCTGTGGGGGAAGAAGTCAACATCACGTTGGATTAAAGAAGTCCAAAAGGATTTAAAAGAAAATAATATATATGCTGAAGAAGCAATTGAAGGAGAAGTTTTCCGGGCAAAAGTGTTAAAACTGGAGGGAGTCCAGGGTAGGAAAGAGAAAAACACAGGCTCAAAGTGGATTCAAGACAGGAAGAAGAGACACAGTGAGAAGATGAAAGAATATTGAAAAAAAAGGAAAGAACAAAGAGTAAAGAATTGAAATTGGCATGTGGTCCTTAGATGGCCGATACGAAGGAAAAAAATGATAACAATAACAACCCCTTCAAACATGCATACAATAACAGTTCATAGAAACACAATGGACTATTCTTATTCAGACGAATCTGATAGCTGCCTATAGACTTATCACTACAACTGTTGTAATTGTCAATTGTACTTACTGTAATTGTATCATAATTGTACTTTGAAGTGAGAGGGAGAAACATTGTCATTTAGCTAACAGATGTTTCGTACATAAAAATAGTTTTAGAGAATTTTCCCAGGGTTCAGATCTCACACTCTTTCTTAAAAACAGGTGTCAGGAAGCAATAATCGTAAAGTTTAGTTTATGGGTAACGCCAAGTTACTTAAGACGGATGCAGCTGTGGGAGGTTAAAAGCCACTCTCTTAGATGAAAGGGTGACAGATTTATGAAAATCAGAGGGAGTCTTATGAAGGACACAAGTTAGACAGGAAATATAAAATGTCACATAAAGTTGATACCCTTCAGGGGTGACGTCAAATAAATTGGTCTCAGGTGTGAAGACAAGTGTTGTATTTGCGTGAGAACTAGAGGGATCCTAGAGGGAAACACCCCAGAAAATGACGTAGGGTCACGTGATGCAGTGTCCTGACGAATAGTGATAGTTATTATAAAATTATACGAGATTTACCCTCACTTCCAATAGATTTAGCCTATCATAGTTAAGGTTTTAGAATTAAGAGGAGGGAACAGTCCCACCACTAAAACTAAGGGTTACACCCACGATGATGTACTATAAAAACTCTAGCATTCGCTGGAGAAGGCAGATCTGATTGTGTAAGAGGTCAGAGAGAACTTACGCATCTTTTCTCATTTTTATTTTGACTTTGATCTGTGTTGGAAGGTGTTCTTAGAGAGCCGGAAAACCAGACGTTGTCAATAGTTGTCTTTGTAATTTTTTAAGTAACTAAAAGTAGTTACATTAATTTTTGAACTAAGTACTAGTAACTGAAGGTACTTAGAGTTTAAAAGAGTTATTGAATTAACTGACTTATAGTTTGTCAAGAGGAGTTTGTATAAAGTAACTTGTAAAAGTTCGTTGTATTTTGCTAATCACAATAAATTGTCTTCAAGAAGAACGGTTCATTCTAATGATTCAACTTCACCTCCGGAACCACGTCAAACAAACAGTTGTAGCTTAGCAGCCACTCGATAGGTTACAACACAACGCTCTATTACTATAAAAGGCAGACTATTTAATCTACAGTATATTCCTGCAAGTGATGTCTTCTCTTGACACAGATGAGACTTGCGCGCTGCAGCTTATCTCGTGAATCATTTTTTGGAACTTTTTTCGTGAAAACATATTTTTAAATAACTTTTTTTGAAAATTTGTATTCGGAGTCTTGATTTCGGATTTTGTTAAAGAACTAAAATTTTTAATTGTCAACGGTGGTGGCAAACGTCGCGTCGGGTTGTATGACGATAAAAGGCGAAATTACAACGTAACAATACCTGTTCTCTACAGTAGCGTTAAGGCCTGCGGCGAGGTTGACAATCACAACATATTCACCATCCGTTTGTTCCTTTGTCCACGCGACTTTGTTTTTTCCATAACAACAGTTTGACAATTTCCGTAACAACATCAATCTGTAAATCTGACAGCAGGACTCTTTGCATAAATGGCATTACACAATTTATCATGCATACTCTTCATCACAAAAAAAAACACAAAAAATAGTGATACCGAACTAACTAATTTTATTTGAAAGAAAAAACGAAGGCTGGATGGTTCCGTGGCCGTGTATAAATGGACTCTTAAGGATAACTGTGATGTTTTACGGGCGTACAATACAGTAACAAAACGCGGACAGCGTAAATCAAGATACGATTAACAGAACCACAGTAAGCCATGCATAAACGATTCACAAATTACAGTCTGTTAGAAAGTATTACCGTTGTTAATGACAGCAGCAGGTGTTGTAAACAAAAACCTGGAAACGAATCTATCAAAGCTACAATCAAATGCAAAAAGTTTACCATCTATAGTAAAAAAAATCAGTCGTGCTGGTAACTTGACGATTAGTACGAATACGCTTAAATATGCCAGCACAAGCACTGTATGTCATATACGCTTTACATAACAAATAATAAATGTAGAATTAAGGGTAATAATAATAATAATGCATTGTAGAAGCGCGTACCTGTCTATCCACATTTAAAGTAAACGCGGTGTTAATCACCGTGTCTGTCAGTGTATATAAGGCATGGTCCGTACGGAGTTTAAATAAACACAACTGCCAGACACGCGCAAATAAGCACACGCGCCAGACAGCTATTACGCACTTATGTACCTTTCCTCCAGATCCACTGGCTGCTGCTGCAAAACATCGTCGAGGACGTTGTCGAATGAGCACTTTACAATCGATCATCGTTACGGCGGCCTGACAGTCGTATCATTTGATTATAATACAGTTTAGATTGGTGGCGGGCTAAGTGAAGCCAAGGATGCTGCTGTTTGGCACCTCTATTAATAGTATGTTTGTGCGTACGACCTGAATAACGGCTGTCCGTCCGTCTGTCTGTCTGTCTGTCATAGTGGAACGAGTTCAAGGGTAGCTGACTTTGGCTGCGAAACACCACCCAGCGTGAACAGGGAAGTGGGTGAACCGTCTGTCTGCGGCCGGCCTAACAGAATTTGCCTTGAGACGCGCGCGTGCGGTGATAACAATAACACACACGCTGATAGCAAAACACACGATTGGTCCTTGAACCGCTAATCGCGTACAATTACTTGTGTATCGAATAATAGGCATTTCTTCAGTAATTCGTTGGCGTGTCAGAGATATTTACAACCCTATTTGATGTTTGTAAGATCTGCGAATATTCAGAATAAAATTTACATATCTACGTAGTACCAATAGCAGGAACAGGTATCACATTTTAATTATTTGAGATGTGATATATAGGAAGGCCAATGATATCGAGAGAAAGTTAAATAAATTTAGTTATACCTGACTACTGAAGAAGACGACTACAGTAACACGACTATTGAAGAATAAAACGCAGAGGGTGACACAGCTAAAGTTCTGTAAGGTCGTGCCTGGACTCTGGATCATATGGATGTGAAACGTGGACTCTCCTGAAAAAAGGTATTTCAAAAATACAGGTCTTGAAAATTAAATTTTTAAGAGAAGTTAAGGAATGCAGTTTGAGAGATCATCTACGAAACGACGACATAAGGAACGACCTAAGGTTACAGTCGGTTCTGGATAGAATAAAGGAATACAAGCAGAATTGTAACCCATGTGGAACGCATGGTAGACATGCGTATTCCTAAACAAGCGTTTGAATATAGGCCTGTGGGAACGAGAGATCGTGGAAGATTTGGAAAAAAGTGGTCGGAGACTCTGTGAAGTCGGAACGAGCTATAGCCTATGTAGTGAAGAAGAAGATGATGTAGTACCGATAAACTGATCAAGAGACAAAACAAAGATCAAGAAAATTACTAAAACACAAAAAAAAACTCATTTACTCTAGGAAATGTCTTAATTAATTCCGCTTTCACGTTCAGACACCAACAGAAAACAAAGGTTTCGTAGTCAGTGATCACTGAACTGTGGTTAAGAAAGACTCCATATGCAAGCGAGGGAAATACGCACTCACCGACGACAGAAGCCTCGTCTCTTCAAAGAGTATGCGATGGTCGGCACTGGCGAGTGCGCGCTCCGCTGTAGCAGACTTTTCCGGCTGCCTCGAACGACAGTAGTGGCTGTGTTCATCAACGCGGGCATGTTCATCAACTCCGTTTTGTCAGTGTTTTGCAGCCTTCTTCACTGAAGCCAGCCGTCGACGGCACGGCCGAAACGTTTGCACCCAACAACCCTTACAGCCCGACAAGCCGTAGTTCTCATAACATTGAAGCCGGTTTGTAGTTTCAGGCATTATACACGAACGTCGCCGGTTTACCGTGATGCCGCCCCTCTTACGTCTTTTATTTCTTCCAATATAACCAATGCATAAAATTAACAGATAGCAACTTTCAAACTGTGAAACAACATAATTGTCTTAGTACAGCCCTGTCTTTAATTTAGCTGCATTCCACATCCCGAAGAAAAACTGAAAAAAAAACACTGTTCACTCGTGAAAACTCAGTAAATGCAGACGACGCTTGTTTCAAAGTAAGACATCGTTAAACATTAAAGGATTTTTGGAAGGGAAAGACGAACGCAAAAACAAAACATTCGCTGAACTGAAAAATTACGCAGATAAATGATTTAATTTGAATGTTATGTGTTATAAAAAAGTTAATGAAACAGCCATTGAAAATAAAAAAATCTGTGAACGACCAATATAGATAAATAATAATTTCACGATGTAAGTAGTGAAATTAAGAATGTAAGAATGTTGTATTTATGAAGATGAATACATTTTAGTGAAATACATAGCAAATTCATAGCAAATATATCACTTTGTACGATCAATACCAACAAATACAATGCCGAAGTTGGAGATATCTAAATCATGTACCAGCACTGCTGTTACGTACTTTGTTTTCGCTAAGCGTTTAGAATTTCTCCCGTTTGCTGCTACTAAATTATGGCCCAACGACAAATAAGAAAAGGAAAAATAAAAAGGTAATGAAAAAACGAACAAAAGACTTTCAGCATTGACCGGAGATTGCGCCGGTTATGCTGTCGACAGTAACGGGAAGCGTGTTGGAACAATTGTCACCGACTTCAATTAAACAATCCTCATCGCTAATAATAAATCAGCCGAGTTTCCTTCCATTCACAACAAAGGCGGCAGTGGATTCTAAATCCGTGAAACAGCTGCGATTCACAAAGTGCATTTCCCTTCCGCTGCTTTCTTTTCGTTTCGTTTTTATTTTATCTGAAATCCTGAGATAGCGGCGTTGCCAACAAACCGACAGTTTTATTATCTTTCCCTTGCTCAGATAACCTCATTTATTTCTTCTCGCGCTGTCTAGACAAAACGCTTTCTCCTCTCTTCTATAACTCCTACCCGAAAGATTCATTGTAACCGTCACAAAAACAATAAACTCAGTTAATCTGTTTTCTATTCTAGCCTGAGTGCTATGACCTTATCCTTCGTAATGCTGACTGCAGTTTAACTTCCGACTATTTGGCAACTGCGCACAGCTTCGAATCTGAGCGAAATACGGCATTGGGGGGGGGGGGGTCTCAATCGACTACACCCCAATATGTTTACGTAAAAGTATTCTTTTTGTGCTCGGATTCGCTATACTACCCTTATAAATTTACTGTGTAGTGATCTCAGCTGTATGAGCGGTAACTAACTATTGAATTACGACCACTAGTGTGGTGTTTGATTTCCATTAGCGTTGAAATATATTATCGCAAAGGATTATGTATAAATTACTTACTAGAGTATACTATTGAGATTTCTCTTCAAATATCAATCGTAGCTTTTCGTAGGACTACAGGCCCTATAGCCTACGAACTAAAAAAACCCGCAGAAAATAGTAAAGACAATAGTAATAGCGAAATTACAGGATGTGACAGAGATAAATTGTAACAGTGTACTACCTACTCTCTATTTACATGTGTGATATGTGTGTGTGTGTGTGTGTGTGTGTGTGTGTGTGTGTGTGTGTGTGTGTGTGTGTGTGTGTGTGTGTGTGTGTGTGTGTGTGACTATACAGTGTACTTGAGCATTAAATGGCGGCAGAAAACTAATCAAATAGAGGCTTTTACAAGATGTGCAATTAACACAAGACGAAATCACAGGACTGGTAAAACTGGTAAATTTATAATTTTATACAGTACACGTGACGTGAATGATGATTAACCTACAACATGATCGTTGCGAATGATACGCGGACTTGGAACTGGGTTCGAGAAAGAAAATATGGCGCACAGAAGACGGTATAACTCTGTTGGTAGAACGACAGAGTAAAAGAGTGACGTTCTTAACATTATGAACTCTATACTGGGAAAAAAATATACGCGTTGAATATAATAAATTTATCATCATATCATCATCAACACCACCTTATCTTCCCTCTAACGTGCTAGAGTTCACACCGCACCGTCAGAGGAATCGGTCAACAATTGACTATGCGGGGATGAGCTGCTCGGTGGAGGAAAATTTATAAGGTCGAATGTAAGCCTAATATTAACATACGCAGTATGAAGTTTGGCAACTGTCCATAAACGTGAACAGAAATAATGGGTTTTCACGAAAGTCATAGAGAGAGAGAGAGAGAGAGAGAGAGAGAGAGAGAGAGAGAGAGAGAGAGAGAGAGAGAGAGAGAGAGAGAGAGAGAGAGAGTAGTACTACGAGACAGAAGCGTGAACTGTTAATATTTAAATATGTTTAAAATGGCTGAGAGCCTTTATGTAACAAGGTGCCCAAGAATGTTAACACTGGACAGGGAAACCCAACGCGGAACGAGGGAAACACGTGGCAGACAAATTTGGAGTATTACTAAAATTGTTTGTACATTCATTAACACGATCCAATGGCAAAAAATATATATATATATCTCGTATATTTCCGTGGAAACCACCGGGAAGAAGGAAGCGCGACTGTACCCTCAATCAACCCACACGCCTAGCAGAAGGTGCACCGAAGGTCTATCTCTTGAACAGAGAGCTTGGGATATTGAACTATGGAGTTGGGAGAACAGCAGGATTCCAATAGTAATAATGATTGAAAGATCGAAGCGACTACTCAGTTTTAACTCGACCGTTCGACCATTACAATGCACCAACCATAACTTGGCATTTTTAAAACCACAGACCTCAATTGTTTTTGGACTTGAATCCGCCAAAAAATTATAGGTGGGACGAAAAAAATGTGAATGAGGGTTGCCATATTAAAGAATATTTTAACCAAAATCTGAATATAGTGTTCAGCTTTGCAAACTTCAAATTTTTTTGGGCGCTCGGCCCAAAACGTGAATCAAAAGTTTTGTAAAAATTGTACAAATCCATCCCTGGTAACGCAAATCTGAATTTTTGAAATTTCTGAATTTGAAATTTTTTTCAAATTAAGAAACATACGGGCCTAAAATGGGAAGTCAAAATTTTGAACAAATTGTAAAAGCCTACATGGAGCATCAAATTATAAGGAATTTTATTTTAAATTCTAACTCGGCATTTTGATTAATATATCTTTCTAAATTATATCTTTATAATAGTACCTTTAATATCTGTCAACATCCCTTTTCAAATTTTGGACTGCCTTCAAAAAGTTTAAGCTATGTTTGCAATAACATTTTAAATACTGTTACCTTGTGAATGGTGTTAGATACAGGCCTACAAATGTCTATAGAAACATACACAAACACAAAAGCTAGGAATAAATTACTTACCATTTCTTTACTTATTATTATAAATTACTTCAGGCATTCTGATTTAAATAAAATAACAACAACCCAATGGAAGAATTGTTAGTGCTTACTGAATTAATAATAAGAAAAAAGTAATAACGATCGTCTGCTTTACAACTGTTATTTCCAATAAAAAAAAGTAAAAAAGAGATAATTGAAATTTACCCAATAATAAATATACTTCTTATTGGGCTCCACAGCTCACGGAGCTTTACTAGTTAATTAAGTTTTGTTCGTAATGTATGCATGCATTTAGAAAAAGAAGTCTCAGTTAATGAAAAGTTTCATGGCAATCGAATGAAGCAAGAACCGTTGGACATATACTAATTCAAATATCACTCTCTCTCTCTCATGCCTTTATACTCTTAACATTCTCTCTGTAGATATTATTTCCCTTTCGCATACTGCATGTTTGAACAATGACCCGCCCAAACTATTACACAGCTGAAGACTGGATACGACGTTTTATAGGTGCATTACAGAGTATTACGTGTCTTGCAGTATAGGCTACGAGTCCAATAAAGTCGGGCGTGCGCCGGCTCGGTTATCTGCAACTCAGTATTTTATCACACGTGGTCACGCAAACGAGACGGTAATTTACAAAATGTATTCCCTCTGGACGTACATTTGACATTATACGTGTGTGTGTGTGTGTGTGTGGCAGAGATAAAGTCAGGGACAATAATGCCGTTTTAAAATGCATGAAGATGTATAATGCACTGGAGGAAACAACATTTCTAGACTGTTATTCTTTTAACACAATATTTTTAAATTTACCACTTCATAATTATCGAAAAATAAATGCTATTAGGTAGTGTTAGGTAGAAGTTGAAATATACAGAACGAAAACAATGTGGCAAAGGACAGACATTGGATCAGGCGAATGGGTGATAAGGCTGTACTTACCTAACACGACTGTACTTCAGTTTTAATAGATACTAAAATGTAGAAGTTTAGAAATTCAAGAACAATTAACAATCCCTATTCCCCTTTTATGCCATCGCTGGGACCGAGTCACTGTGTAGAGAAATGCAGGCAAATTACACACCTCGAGAAGTTAAATTATTAACTGAGGGTTGTGAAATACTCACACTTTCAATCTATAGTTTATGGGCCGCTTATGAATAAACAAGATACACTATCTCGTGTAAAAATACCGTTATCCAAGGCAGTACCTATACACACACAGATTCCGTGTGTCATGTGGCAGACCAAATACCGTTATCCAAGGCAGTACCTATACACACACAGATTCCGTGTGTCATGTGGCAGACCAAATTATTACGCGTTAAGATTCGAAAGATAACACACAGACCTTAAGAAAACATAAAATTTACAAGAATAATGCACATTCTGTTATTTTCATAACGTCAAGTTCATGTCCAAATACCAAGACGGTAGGTATGTAACAAACAGATGTACGTTAGCCTATATAGTAAGGAAACGCTCTGATTTTGTCGGATAAGAGCTCTTCTGTCCGTCATTAATGGTAATTTGCAAAAACATTATTGTTTGGAATTATATTTTTGATCGATCATTATAATAGGTGACCACACAATAATGAAAGAACCTGGCGCTCATCCAGCGAGCACGATTCCGGCTGCTAACACAAATCGAACACCACCTGTCTGTTTATCTGTTGCCCAGGCTATAGTATAGAGCAGTGATTCCCAACCTGTGGTACACGTAGGGATCCAAGGTGGTACACAAGAAGACCTAGCTAGGAAAAAGTATTTACTTAAAAAAATAAATAAATAAAATTTTTTTTTTTAAACAATAATAAATTTTCATCGGACATGATTTAAATTAAAATAAAATAACAACAAGTGTCACATTAATTATTTTCTTTTTAATATGTTGTTATTTTTCAGTACTAACAAGAAAATCTGTAATCAAAGTAATTAACTGTCTTTTGAAAAAACTTTGTACTTTATTTTAGCATAGAACCAACCAGAAATTCTATGTATTAACCATTTATTTATAAATTCTATTTATTAGATTTAAATAATTATACATAACTAGGAATAATAAGATATACTATTCATTTTGTATCAAGTTTTTTATTAAGAAAACCCCAATAACCTTTCTTTAAGCTCCGGCGGTACGCGAAATGAACGCGGAAGACCAAAGTAGTACGCGGGTCCGGAAAAATGTTGTGAACCACTGGTATAGTGATAGTAAAGCCTACTGGAAAAATCCAGCATATTGCACCTTATCTTCAATAAAATTAAGTTCTATTTTTAAACACTTTCGAATATTTTGTAGGTAAATAATTAATTATATTTGAATTTGCATCAGGCAGTTCGTGGTATAAAGAATTACCCTGAACATTTATTGGAAACAAAATTTTAAGATGGTGCTATAAAGGGATGCGTAAATTGAAGTAGTGGCTCATGTCATCATATTGAAATTTTGCTAAAAATGTTTATTTCTTGAATCACTCTTTCTTTTTTGGAAATTATGTAATGTTCTTAGTGCTTGTTGTTTTATTATCAACAATTAGTTCTTTCATTATCACCGAGAAAATCTTTTTTCTTCGTTTCCAGTGGTAAGGCAAACCGTCTGTCCATTTTCAGACTGTTACGACGTCCATTGTTGCAGACCGATCCTGTAACGGTCCTTCTTACTCCTTCTCTTCTGAGAGGTGAGTTCCCGCCGGAACCCAGCAGGTACGGGAATTATCAGTGACAAGTACTAGGCAGGTCGAGAATCTCAAGAAGGCAACCACACCCCTTGAAATTCGAAAGTACAGTCTTTACGTAACGGTATTTGACAAGTTTTTAAAATAAAGTTAACATTATTGTTACTATTTTTATAAAGTTGTTCTGAAAATGTATTAATTAGTTTTGAGAAATATATCAGAAGGAAGGCAGAAAATGATAGTTTCAAAAAGTATTAATAATAGTGCTCCTTTATACCACTGACGTAACTTGAAGAGTGTCAGACAGATTAGGCTGTCATATCCACAGGCTAAGTAGACCGTGGGGGCTGTGCTGCGCACCGCAGACCTATACGTTAGCAGGCAAGCGCTAAACTCATTGATCTAATAAGCTATTCCAAATGTATTTTACAAAATAAAAAAGTTTATAAATTGCTTCTTACATTTATGACCACCTTTTTGTCGTTTTCATTGACACAATACAGATTCTCGGTTACACAACACCATTCCAGAAGGCACTACGAACATGTAGATGAATAAACGTTCGACCATCCGATGTTTGTTTGACATTTTGCACGTGAAAAATCCAATTGCCTGATATCATTAGCCGTTGCAGTCCTAATCTGAAGCTGCCTAGTCATCGTGGCGACCTATCACACACACACACACACACACACACACACACACACACACACACACACACACACACACACACACACACACACACACAGAGTCAGTATAAATCATAAATAAAGGGTCTAGTCACGGCACGAGGCATAAGCCCACAAGTGTAGGTGAAACGCGTGACTATAGAATGACACTGGACACCGGACCACCGACTTCCATTCGGAAAGTTTCCAACAGTAGTAGACAAGACATAAACAAAAAAAAACTTTTTTTATATAACTTGGATTAGTTCGGTTACGCACTAGACAAGTTCTATTATTTTTTGTTGTATAAAATAGTTGAAAGTGAAGAGACAAAACTACTTAGCTTTCACCAACAAAACAAAAACTTTCTCAGGGGGCTTCTGGGACGAGATTATCTGTTTAACGACCAGAACACATTAGTTTGATACTGATTTTGTTTAACTTTTCCGAACCTCACCATCATTTAATAAGATTATAACTCGTATTACGGAAAGAGTTATCAATCTGCCTCTAAGTCTTTATACGTGTTCACTAATGATGCGCTGACGAGGGAGAGAGGGGGGAAGCAGACATATCGACGCTATGTTCTGTCTCCAATCACTTTTACTTACATCTTACCAATTAGCCTTAGTTTGTAAACAACGACAACCACTTTTTCCACGGACCTATTTCTAGTATATGTTATCCGACAATGGTCTGAGGAACTATACAAGCTATATAAAGACAATGATCTGGTCACCACCATCCGACTGCATAGATGCAATGGACAGGACACATCATTAGGATGGAAGGCAACCGAATACCTAGGAAGGTACTATTTAGTCAAATCGAAGGTAGAAGTCTTGTCGGAAGACCCAAGCATTGCTGGATTATTTATTGAAAATTATCTAAACTAAATTCTCTTATATTATCAGTAACAATTATACGAAAATTTAAATTATTGTCTTTGGGACATAAAAATTAATTAAAATGTTTATAATTGTTTTATAAATGTTTATAACTAATGTATGAATTCCACCTACACTTAGGTCCCTATGCTTGAGTGAGTAGATTCTGGACGCGATATCTCTGCTATCAGGTGTGGGTTCACTTAATTTCTCACATCTGTTCACTAGAAATGATAAATATGTCGTTCATATGGGTTTGGTTATATCAGGGAAACGTTATACGAGAAATAAAGCGACGTGTAGTTAAACCGAAAACCGGTGTCGTTATTAACGAAGACCACAAAAAGTTACAAGAAACCGCGTAGCGATGAATGCGCACCTTTAATTACTGACTTGCAGATACAGACCTAATGCGTTGCGATTTTCATTTATTTTAATTCTGACAGAGAAACAAATTAAAGTTTATCTCAGCAAACGGTTGGGCTCACATTGCCACTGGTGGCAATATTTTGTTACTTTGTTGAAACGTTAAATAAATAAAAAAAACAATGGATTATGTTCGAATTTTTAAACCAGTTGAGAATTTATAGGCGTATATGTTGAATCAGGATCACTCCGAACTTCCTGTTGAAGAACTGGTGAGAAAGACGACTTACAATTTGGATGTCTTATATCTTACAATACAAACAAACGGACTGCATTCACTACATGATTATTGAACACACTCGTAAAAATTTAATACATACATGCGTGAACCCATTAAACCACCAACGAAGATGAAGTACAAATAAGTGAGCGGATGTGATATGAAATTATCAGATTACCTGCAACAAAGAATAAAAAATACATAAATAACTATTACATGCGCAATGCATACACACAATACATTTAATTTATACTAATTATACAAGAATTAGTAGACTTGTTAGTATACAAGGAAAATATGTAGTACACTTATTCAAAAGTATACTAACAACTGTACCGTTATATTAAATGTATGTAACAAGTGATTGTGTCTTTATTAAGATGAACCGTCGAGCCGAATTTGGCGAAACAGTTCCCACTTGCAGTGACTTGTTCCGCTGCCCCGATAGAGGCTGAAACTCGCCTGATATTTCGTGACATAAGACTGTCTAGGATTTCAAGCGTGCCTATGATAGTCGCAATCATGTTTCTAAACTGTGCAAACGCAGTACATTGTATATTGTAGTACTTTACAGTGCTGTGTGGCACATACAGCAACAGAAAAAAAGATAACACTGCCTGCTAAGAGTAATTAAAGCTCGCTAGAAAACTGGCTGGACATAAAGGAACTATGAACTGGCTGGGAGAATTCAAAAGCTCGTAGCGCAGATTTGGAATCACAAGACCAATCACAAGAGAGACTGTAGTGGCTGCTGTAGTACTGATACGCTGGAGGAAAGGAAGCCATTGTTGAGGAAGAGAAGGAAAAAGTACCGTATCTCCACTCAGCAATGCATGTAAAATCACCACTGCCCTCAATAAATGACTGGTCCCATATGCTGAAAGAACGTTTGGAGTTCCGACGTGTTAGGTCAACTGCAGACGAGATATTCTGATCGAGACGGATCTGCTAATCGATAAGAGATTATAACCAATTATACCTGTAAATTTGTATTTATCTCAAGACAGACGTAAAACAAGGACAGCTGAGTGACATCACCACAAAGCCGTGACAAACTGCAACCAAACCGCCAAAGTGGCGGTCTGTTTGGTTGAGCTGATTGATCGACCGCATTTCAAGGGCACACAGTGGCCCGTAAAACACTTACGTACCTACTGACAAAATCCTCATTCCTCGTACAAACACATAAACGATTGTATGCAGTGTCACCACCTCGCCGGTCAGTCCGGTTCTTCATACAAACCTACCGGTTTACGTTTCCAGTTTTGTTAGTTTTATTAGCAGCCATCTTAACACCAACTTTGTCACTACTTATTGCCACACTGCTAAATACTTCGTTCTTGACGGACTTTCGGTGTCTCCATAAGATTTGTTCGTCTGATGATGGCGGAGACACCGAAAGGCCTCGTCAAGAACGAAGTATTTAGCAGTGTGGCAATAAGTAGTGACAAAGTTAGTGTACCGATTTACGGTTTAATTGCTTGATTTCCCAGTTTTCAAAAAAAAGTTGCTAAAAATTTACAAACTAATGAAATCGCTCGATTCGACGACACACAATGTAAGCTTAAATTTCTCCGCCTGTTGTCTCTGTTTAGCAGAAATTACTGTTGTCTCGTTTTTGTAATGCCATCTTAGTTACATGATATTTTTTCTGTTACATTATCGTAAGACTGAAACCGTTACTGTTTATGTTATTTATATTATGTCCTTTCTGTTTTATTATCTGTGACATTTATTTCTGTTATACTACCATAATACAACACATCGAACACAGCATATACAGAAGGAGAATGGAAATCTATCAGTTGACGGTTTCCACACACCACTTCTCAAGCTAAAAAAAATTAACAAAACAACAGCACCCTTGCTTTCATACCCCCACTCGGTATTTCAAGTACCGTGCTGTGTTTTAAGGTACTCTGAATACAGAGTAAGGAATAAGCGTTTATTCAGTTAAGGAATAACTGAAGGTACTCTGAGTCGAAACAGCCGAATCATTTCTCAGAGAAAACATTACAATTTTGTCACCCCTGCCAAAGGTTTCTTTGGGTCATTTGTTGAGTTTTGAATATTATGAATTAAACGGATTTGAACGTGGTACTAGCCACCCGTCTGCCGTGTGGTGAAAGACATTCAGCACGAACAACCCTTCAAGGATTAAAAAGCGATTTTATCGGCTACAAGACTAACGGACATTAAAGACGCGAAGCCTAGCTGTGTCATATGAGACGTCTTAACGCCTTGCAATTGTTTATTTAAAACAGGTACGAAGTCGATTGTATTTGGGTAATCATATTAAAATGTCCGAGCACAACTCGGATATCGAAGCAGTCATCAAAAAGAAAAGAACAATACGAACAACAATAATGGCACTTATAAATGGGGTTATTATTTATTGACAGACATCGGCCAGAGATATGCCATGGAATGTTATCAGTTAATGTAGGTAGTTCGTTGACCCCGAGTATCAAAGTACTCTTGCTATCTGTCGTAACCATTCACTATCTAATTTAATTGATTTACACTGTATGTACTCTGTAATAACTTTGTTACAAAAATAAGTCCGTGATGATACGGTGTTTTTTAAATTTCTTAACCGTTAATTTATGACCGTCTTGTGATTTTAGTGATGAAGAGGGGCAATTGTAAAGGAGGGCGTCTTTTGTCGGGTTATAGTTTCTTTCTACGCCCATGCTCCTGATGGATCTTGGCAGTCTCTTTTAAATCGCTTTTCAATTTTATATTGTTGAAAAGAAAGACCCAAGTCAAGGTTACTTTTATATACCCACTCAACTAGTTAGACTTATTGCGTCTGAGTGTTGAGAATAGCTTAGTCTACTAAAGTTAGAACTGACCGTGTTGTTATATAAAATTAATATTTCTGTAAGTTTCTACACATCATACAGAAAACGTATTTACAGAAAATATGGAGAAAGACACGGCTAAATACTGCTTTCAAGAAAAGCACACTATTAGGCCTATATAGACGCCTGTGGTACCAGGATTTAGACCGGATGAATAACAAGAGAAACACATTCCGAACAGGCCTTCGTACATATCGCTTATAAAGAGTGTTAGGAAACAAGAGATACCTCAGAAAAGTTGAAGGAAAGACAACAAGAAATCGAGTCAGAAACACTACTATAAGAGTGATTCTTAAGACAGTACGTTTGAAAGATCAAATTAAGAAAGCACAGTTGCGCTGGTTTTGGACGCGACCAGAGGATGGAAGGGGATACACTTCCAAAACATCTGTATGAGGCAAGCATTGCTGGGAGAAGACCCGGAGGCCGAAAAAGAGTGACTTGGGAGGACAATGTGAGGTGCTCTCTGCAGGGACTCTGCAGTGGATAAAGCCAAGGCCCTGGCCATGCAGAGACCACGGTGGCGAGACCTTTGCTCAACTTCTACACCTTGCGGTACAAGAGAATTGGAATAATAATAGGAAGAAGACATAAAAATGAAGCGACACTGACCGGATCGGGATTCCACGAGAAAATTCTAACCTCTTGAACGTGAGCTCAAACGAACACGTGACGCATCCACCAACGCGAAACGTGATCACTGGTCTCGGAAATTTCGCTCGGGTATTACATTTTTGCGTAACAGTAGTGCGATTGAACTACGCGGCGTAGAACTATTTCAATATATTCGGATGCGTAAGTGCGCGTGTTGTCCGGTTAGTTAGTCTGGCCGGACAGGATGCGGGCGGTTGACAATAAAACGCGAACAATGAGTGCTAGTAGTTGCGATAGTGGTGGCAGGGTAGTCACTCCCCACACATTATTGTCACAACAATACACAGTACAATTATGTTGTCGTGTTTTTATTACCGTGTACAATTGTCAATTTTAAAAACAGGCTGATATTATTGCTGTCATTATTACAGTAGGCTCGCGCTAACCCCGGTTATTCATTGAGTTTGCCAGTGCAATGTCCTCTTGTTTGTCTTCATTGAGGAAATTCAGTAAAGGACGTTATCACATTTTTTAACTTCGTTATCTGTGTCTACTGGTCTTCTTACTGCGCAGAGTTATTTCAATTTTTATCTTTCAATATATAATAGATAGAAATGGGTTTGTAAGCCACTTTTCCCAAGAGCGCAAGATTGTAGAGGAAGGAACTGGATCCAGGAGTAAGTGCACTCAAAACTTTTTGTGGAGAACATTTTACTTCCATGTTCCATAAGGAAATGGAAGTATTGTGATGGCGAAAAAATCGTGTTTGAGATAAGGGCTGTTTCTGATTGTACTACCCTCAAAACATGAAAAAAAGTCGTTTTTCGAAATGCGCGCGCGCGCGTGTGTGTGGAATTTTGTCTATGGCGAACGATAACTGCCGCAAATTTAAACAGAATCAAATAATTTTTTGCACACATTCCTGAATTGTAGAGGAATCAAGGCCTATTGATTTTGGTGAAGATCGATTAAGGGGAAGAGGTAGTTTACCTGCAACATTTTATGTTTTAACAAGAGTAATTTTTCTATGACGAACGATAACTGCCGTAAATTCAAACAGAATCAAATCAATTTTTGCATATGTGCCTGAGATAGAGGACTCAGGCCTATTGATTTTGGTGAAGATCGATTAAGGGGAAGGGGTAGTTTACCAGCAACATTTTATGTTTTAACAAGAGTAAAGTACTTAATTTTGATGAATAAAGTATCCTGAAAAGAAGCTCACACCACTATAGAAAGGTAGATGAAATATCTATAAATGAAAAGGATAGTTGAAAGGGGAGAGGGTAATTTTCTATAAATGAAAATGATAGTTGAAGGGGGAGGGGATAGTGTACTACGTTATCGTCAACAAAGAAGTAGTTTCTTATTAAAATCCCTTCCCGGGCTGTTTGGCCGTGGCCCAATGTTTTCTGCAAAACCAGACGCCTCAGCAGTGCCATCGACTGCCATCATCAGTGAAAATCGAGTGCGCTAACGTGAGGAGGTATACGTTAGTGACCACAGTACTGTGGTTAAGGCTGAAGAAAGAAGTAGTTTCTATGGAAAGATTTCATTTCGAAAATGATTTTAAATACAGTATAAATCTTAGACCATGGAAGTCATGTATGGTTCTCCATACCGATATATATCTTTCAGTATATAATAGATAGAAACGGGTTTGTAAGCCACTTTTCCCAAGAGCACAAGATTGTAGAGGAAGGAACTGGATCCAGGAGTAAATGCACTCAGGACGGCGTTTTTTATAGTGAACATTTTTAAGATTGCCGCGATGGCGTTACCCGATATGGAGGCTCAGATTATCCATGAGAAGGCGTTTATTATCATTCAATTTTAAGTCTGATTACAAGTTTTGTTTGATTGTAATAATATCACCTCCATGAAACTATGTTTAAACCAGAAGAACTTTTTCTTAATCACATTGAGTCAAAAATTAATCAGAAAATAATGACGATTTCAATAAGTGTAATTTTTAAACTTAAAAATAAGATGGTTCCTTGCCCCCTTAAGTTTAGCTTATAGTTCTATGCAAATGCGTATAACGAATAATACGTATAATACATATAATATGGCCGTAAGAACGTATATAAACAGTCCTAATCGCGATATGTTGTCACCGGTTCTCACATGTTTTATCTCCTTTAAATTAATCAAATCAGTAATGTACATCTTACCGTCTGTGACTTACAGCAAAATGTTCACATTAAAATTGACATGTTTCGGGACCTTGTCCCATCATCAGAATTTAAAGTTGTCTTCCTATCCCATCATGCGTGGCATAGTCGTCGAATATTTCAAAAATATTAAAACACATTATAAATAGAACAAAATAAGAATAACTATACAAATAGCGCGCACAACGGTTTCAGGTGTACACCGTACGGCGACAGACCGCGCACTGGTTCATATCAAACTCGTATCATAGCAGATATCGCAAAGCAGTATCATACAGGATATGTGATTTAAAATGCAGCTGATCATTCAAAACATGTGGCTCGGTATCGGCATTATTGTATGCTTTATATATTTCGATTTCTTCGAGGGCGTTCATATAACGCCCTGTATTGCAAATGTGAAGGGGTTTTAGGTTAGTATTAAAGCCAGTATAATTGTGATTCTCCGCGATAAGTGCTTAGCAAATTTAGATCTGATGTTTTCTAAGTTGTGAAAGTATGTAGGTGGCTTATGTTCAGCGAATCTTTTTAGAAAATTTCGGCCCGTTTGACCCACATAGAAGGCATCACAATCATCACATACCAATTTATAAATCCCTGTTTTAGTTTCAAGGGCTGTTGGTTCACGAACACGAAGATTACTTAAAATGTTGTTTGTAGTTTTATAAGTGATAATAATATTATTAGTCTTATTTAAAATTGAAGTTAGAATTCTAGGCATCCACTGTCCCAAAAAATGGCCGCTTTCCACAGCATGATTAACCGTCTACTGTCGTTGCCCCTCAGTAATGAGGACTACTATAATGAACTGAATACTATTAAACACATTACAATCACAAATGGTTACAAAGAAACAATAATAAATAGTATCCTCAAAAAACATAAGAAACGAAAAAACACGGACATACATAGGGCACCTGTGGACAATACATATAAATACATCTCAACGCCATACACGGCCTTCATGCCTAGAATTCTAACTTCAATTTTAAATAAGACTAATAATATTATTATCACTTATAAAACTACAAACAACATTTTAAGTAATCTTCGTGTTCGTGAACCAACAGCCCTTGAAACTAAAACAGGGATTTATAAATTGGTATGTGATGATTGTGATACCTTCTATGTGGGTCAAACGGGCCGAAATTTTCTAAAAAGATTCGCTGAACATAAGCCACCTACATACTTTCACAACTTAGAAAACATCAGATCTAAATTTGCTAAGCATCTTATCGCGGAGAATCACAATTATACTGGCTTTAATACTAACCTAAAACCCCTTCACATTTGCAATAAAGGGCGTTATATGAACGCCCTCGAAGAATTCGAAATATATAAAGCATACAATAATGCCGATACCAAGCCACATGTTTTGAATGATCAGCTGCATTTTAAATCAAATATCCTGAATGATACTGCTTTGCGATATCTGCTATGATACGAGTTTGATATGAAGCAATGCGCGGTCTGTCGCCGTACGGTGTACACCTGAAACCGTTGTGCGCGCTATTTGTATAGTTATTCTTATTTTGTTCTATTTATAATGTGTTTTAATATTTTTGAAATATTCGACGACTATGCCATCGCATGATGGGATAGGAAGGCAACTTTAAATTCTGATGATGGGACAAGGTCCCGAAACATGTCAATTTTAACGTGAACATTTTGCTGTAAGTCACAGACGGTAAGATATACATTACTGATTTGATTATCAAATACGTGCCTTGGTACTATAATCGGAAATATTCCATACAAATCCTTTAAATTGGCTTCACAAATACTGTTTTCTATGTTCTACACAAGATAAGTTACGTTCTTTAAAGTAACAGCTATACCTGTCGCATGTCCTCATGCTATTCTACTATGATGTTAAAAAAAATATGTTTTAAAAACAAATAAAATTTGATTCTACTGGCCACACCATATTTGTTAAGCGTGTCTCTGCGGCACAGTACCTTTCATTATTTCCCCTCCCATTCTCTCACGTATGGAAAGACGTGCGCGCGCGCGCGCGTGTGTGTGGACTGCGTGGATAATAAATAAATCGCCGCTTATGGGAGAGTTGGGTTCAGCACTCCTCCTTTGTCTAGGCGCAGAATTCATTAAGTTGTCAAACGCCGAGATTTATTTGTGCGCCAAAGTAACAATTAATTGCCTTCAGACGAAAATCAGGTGAGCCGCTGTTGTCGTCACACACCGACAATTGTATGATACTTCACCAACGTGTGTGTCTGTCAGACATAATTAACAGTGACTAAGGGTATTCTACTACGCACACAAATCGCTGTAGGTACACATATCACTTCAACAACTTCTTCGCGCCATAAAAATACCTGTTTCGGCTAATAACTAGTAGACTACGTGTCTCTGCTACTAGTGTCCAAGTGACGTCATCTTTCTGTAAAAGCACAGAAAATACGTAAAAGAGAAGTTATGTGACATAATAGAAACTCTGGAAAGCGTGCAAACTTCTGAGAAAAGGAAGTCTATTTTATGAACACCATATGGGGGATTTACTTTCGACAGCGACGTGCAATATATCGCGACATTATTAAGTTCAAAATTTTTAACGAATTATGTTTAATATTATATGTTATGCAGACGACGTTATTCTAATAGCGGAAAATGAAAGTGACTTTACAACGACTTGTGTATAATTTTAACAAAGCATGCCTGGAATATAACATGATGATAACGGAAGAGAAAACAAAGTCAATGACAATTTCACGTGACTCATTAAGGTGTAAACTTGTGATAAATGATACACTAATAGAACAAGTAATGCAGAGAGACTACTTAGGAATAAGGCTTAGGAATGAAGAAATGGAACATCAACTGATGAAAGCAAGAAGAACTGCTGGATGCATGAATAACCTTATATGGAACAATAAATACCTCACACAAGAACCAAAAACTAGGGTTTACAAAACCACAATACGTCCAGTAATATCCTATGCATCAGAGAACTAGCCAGATACAGCAACAACTCAAAGAAAACGACAAACTATAGAAATGACCATATTACGGAGAATACTAGGAAAGACAGGGCTGCCAAACGATAGTATAAGAGAAACGTGTAATTTAACAGATATTAATTCTTGGATTGCAGAAAGAAGAAGGATATGGAATGAACACATATCAAGAATGGACGACACAAGGCTAGTGAAAAAGGCAAGAGATAGCTAACCAAACACGAAGAGGAGCATTGGTCGGCCAAGGAAGAGGTGGAGTGACAGCATGTAGGACCGTTGTTATAGATCAGGACAGAGTCCTAACTAGGAAGTTAAAGAAGAAGACGAAGATAATTTTAAAAGTATATATTTTCAAGGAAAACATCTGAAGGGAGTAACACCGATTTACGTAGAATCAGTCACTGCAGAAACATCACGTTGGGCCGGTGAAGTAAGAAGTGGCCAATATCACATGTACTAAGACTGTCCTCGGAAAAATCACATCTAACTGCTGGGGATGTATTCCATAATTTGTTTTGTCGGTCTTATGCTACAATTTCTGAAGACTGGCTCCAGAAAGTAGTATCAATCTAATCTGTACAAGCAGAAGATCAATAGTGACCCCAGAAGAAACAGGAGAGAAGGAAAAGATGAGAATTACGTGAGGAAGAATTGAAAGAAGACGTACGATTAATAGAGACCACGGGGGAATGAGAATCCGAAGAAATCAAGGACATCTTGGATAACATATTTATTCTCGTGCTAATATATTTCCTCCTTTTTCCAATTTTGTCTGTACTCACGGAAATTATCACATGCAGTGAACCGTATTATATTGTATTCAGAGGCCCGTACGTCTTCATTTACAACACGGCAGTCTTCCTCACAACCTTACCACATCGCAAACAGTCTGTTTCAAACGTCCAGAATCCGTATAATACTTCGCGAACCATTTGATATAGACAAAACTGACAATTCAGAGTAGGAAATATGTTGAGCATGAGAGTGTCAAAACAAATCGTTGAATAAACGAGAAGGCCGCGGATCAGATGGCGTGATGTATCAAACTGGATTAGATAATAGCACCCGTTCCTTGAACGTTCATGGAAATGATGACGATGAATTTCAACTTTGTAAACTGACTGAACTGAATAAAAGTCCGCTTGATGTACCAAACTCGTTACACAGGACCAGTCCGCGCACACAGAAAGTCTAACTACGTCGACTGAGATTACGTCTTTCTAACGTCAGTATAGGGATCGGTTACAGTTAGCTTAATAATGTTTCACACCATGTTTACAAACAATCCACACTCACTACACGGTCATAACAAGACTCCTAATTGACCATACCCTGATGACACACAAACACGAGCCTCCTGCAAGATGCAACCAGTGTGACGGCCAAGACAGCATTTCACCTTGTTTCAGAGTGCCCCGCTCTCCACTAAATATAATACCGCTTCTGACGTTAGAAGAAATTTGAACGACAAGGCTGGAGCGGCTGGAATACTTTTCATAAAGGCGATACAATTGGCTACAAAAATTTAATTATCGTACCATTTTTGTAAACAGAAACAAAGTTCATGTAATTTCTAAGCTATTCAACTTAATGTACTCATACATTTTCAAGATCCTTATTACTGTTCTTCTTATGTATATGTTACTATTTATTAATTATATATTTCTATGTTATATATTTCTATTATGTGTGTAATATACGTATAAGGCTCCAATATTTACCATTTTACTGTTTATTCTAATACTATTTAATTGTTAAAATTTGATCTAATATCTAATTTAATATTTAAGTCCTACTGGTTTCTATGTACATTGTTTAATTGTTTATCATTGTTTAACAACTTGCCGTTTAATATGTAATTATACTGTATCTATGTAAGCATTATTGTATGATATATAAATTCATTACTATAATTTCTTGTGGTCGCTAATGACCGATACTGTTGCAGCGACCTGTAATTAAATAAATAAAAAAAAAGTTCACACTTACTGGATGCAGACTGTTTACTAACAGCCGTTGCAACAGCTTCTAGTAGTTAACGTTTGGGCAGTTAAAATTATCCAAACGCAATTAAAATTTTAAAGTATAAAGGTTCAATACGGAGTCCATTACTAGGATTTAATAACAGGTGGGGGAGGAGCTCTCTACCGCCTACGAAGGTTTAGTCCTTCAGATTATTCGTCAAATTGTCATTGTCTAGCCGTTGACGTGTTTATGAAAACCCGCTACACTTTTACCAGTAAAATGCTTGATTTTACTATCGATATCAACAATTCCGGAATCGTGCTGACAGTCACAGATTCGAACGTACCACGCCGCGTAAATAATTATCAGCGGTATTTTATTTTGAAAGGTTGAAAGTAGACGTGAACATTCTGAGAACAAAACGTATAATAAGAATTATCAATTGTTAATTCTGGAAACGATCGAAGGTTGCGTGCGCCACACGTAACTCGCCGAGTAAATGAATAAAAATATATTGAAACATTATTATCCGATACTCGATTTATAATTTATATTTAAAAAAATTTAAATTATGGAAACAAGGCGCTAAAGACAGGTAGGTAGTAGGTTGTCGGTACTTGGGCTGCGAATTTGGGAAAGCCCCGTGTATGGTACTGCAATCGACACCGGTGCGTATTTGGACAGGTGATGGAAGAAAACGCACGGTGCGTTTTCAAGGCAAGCGACTTCCTCCCCAAACGTGTATGTGTAGGTGTTTGCATATTCACCGACTGCGTGCCGAATATTAGTGTGCTCGGTATAATTGGCTGGGCCCGTGCTAACGTACAGACTGGGCGCATCTGAACATTTTCTGACCGCGATAAAGGTCGGAAAAAAGTTCACTAGCCGCACACTCGAATTGAGAACCATATCCTCCAGAGAGGCAGTGCGTGACGCTAGGAAATACGAGGTTTATGTGAAGAAACGTACCTCGTATATTACTAAAGATTGTTTGTAAAATGTGTCAGCATGAACGTCTCTGTGTTTCGTTCTTCCTCTCCCCTCTCCTCTCTGTCCCCTTCACATTCTGTTTTCCTCAGCCCATCTGTACCACTATTCCACGAATATGAAAAGTTGGGGCTATTCTTTAATGGTCTACAGTATAAATGACAGGAATGAGTCCAATAAAAATACAATGCGTTATTATCAACACAGTAAGTTTATTAACATACAAATAGGGCCTATAACATCATATCTGTGTTTGTCCGTTCATTGTTCTTTTAATAACATTGAATTACAGTTTAAAGTACACACTACTCATTTAAGTTATGTATCAAACAAAAATTAACATTGTGGAAAGGTACAGTTACAATTTAAAGTAATTTTAGAGAAAACTGTGAATTTACATAACGTGATATGGAAAAATGTTGTACCATATTTACAATCACAAAACCATTCTACAACCACGAAACAACGAAAAAAAGTTCGTATGATGTGACCACTAGCGGGGGATTTCCCCCCCCCCCGTAGATTGTGCCTGGTCTACATGTGGGTGGGTAGTTTAACATGTTTATGTAAAACATGTAAATACTGTGTTACTTCCTACGACATATCGCTTTTAACATGTTACAATTGAATGAGTAAGTCTTGTAATGTGATACTATCTACATTTGCTTAATAATTATAATAAATCAAGAAATTTATTAATAACATCAGATATAATCAATAAACCTTCTGTGATCCGACTTCTCTATTGAAAGCAAATTATTAATTAATAACCTTTATTATTCTAGGATATCCCGATTAACTTTTCACTCCAGATATCACTTCCAGCTGGCCTTGATTGTTGAGGGAATTACAACGATTAGAAACTCCGATTAAACAAATAGTTCGCATGTTTCTCAATTCGAGTATTGGCTGAGGGAGTAGGTTGGCAATGTTTCTCAGTTCGACTGTGGTACGTACCGGAAACAGGTTCTTTTAGTTTCTCAGTTAGTGTATGCCTTGCAGACTGCGCTACATTCTCCTTGTTGCTTTCTGGTTCAGTTCACTGTAATTTCTAGAATTCTGTAATAATATTTCTAATCAATTTATTTTATGTATAAAATGAACCAGTGCAAATTCATTACTTTTAATATTAAATTAATTATTCTGTACAACGGTCTGTTTTATACAATAGCATTTTAATTTCCCGAGTGGATTCGTAAATAATTATTCTCATAATCATCACAATACAACTGCATGAAATTTTAATTTTTAACTATATGTGTGTGTGTGTGTGCTATATACAAATATAGTTAAACAAGAAAATTTAACTATATTTGGGTCTGTTCATGTAAGCATTTTTTTTAAATTTATGACGTCAAAATTCTCTCTGAATAATGGTTAAATCTAATCTAACCAGGCATTAATTGGTAGACTACGTCCATGACGTTTCTCTAAAACTGTGAGTTTTCTTTTTGCCTCATCGCCAAACAGTCAGTTTAGTCTTCTTACCATCACTAGAAATGTGTTTCTTATACCTTGGTCGACATATCTTTGAACCTTTTCTGCTTTAAAGGAAGTAGCATATACATGTCTTAAACTGTATTTACAGGCTAATCAGATTACTTCCTTTTTGACACAAGAATAAGTTCAATCTAAATAAATGTACTGAAAACCTAGGGAGTGATAGTTCTCTCTCAAGTCACACGTCCACAAAACATTTTGAAAATTTATTTGGAATATTTAAAGATTTCGAAACAACATCACTGTAAGCAGGAGAGTTTATAGATAACAACCAACTAAAAGAAGAGAAATTAAAATTTATAAATTTCCGAATCCCCTTGAATGAAAGAATGAAAAACTGGACGTTCAGTGCGGCATCTGTTATTTTATTTCTTAATATATTAGTTCAAACGATACTTTATATAATATTAGAATACAGTGTGCGAAAAGAGACAATAATATTATTGAAAACAACTCGTCTATATTCAAACGTTTGTGGAGTACATGTGACGTAATCACAAACTCCGCGACGCGAAACGTGAACTACACAACCCTGATTCACTGACGACAAGTGGGTCCTCCAGATCGCGAACTGCGAGTTTATCGTAGGGACAGATGTACAAGTTCACACCGAAAGAAATAACCTCGCGGGTGCGTACAAATGTTCAACAATTACGCTACGCACCGCGCTTGGTTGATTGTGAAGAAACAGGGTTGCACCCTTCAAGATGCGTATCGCTCTCACAGTAGCCTTAGGCAGTACATACAATTCACCCTCTTCCTTCTTTGTAACTTACTCACACATCGTTTTTTATCTACAATGTTTAATCTATTTACTCTTCTTTTTCCTTAATTTTCATTCTTAACAAAATGAATCACACCACCACCAGCCACTGGAACCAATAAACGAAGACCGGAGGTTCAATGAACTCTCTATGTGTGTGAGGAACATGTGTCGTTAGTATTACTATTATTATTATTATTATTCACCCCCTCTGACATAACGACATTACAACATTAAGCGAGGGTCGTAACGGATGAGAGACTATAAAATCAGAATTTATTTCCTTTGTCGTCCATATTTTCTCTTGTTACTGTGCAGGAGATGCTACTGGCTCTCATTGAACTGACCCCTTCTCATGCTCCCCCCCCCCCCAATTCACTACACGCTCGCATGCTTAAGGCACATTTACTAGTTTATATTCACTTCTCTACTATTACTATTATGGTACAATATGATTTACACACATCATAGGAATATACAGTTTGTTTCAGTCTTACACTACACGAATTCAATTAATCGACCAATCGAATTCGCCTTCACTCTAGTGGTCGACAAACGTTCTCAATACTGAACACTATATAAAATATTATTTTTTACTTGTAATGTGTTCTCATTTGTCAAAATCTGTAGAGGCTAGTTAAACACGAATATTATCACCCTCAATCGTATTTCTTTCTCTTACCTATCTGTTTACTGCTCTCTTTCCTCTGCTATTCTCCCAATCCTCGTTTTCATCGGTCTTGAAACGCGACCATATTAATTACGTCTTCTGTTACGGATTCAGTCTCCTACTGCTACTATCTTGTTTTTTCTGTCTTGTTTTTTTCACTTACAATGTGATTTTTTTCTCTTGTTTATATATTGTTCGAATCCCGTTAAGAATGGTGTACAATGGTACGATAAATCTCTTATTTATGCCTATATCTGTCTGAACATTTTCATTTCAGCTCGTTTTTCGTTTCCGCTCCTGTTTCACAATTGTTTGTTAATTTGTGTTACAAAGGTTTTGTATACTATTCAATTTATAGGTTAGAATCGTTCCACATCGTCACATTATGCATTTTGCTGTGTTGTTACTCTTTTCCTTTCTTGTGTTTGACAAATCAATTTTATTTTATTAATAAACCATATATTAAATAAGATTACACAATTTGTCATTCAATATTTTTAAAATTGTTAAAACATCCATCAAAAGTTTTTTGTTGTTTATACTGTTCGACTTTCACTTATCCTGCCTGTCTATTAAGATGTCTTGTCCCCCGTGATTTGCCTCAAAAAACTGGCCAAACATCTTCCACATTCCGCAATCTAATGTGCAACAAAAACATATTTCTTTGCACAACAGTGTACCGAAAAATCTTATAGTATTTAACTTCTAGAATATAAATCTGACATTTGATCCGTTTAAAACTTACAGAAGGCGACTGCTAGAAACGAGAGGGGTTCTCAGAACTAACTGGCAAATCATGAATAAAGGAATTGCTAAGGCTTTCACGACCGACGTCAAAGTTGTTGAAATTGCCGGAGTATTAGTCCGAAACGTGTGCTTCTATCGATAACAGACGTTTCGGTCCCACACAGGAAGCTATCTTCAGTGTAGAACGATCGACAACTTGGCACGGTGATCACCAATTGAGGTACAGTAGACAACGGCCTAATAGAAAGCAGTTTCAACAAATCACATCTCTTTCTGATTATGTATAAAATACTATAAAATTAATTATGCGTAATATAATACTTTGTACAAGTATTTAGGAAATTTCATAACTACGTCTACAGTTTTATGGTTTAAAAACCACTTCCGGCTAAATTTAATGACAGAGTCTGTGTAATTTGATGTCAAATTTCATTAACCTTTAAATAGTTAATACGCCGTACAACCACTTTTATGTAGCGTAACGTTACATTTTGTCTGGGTTTGAACCAATGCGTATCACACTGTCGTATATATTTAAAATTCGCACAAATCTGTCAAATTTCAAACGGTAGTATAACAAACTCATAAACGACATAAAAATAATCTTAGCACGGTAATTGACCGTCCCAGTTTTCTCCGCTGATTAAATGTGATTTCTGCTTTCAACAAGCAAACATTGATAACGAAGACAAATCACGCATGCCATGACCATATCCAACAATAAGTAGCTTATCATCATTAACCACTCCTATCGTTTATCATCATCATCATTAATATTGGTGTGATAATCGTTTTCACTTGTGTTGTATTGTCTGTAAATTGTCCAACGTCACTGAACCCAGAACATATACACGAATCGATTCGGCTTCACATTCACGTTTCATAGAACGCACTTTTTCCCCTACATTGTATTTTTGATAACAAATTATTCTCACTTTCTGACAACAATATATATGTAGGCCTATATCAAAGTTACATGACAGTCATGCCATCTAGAAATTCTTTTTTTTTATTACCATACAGAGATAATATTTACATGACGTCGATACACAATTTTAATTATCGCTGTTGTCATTAACAGGGCTGTAATTATCGTATTTCCGACGAATTACTTTTGTGCGTAGCAAGACTTTTTTGGCATGGACCATTAACCAAAATTTGTTCCCGGTGCCAAACTGATATATCCAGCCGGTTTCGTCATGCCCGTTCATAAATACCACCAGAGAACAGATAACGCGGCACATCATAATCCACCTTCAATAAAATGAAACACAAACAACAATTAACAAAGTCTGCGATTACAATTTTATTAATGCTCGTAATTTCCCGAATTAGCTCACTAATCTACCTTAATGTTAATTTACTTTTCTTTCACCTTCCATCTATTACGATGACTTTTCAGAAAATAAAATAGTACACGCTATGGTTACTTCACACTTCGAAATTTCTACATTTACATCGTGACAAACACCGTCTTATCGTGTCAGATTACGGTCGTTAGAAAAAACCTGACCGTCGCATAGTTCACTTGCCCAAATTTCAATGTTTTGTCTTTCATATAAACGTAACCGCGAGATATTTTACCTAAAAAAGTTTTCATTGTGAATTCAATACTAAAACTGTCTACTTTTCATCTTCACTCTCACCGAGTCTCTTCAATATGTTTTGAACCTAAAATTTATCCCTAAAACTCGACAGACACTAAACGTGAAGAACCTGCGTCACGATTATGAGCTATTCAAAATATTCCTCATGATGGCTGACACGGTCTTCTGTACTGTACTCTGACAATGCTAACCTCCTGTCCTTGTTGTGGGTTATCGTGCTCTGTCGATTTCCTGACGCTACTAAGCTACAAGAAGAAACGCATGTATTTGACGTTCTCAAACATTTTTCCTATTAAGTTTATGTATTCTCAAACATTAGCCTCTCCTATTAGCTGTTTCGAAATAACTCATCGTCATTAAAAATCACCAATATAAATTACAAATATATATTGGTGATAAAATTAATTTGTTATTATTATATTTCCTAACATTAAAAATTATGAGAAAATTAGCGTTTGCTCTTACCGCCGATGAGAAAGGAAACTAACTGACTTGGGACTATAAAAATCTTCCAACACCGCTGTTGTACTATTACAACACGAGTGATAGAAGAAGAGCATTGAAAACTCTAGGGGTCTACACGCTATCAGAGGGTGCAGATACCAAAGGGAAATACGCATGTTCGTAATATCTAATTTTAATATTTTCACTTTTCATAAAAAATATTAATCACTTTCTTCGCTGCGTATGGCGAGACGGTAGTGGAGGCAGGTGGGTGACAAAGCCCACGAGCGTCTGTGAAACCCCACTAATTTTAGATCAACACCCACGGGTGCTACCTACCAGCCTCTGCCACCTACACGTACTTAATCGGCCCTCCCGAAACCGAAGATTTATCTCAAGATTGATTTATCTGGGCAGCCTCAACACTGAACACTTACTGTAGTGATTAAAAAATGCTATTAAAATCCAGTAAAACGGCTGATTTCTACTCTAGGATCAAAGAGATAGCACAAAATGTACAAATTGATTTTCTACACTCGAAAGTTAACGAATCTTTCATTTCTCGCATAGAATTTAATTGTTAGACCGTGGTTGATCAGCTGTTGGATATTTCCCACACTGGGATTATATGGTATTATGATATGGAGAGTAATACTACGAGATATCATCAGAAACAATTATTAACGAAGTGAATATTAAGCGTCGGTTACTTCAATTTCCGATTTTTTATCGTCTTCGTACGGCAGAAAGTAAGGGATTGTCGGACAAAGTGGAGACAGAAATCGCCTGGACTCGAGATGAAGTTGTCAGCATAAACAATACAGTGTATAAGAAACTTAATACTGCTGTTGAAGCGTCTGGCCGTAACCACAGCAGGTTGGAAAAATAATTACGAATACGTGTAAAAAAAAGGTGTCAATGTACGTGTATCATCGAGAACGAGTTTTGAATGGAAAAACGTGACCGCTCAAGAAAGTCTCCCATTAACGTCCATTCTTGCATCTGCTAATCGTTGTCCGTGATTCAGTGTTCCTGTCCCTTTCTTCTAAACTGAGACTCCATGAAGTCTGCCATCTGTCAAACTTGGAGGAGAAATTTGGAGCATCTTACACGAGAAAAAATTTAATAACATCATACACTTTTAAGAACTTAACATAGTAAATATAAAATACTTAAACGTTACATCTCAATAAAGTAAATGTACTCCTTGAATTTTCATAAACATAATCATAATTTTACTTGATGAGTCACGTTACGTGATGAGTAAGTTAATGTTTTAATGTGTTATGTGTGTAGAACCATCTTTGAAAGTAAAGCTACGCTGATGTAAGATAATTATAACCTTCGAAACTACCAAAAAGTCATTAATAGTAAAAATTGTATGAGTTTACATTTCATTTGAGACCAAACCCAGATCTGTATAAAACGTTTGAAGCAGTCTCGACCGCGATAAAGAAAAGAGGAAAGTATTTCTGTGGGGTTTTTATAAAAATTGAAACAGAAAGGTAACAAAAAGATCCTCACCTTCCAGGGAATAGAAAGACACTACAAATCCATCACGATCTAGAAAAATGTGAAACGGGGGAATATATACAGAAAACAGAGAAGCGTTCATAAGGGAAATTGTGGAGGTGAAGGATTTGTGAGAAGAGAAACTAAGGACTACCAAAATCGTGTTATCTGCAAAGGATGTCAGAGGATCGTTTACCGAAAGCGGGACTGAACTATAAAGCCATTGGTAAACAAGACGTGGGTCGTCCGAGGATGAGATGGATTCCGGAACAGGTTTATATAACCTAATCCTTGAAGAGGAGATGAAGAAGAAGAAGATATTCTGAAGTTTGGTCTATTTTGCATGTAGGCCTACTACCTAGCTATTAAATGGTGGTTTGAGCGATTAGTCATTATTGATAATTGTGAATAGTCAAAAATATGATCAGATCAATGAGTGAGCAACGGACTGTAAGGTCCATGACCTGGAGGAGAAGAATAGTGCGTCTTGGATTATGATGATGAATTAAGTGTAAGTTACACAAAAGTGATTAATAAAACTTGTGATTGTATCATTGTCTCTAGTGTCAATTTGATTGTCTGCATATTGAAAGCAACCTCTGCGTAAGGACCATCTAAAGGCTATAAAGTGTAAAAACGGTATGCGAAGCTCAAGCTCAATACACTACTAGTAAAATTCACTGATTTGCGATGCTCACAAACCGGTGTAATTTATCAAAATAGTTTTCCAAAAGTTTCTGTCGAATCATGTCGAATTTCTGCAGTCGCGTGAAAGTGTTTAGTGTTACTGGTTGTTTACATAATCGTTGTTGAACAACAGTGGATAAATATAGTCAGTTACTGAATCTAATAGACCAAGGATGATTAGCATTTTCCGAATTCAGGCCGGGCAGAAATAAAAATATATTAGTTGGACAGCGAAGCATACAACACGAGGATCCTACATAATCAACTTGATACCATTCCATACTCATAACTGTACCTGTAATTCATCATTTCAACTAATTATATTTTGTACTGAATCCATACGTTTTTTTATTACAAAGTTCACGATAAAATGTTTACATAATTCTTCAAATTAAAATAGGATAATTTTCTCAAAGTATATTACGAATGCAGGATACTACTCATATTTAAATTTGAATAGAAGTTAAACTGTTAAATATTTATAACAGAATTGCATGAATGTAATGCTAACAAAAATAATGACATGAAAGTCATTAGCACAGGAAAAAATCGTACTTCAGTAATTGTATTCTGTGCTAAGTGGGCCTAATACACGATTTATCAGTCAAAACACAATAATTATATCTCGTACCATATAGGCCTAACTGAAATTTTGAAGCAACCTCATACTGCGTTTCTGAGCCATCGTGCACAAATGGTCTAGATAGTTGATATTTCGACCCTAAAATGACAGCAGACAGTTTTCAGCGAATCCTTGGAGCAACAGATTAGGATATGCTGGGTCTGTAGGCATAAATTTTATGAGTTAAAACGTGGCAGATAATTAATTTGAGGTAAATAGTGACTTGAATACTGCATGATTAAATTCACTGATAGATTGTCATACCGCGACTTACTTTGAGAACTAATTTTGGAACTAATTCTATCTGTGAACGCCGTCAAACTTAAAAATGTTTGCGAAAAAAGAGAACAAAAGCATATAGGCTATTCGTGAAAAGCATAATGAATGAATTTGTTTTGTTTCGCGTTAGATCTCTCACACTTTTTACGCTCTGCTTTGCTCGCTCTTTATTTCCCTACGTGTCTCCTACTAAATAGAAAACTTCATTGAAGCCAGTTTAAAGAATGAGGCTGTTGATGAAGAGGTTTACGCGACTAGTTCCTCAAAAATTCGTTTTGCGATCCGACGAGCTTTATTCCACCGTTATCAACAAATATATAACGCCCTCTCACATCTGCAATCGTAAATTACATCGGAATACGAAAATTATTAAATTCAAAACGTCGTGCTACACGAACCACTGTGTGGTCTGAGGGACCCGACTTTTAGCCAATACTGTAACACAAGATTCCATAAAGGAAATAAATCGCGCGCGAATTCGCCTACACAACACGCGCGCGCTTAGTGTTACTATAACACAATTAACAGCCTGTAAAAGATACGACCGTGGAACAGTGCCAATAAATATACACGCGTAATTGTCTAATGCAATGAATCTAATGGAAGTATCGTGTATTTTTATTAATTTATTGTAACACCTGACGTTTTGAGCGAAGTCGTCGCGGGAACTGAACCGAAGCTCACATTGTCTTACTGTTGGATATACACGTATATAAAACAATGGAAATGGTTCAATGACATTTTGAAGTCGAGTTCCTTCTACGCACACACACACACAACACGCACAAATTTATTTTTTTGTTTTTCACCGGGATTGTATTACAGAGGTGAAACGAGGGCATAAGCCGGGTGTCCACGTGTACTCAGAGTATTTGCTGGAATGCCGGACCTTCATTTGTCAACGATTTCAAACATGGGAACTTTTTTTCCGAAAGAGAACGAGAGAAGAAGCATAAGAGGAGAATCTGTTTCTTTTGTGTCAGATCTCTCTTTCTCTTTCTCTCTATCACTCTCACTCTCTGCTTCTCTCGCTCTCTTTCTTCATTTCTTTGTATATCTCTTACTAACACGAAATACAATATTTATTAAAACCGGTTTTTAAGTTTTTGTTGTTTTTGTTCTTCTTCTTTTTCTTTTACTTCTATTTTCACAATCCAGTTTTTAGCTGGATCGTGGTCTCGAGATTTTGCCGAACTTTTCCACGGCTTCGCTCTGTACTGATGGAATAAATGCCCTCTCCGTTGTGTACCTTTTGTACTGGTGGACTGATACTCTGTACTAGTACATCTTTCTAGTACTGATACTCTGGTACATCTTTCCAAATGTAACCTATAACACGTTTTTTCCTACACAATTAAATAAATTAGTACCGAGTACTCTTGCCTCCTGGTTAGCCTTTCGTTGTTCTGCGTTTTTTGCAACATTCTTGAACCCGTGCTGAAAATATTTGAAATGTGCTAATTTTTGTAGCCATGTCTTTTTTTGGTTGAAAAATAATTTCACAGATCAGACACCGAATGTTGAAGCCGATCTCCAAGTTAATGAACCGTGGTTGTTTCAATGAGTAGAGTTTTGTGGCTTTATAAAGGAATCTTAGAAGGTCCTTCTCTAAAGTTCGTAATTCTACGTCCTTTTCTATAATTGATACATACTTCTAAATAAAATTTCAGTGTACAGAAATATACCTTGATTAAAACACCAGTTTATAAACGTTAAATATTCTAGTGACATGAAGGTTGGGGACGATCAACACAGACAATTCATTTCTGTCTTCAACTAATTTACTAAAGCCTTGCCGGTTACCTGTCGGATGTCTGCTACGATGAGGAGGTCGTCGTCAAGTATTAGATTCATTAAACGTACCGCGACGGAAATTCTTGTTTATACGATACTAACCCGATTAATATCGTAACTGCGGTTTTTCATTCCTTTCTATCATACACTACGATCACAAGATTGTTTTCTTGTCACGTCCAAATGCAGTAATTTAACATTTAACGTTACCTACTGTAATGACAGTTATTACTGTTACAACAATAGCAGGTGTTATATATTTCGCGGAATAAATCTCAAATGGAAACGAGAGTTTAAGCATCCATGCATGGATGTGTGTGTGTGTGTGTGTGTGTGTGTGTGTGTGTGTGTGTGTGGGTGGGTGGGTGTGGGTGGGTGTTGTGTTTTCCGTGTAGTTAATGCCATTGAAATTATAAAATATGTACATAAATTCTGCGTGAACAATAGCGACTACTGCTGCGCGATGCGCGCGCGCGCGCACCACACACACACACACACACACACACACAACGAAAGTAAGCGTTGTTCGTGTTTTAACGCTCACCAACCGTCAGCCGGCGAGGCAGTAATTGCTATAAGAATGTTGAATCTGAGACGGCAACAAATTCGTATAGGCCTACTCGTCAAGCCGTACTATCAGAATCAAGATTGTCTCGGTTCGATCGATTCGAGCACTGACCGATATCATCTTTCACGAACGCTCCCATTCGGAAGTATTGTAAGATTGGCTTTAAGATTATTTGTTAAAGTTCTATGTAATTTGGCACCCGACATGCGTTCTTGCGATTTTTCAAAATTTTTATCCCTCACATTTTTGCCTCCCGCTGCCCTATTTTTGTGGATATCAGTCTTAAAAAATTGATGTCTATGGGATTAAAGTATGGACACGTCTGTCAAATTTTACGAACATCGATTGGTATGTTCAGAAACATTAATAACCAAATTTTAGAACAGGTGAGCAATTTTAACTATTTGGGAAAGACTGGCTACGTTGAAGACGTAAAATTCTTCTTACCCCAACTTTCTTCTTAGATTGTAAACATCAAACTGAGTCTCTTTTCACAAAATTCCTTAGAATTCTCTTCCTCAGTACTTATCAGTACTCTAAGGTTTCGTCTCCGCGATCTTTCCCAAACAACGTTACCAACATTTCTACTCATTCCGGCCTTCCCACCGTTAAAGTCAACCACAGTTTATGAACGGTCACATTCTATTTAAATGATTTCGCTAAACTTGTTCCAAATTCTATTACATTTTTATAATTAGTCGATGTTAAAATCAAATGTAATGTGAATACAATGAATTGCAAATTGCATTAGCCTTACTCTTTCAATAAAATGTAATGACACGTGCACATCCGAAAATTAGAGAAAGTATTCATTCATGGTGCCATTAAGAATGTGGGTACCTGACTGTGTAGGCTACCTACCTTCACGGGAGAAGATTGTGAAACAAGAAGTTAAGCAAACCGAAAATAAAATAAAAAAGGGTATGCACATAACTATTATTACTTTTGTTTTATTACATAAATAGGGTCTGCACTCAGCAACTACTCATTTGATTGGCCTATGTGTACAAATGAGCAGGAGATCAGGAGACTTACGTTATAATAAATTGCTGGAGAAATAATATAGCATCTTCTCAGCTCCATTAAAAGAAATATCAATACTGTGTTAATGAAAAAGAAGAAATCTCTGTCTACTTAAGTTAAATAATTGATATTATTACTCGGTTAAATTTGATGGCCTCTCTCTTGCACTCACACATGCCCTCGAGCGCGCGCACGCGTGTTGTGTTTCCTTCAGAAACACACAACACTTCAACATGTATTTTAATGGTGTTGAAACTATGACAAAAATGTTGTTTCTCTGCTGATAGGGGAAAAAAGAGTTTTGCCATAAATTTCTAAAACCGGTTGAAAGATTACTATCATATTATTATTATTATTGTTGTTATTCTTATTACATACAATGGGCCGCTGCACTTAATGACTATTCAGCTTACTCTTAACAATACTTCAGCGGTGTTGTGTTACGGGTCTGAAGCACGAAACATTCGAAAAATGTGACTGTTTACTTTCATATCAATGCGTATCTTTGTTTATATTTTACTTTTGACGGCAAATATACAACGTAATACTCGAAACCTGTCTCAAGGACAAAAATCCATCTTGATAGCAATTTAAATAATATTATAAAATAATCAAAACTCAGATGCACACTGTGTTTTTCTTGTAGTTTCCGCAGCCCAAGGTGTCGAATTTTCTTTTCTTTTGAAATTGGCTGTGCCGGTTTATGTCTTCTGTTTGACGGAAGACATCTGCTAATGGGAACAGATGTAAAAAACTCGAGCAGAGGGCAAAAACTAACCCAGTCAAATCAGAAAAGAAAAAAATTTCCGCAACATACCCAAAGTGAAAAGAATATTTCTTTCGTTAGGCGAAGCTGAAAACGTTTTCCAATATATTCACGTAAAACAATATTTAATTTAAAGTACCATATATAACATAATTACAGTTTATTCTGCCAAAGTAGTTATTACACGGATTAATGAATGACTAAAGGTTCACGGGGTGTTTTACTCACCAGAATTCCGGGTCGCGGTCTGTTAAAAACCAGTTTTTTTCCTTGTGTTTGCAGCATAAGGAGGATTTTCGGTTCCGGATCCTCGCTTCACGAACTTGCGCTGTGTGAAGGTCTGGTGTTGCACCGTTGTGAGTCCTCACTTTACGGAAGAGCCAGCACTTAGGCGTGTGCCGCTTTCGTAAAGAGGCTCACGGCACAACTCCGAGGAAGATCGGGACGGTAGCGTAGCAGAGATTACTGAATTGGATTGGCGGGGACTAGCACGGTGTAAAGGACGCCTCTCGATAAAGACGCTACTACTGAGACGTCAAACAGACCGTACGACAGACCGGTAATATGCAAAACTTGACACACGGCTCTGCCTGCTGTTTATTTAATATACAGCGAGCTGCCATCATACTTTGATTTAAATATATACAATATGCATTGTTTTCCTGGTTTCCACGCAACAGGTCATCACTTGTCCTCAAACACGGTCCATGACATACATGTACACCCTCCGACCCGAATCAAACAGAATCCACATTGCATGATAAGGGTTAATAACACACAGAAATGTTTTTCGTGGACACCAGTGAAAAACAATTTGGTTTGTTCCTACTGGGGGAAGTACCGCTGTAGTTAGCCGACTCAAAATGAACCACAGACCTGGAGAATCATGGACGTTTACCAGTTACTTATACTAAATCAGCTGACTTCGCTAACAAGTGTTAGAATGGAAACCACCTGGTGCGGTCCGATATGGAATGAAACGCTGAAAATAGGCTAACGTGAAAAAGACCAACATGGTATAATCTTAGTGGGCACACCAAGGGGTCATCTGAAACCTGACTAATAATAATAATACTTTTCCTTCTCCAGGCATGGCTTAGACGCGATGACCATCGCAGCTTCAATATTTCAGACCTCTTCTCGGGCGCAGTTTTTCTCTGCTACGATAACGCCAACCCCTCTCATGAAAATAATCACGGCAAGCCCGATAATGCGTACGTAAGCCCGAAAATAAGTATGACCTACGAGAAGTATGACTAAAGAAGAACAAAAACAAACAAAAAAGGACAAAAAAAATCTATATGCACCGATGGTCTTTATAGATATCTCCGTACTCGCCTATTCTCTCAAGGAAGCTATAGGTAGTTACATAATTGAGAATAGCTTTGTGATTAATACCATCTCTTCAAATACATCTCACACCTTTCGTAAAAAAAAATCCATCTCGAGAAGCGGGTACTACAATATTCGTTTCCACATAATAACACTGGACATAAAATACATTGCAGGCTATCTCACGTGTTGTTTTTGTATTCAAACGTCCTGCAGAAATTTACTACAATTCTTCAATGTTCCTTTCAGTATCACTGACAGGTTCATAACTGGCATCACATCACGATCAATATTATCAAACGCTTTCTCTAAATCAATAAAACCTATAGACTACGTGTTTGTCGATCAAACTCATTCCTCTTCTCGATAAATCAATCGTTTAACATTAAAGATGTTATAATTGCCAAACATTCAATATGACCTCCGTTATAACCTGCTAATTTCTTGTTACTGCTAATTATCCTAGCAGAAATCTACATTCAGAGTACATACGTTTAATGTCTAATGTCTATTATTTGTAGTGAATCATTTCAGTTGCTTTTTTTTCAGATGAACAACACCAGAAAATCTTCATGATTCCGGAATGTGTGATTGTTTATAAAAGGAATACAACAGCGGGAACTTAGATAAAAATTAACATCTACTGCCCACAGGAAACACCCGATCTCGTATCAGTGGATAACTTGAAAATGCTGTTTGGAAAAACCAGACAGTAGCCGCATTCCACAGCTTGTCTACAGCATAAAAGGAACAGGTACACAGAGAAGTTAATAAAAAAAAATTGACAAGAAACAAGACGTAAGACACAAGCCACAAAGTGATGAAGACGTTGACACTAATACTCCTGCAAACTGACACATTCATAGTAATACACCGTACTCAAACCGTACACCATACTCATAGTGTGTAGTGACCAGGTTTAAAGGGGCCCCGGTTTAGTATGTATTCTTACTAACTACTCCTATTTTTATGTAAGCAAATCTATTATTCTTCCTACTGAAGGCTTCGGGAATTCTGTTGCACGTCCTGAGTTGTCAAGATAGCGCTGTACAGGAGCGGAACTAGTTTTGTGATTCGACCATATGCGCCCGCAAACCTGAATCTTTCTTTCAACCTTCAAACTCTAACAGTTTTTTCAGAAGAATTTTTATTTGAACTCAGAACTCTTTCACGACTGAGTCGTTATGCATTCTCCGTCGGTGTTCGGTCAGAACGTCGTAGAACGCAGTCGATGTAGTGTGAAACTAGCATGTTGCAGACATCCACTTTTGGCGTTGGTGAGTAAAAATGAACTGACTTCTTAGTGTAAACAGTCATCTCTCACGTAAAATTGCATTACTTCACAAGAATACGGGTCCACAATTAGTTTTCCTGTAAACGTATCTTAATCGCGAACGAGAAATGATTATATTCATGTTAAAGACGAAACTGATACGAAAATATTTTATTCTAGAACAGTTTATACATTTCGAATTTAGAATCAAAGCTACTTTTGGCTTGCTTCTCTTATTGGTTCTTATTAATTATAATTTACGATTAGAAATATGTTTTCATAAACATACTTCACTTTGTTTTACGTAATTAGAGAGAAACCAGTTGCTTATTCGTTATAAATATTATTCACGTCAACAACAAAACATATTTAAAAGTGTCAAATTGAAAGTCTGACCTTCGACCTACAAACTCTGGCAGTTTTCTTCAGAAGAACACAATACCCTTTTACGACTGGGTCTTTATGTCCGACTATGTGGAGAAGCGAATTGCAAACTCCTAAGTGTTTCCATCCGCGATGGAATCACGTCTTATTTTTACTGCTCAAACTTTTCTCTTAGTACATTCATTTCCTTCAATCGATGATTTTTCGATTCAGAATTCTCCTTCAGTGTTCGGTTCGATTTTCGTAACTCACAACTTTGTGTCTGCGTTTGTGTTGTCCGCCAGTGGACGTCATGATTTCAGTCATGCTAGTGATTTCTGTCACTTGGACAATACGACGGCCATACCCATAGAATTTAATTGTTCATGTACGTTGTGTGTCCCACTGAACGATTACTTTATCAACATCGTCTAGTCGAACGATGTATCTCGCAAAGATAATTGAATATTCTTTACTGATCGATTAGCATTTCGTGGGGCTTATCATTAACGTCGAGTTCTCTAAAAACGTTGAAGTATTTGTCACGTGCAGTCGGCGCAGATGTGAAATCCAAATCATCCTGAGGCAGCAGGCCATTCTGTCTTATACAAGCTTTCATGTTGTAACCTACGTAAAAGCCATTTTTACTTGTTCTGTAGCACTTCCATCCTCAGAGATTGCGACTCAGAAATGATTTATTATCATATTGGTTTCGCTTCGGACTGTAATTCTCAGACGGTTATATCTGTTTTTCTGTTAATATAATTATTTACATTGTCTTGTGGTAAAATGTTAATATTTGTCGTTTCCCCAATGAAGGCCATTATAAATAAATATAAAATACATAATAATAAAGGAAAGCAAGAAGTGAAGTGACGAAAAACATACTTAGGTGCCGGCAAAATGTTGGTAACGCCACGCCACACAACAGTGAATGGGTAATCTGGTGGCGGTAACCGGTGGCGGTCACACAAAGACACGCCGATCCGGCGGTGGCCTCCAAATAACACGCTCGCATTTCTTAATCCCTCCCCAGCCGTTGATTTATTTATAATTCACGATTACTGTCACGATGGCATTGGCCAGTCTAATCTCAGGTGTCAATCAACTATCTGTATCACGCCAGGTTTTTGTTCGTCTTTTTTTTTGTGGTCAAAAACAAGAGAGCTTGTGAATTAAACATTAACTAACTACACATTTCGAAAATTAATTTTTGTTCAAACAGCTTTCCAACTGCACGTGAAGACTCGAGTACTCGCGTCAATTCTTACAGTTCGTCACTAAAACAAGTGTCTGTACAGACATTCATAGATTTATACAGAATTTAACTGAGACTAACAATCAAAAATAGAACAAGCACCTGCGTTTTAATTACTTTGTGCGATGAATGAAACTGAAATGAAAAGAGAAACTCGCGCGGATTGGTAAGAGACTTGAAGTACACAGTGAAAATGAACAGTATCACATTCAACAGCGAGAATGAAGTACACATTCAACAGTATCACGTTTGTTAATATTGAAAAAGGAGACTTGTTTTCTGACCAAGTCTAACACCGCGATCTTGGTCATGATAAAGTTTACAGCTCAGCTGTTGTCGAATTTTACTTATGACAAGCAATGCCCCCTTTATCAATGCTAAAGTAAAATGTAATGCATTTATTCCAATTAAAAAAAAAATTAACCGCTTAAATCAAGTAACATTCTTTAAACGCGAAGATAAGTTAGATTTCCATTAACAAAAGTCATGGCATGCTATTATGAAAAATTTTGATTATGCACGCGGAAGAATACAGATGATTCGCTTGCACCTGTAAGATCGATAGGCTGTTCTCGTTCGTTACATTCAAACAGTCTACGAGAGCTCTAAATAGAAATGAAGTTTTATCCAGTATCACCTGCCAGAGTATTCCTAAGATATTGTGGAAATGTTATATCGACCAAACCGTTTTGTCATTTAATTAGGTTTCTGTTGCTGATAAGGCGCTTCAAAATTCACCTCTTTAAGCATACCATCACATAAAAACATAAAATTAAAAAAAAATTTAAAACAAATGCAGAATGATGTAAAAATGATGAATAACTTTAACATTATTAAAAAAGTTAAGCGTTATTAAAATAAAAATTATATGAAAAAAATTATAAATTAACAAATACACGAATAAAAATTAAATTAAAAAAAATTAATAACCCATATACATATGTAGTACGGTAAAAAATCACCTCCCTGTGGTATACTTTGGAAACGTGCAGTTCAGTAGCCTACCTATTTAAATTCCAAGAAAGCCCCAGTAAAATAATGATTATAAAGGGTTTCATCATTATTTTATCCTAGATTTTCATAATGTGCCCTGAATGTATTCCAACAAGTGTCAGAGATACTGAATAAGTTTTAAAAATACATGATGTGGGGTGAAAGATCACCCTCTGATAAACCTGTTTTCACTAGTATTCCAGTAGTTACTGGCAATACTTTCTCCGAGCGGGTAAATACTACTGCGTGTAACTGCAAGTAAAGGTGTACGTGTGTATCCCACTGAACGATTAGTTTAGTTTATTAAAACCATCTAGTCGAATGCTGTATCTCACAAAGATAACTGATTATTCTTTACTGAATAATTATCATTTTATGGGGTTTATCATTAATGTCGATTTCTGTTAAAATGCCGAGTATTTGTAACGTGCAGTCCGCACAGATGTGAAATCCTAATCATCACGAGGCAGCAGAAGGTCCTTTCAAAATTTTTATCTTATGCTAGGTTTCGTGTAGTTACATATAACTATACAACTATAACTATGTATATAACTATACATATGATACATATAAGCAATATTTACTTGTTCTGTAGCACGTGGCTTCAGGTTTTTGTAAGTATGTGTATGATCCGAGTGGTTCCGCTTTGGGTTTTAATTCTGAGTTACATTTCTTTCCCTGTTATTATACTGGGTTTACACACTATGTTGTTAAAGGATTATGTACACCTTTCTCTTGGTTCATTGTGTATTCTATTTATATATTCCATTCTTTTATTAAAATTGATTCCATACTAATGTTAAATGATTCCCCCTATATTAATATGGTATTATGAATGAATATAGGCGTTGAGTGGCCCTTTTACGTCCAATTGCTCATCCGAACATTCACATACCTGGTACAGTGCACATTGGCTGCTGCCCATAAAATAATTCTAAAGTGGCGCCTTAGCTTCCTCACTCTATAAATAAAATAATTATAAATCTTATCATTATACACATCATTGGAATCTTTTTATCTTCTGAATATTTTTTCTTATTCTACATTGCCTTCCAATAACTCCATTTATTTATTATATTCAATATTACTGTTGGTATATTTCTTACGTAGATTTCTTTCTCTTTTATATAACTTCACTTCAGAATTCAATGATTTATTAGCCTTAATGTCATTCACCTTTGTTATTCAATACCTCTTGTAATATAGTAGTTTTAATTATCCTTCTATTATTCTATTTGTTTTTATAATGCAACTCTTCTTCAGCAAGTTCATTTTCTAATTAGTTTTAAATTTCTGTTAGGCCTATTGTCATTAATATTGTGCTCCATTATTATTATTATATCACTATATATATTATTTATGCTTGATTTAAATAGATGCGCCTATTTCTTTTAGAATTTTGGTGTCGTTACAAATATAGGCCTAATATAAATATTTATTATTTTATTAAATTAATAATTTTGAAAATACTATAATTTTCGTGTTAATCTGAATTTATTATGGTATTAATGTATCACTTGTTTTATGTTTAAATATTTATAAATTTTCCCATAAGGTCGTTTTGGACCTTTGGAAATGTGTTTTAATAAAGTAATATTGTTTAAATTTTGAAATGTGTGATTATTTTTTATATCGAGTGTGTAGCTAAATTTGATTTCTGTATCTGGTTTTAAATATGAATTACGGTGTTGTATAAATGTTTTTTTTAAAACGTCTTTTAATTTGGCCTACACAAAATTTGTTACTCAGGGGATTCTATTTTACATACTCCGTTTAAATTATGAATCAGTTTACGAGTATGTGCTTTAGGTCTGATTCTGTTTGATTGCACTGTCTGTATGTACAACGCTGTATGAGTGGAATCTGCGAACAGGAATTTCTTTTTAAGGTATTGTGAATGTGTGTGATGCCGCCACAAACTTTGGGGAATGTTTTACGTGGATGTGTGAATGAAAAGTGAATTACGGGAGTCCACTGCATATCTACAAAAACAAGGATATCAATCAACAGCACATTATTTTACTCTGAACCCAAATTTAATTAAAACATTTCAAGAAATAGGTCTACTACGTATTCCATTAACACACATATTCTTCCAAAGCTCATATCGACTGAGATAATCGACGTTCTCGCCTGTTACTTCCTCACACCTGCTCGTGTACAAACCTATTATTACTTCCGTGCATTTCTCGCCTCGCCTCCTCGTCGTTATTTCATGATAACAGTTTTTAACACTTCTGATTCGGTCAGGACGAAACGAGGATCCACAAAGATCAAAGTAGGGTGTGGAATGAGACGCGCGCGAGCGCGTGTGCCCCAGACCTCTTTACTCTCCTATTCACAGTACACTGCACAGTTTTATGTGCGAGATAAAAGCAGCATTTAAAATAAATAACAAAATAAAGTGGTAACAAAACGACGAAGAAGTACGTGCCTCGTAGGCAGTAAGACTATCCTACACCAGGCGCAGTTACTCGGGTCGTAAAATCGTTACACCGAGGTCGTGAAAACTCTTAGTTTACGCATTGCAAACGCAACCTTACAAAAAAGAAAATACTTTTCGGAACTTATTATCCCGGCTACATTATTAGTTTAAAATAATGTATACACGTATCTTATACATACAACACTGTGGGGTGTTATGCTATTACGCTACTGAATTAACTAATCTGTGATTGCCGATCCTTACGTTCTTTGAGAGCCAAATACTACACTTGCCACGTGTTGGGCAGTCATTAAGTAATTATGCTAGCAATAATGGATTAATTAATCTGTGATTAAGTAATTATTGAATATATTAATTTGCATAATGAGCTCGTGTAATCAATAAATAACACGTTAATTACTTTACGTTAGCATAACTATTGCATGGAGACTCTAGTTGTTGCATTAATAAAGAAAATAAAATAAACTACCATAAATCACTCAAATGTCATTACTTTCTCGTTCTGAGGTAATTTGACAATGATGAACGCATATTGATAAAATAAACACTTATTTATTAACATTATATCATTCATTAAATTCAATATATATATATAATATGGATGATTCCCTGTAAATACATACATTCATAAACTCATGAAAAGAACATAAAAGAACACATGTTTATACATCAAATTACAAGGTAAATCCAATACGTTGTTTGCTGAAAAACATACACATATATATATAATGTAATCGATATATAGAAACACAAATATTCAAACAATAAATCCTATACTAATGCGTTCATCGTATGCCTCAGATGGATGGCGTTAAATTATGTTTATCATGTTTAATTTAAATGCTCAAGGGGTGTTTCTTGAAAAAGAGACAGGACAGTAGAGTTCCTTATGATAAGAATAGCATAAAGATTACTTGTTAGATGAATTATCCGAAATTTCCATCGGCGTAACTCCTCTCTGCTGGATCATGTGTGGGAAGCTGTGCTGTGACTGACACTTAACACACGCGAAACAGATTCACTCGCGCTGTGTGTTCGTATTAAAGTTCATCGTTAACTATGGTGTATATATATATGTCTGTGTATTGTTCAACGTTTGATATGTTCATTACTGTTAGTGTTTTGATGCCGCGGTGTAATTGTTCCACATGATATTGAATCGCACCGCAACACTGTATAATGTTATTATTTCGCCGTCCGGTATTACATCAACGAAAGTTCTACGCGTCGATTATTGATGTAAGTGTGACTGGTTAGTTCAATTCTGAATTAGAGTATAATAAATAATTCTATAATTGTTAAGCACTGGCGTATGTGGCATGTTTTTAGACACTGAAAGTACACTATTACCGGATACGCGCCAATATCGAAATGTCTAAGTCTCTTAGTTATATGACGCGTGGCAAAATTTCAAAGTCCCACTGCCGTCCGTATATTAATCGAACTTTGACGACCGACTGTTGAAATTATAAAGACTGTTCTACTGACCGACTGACTGCTCAAAGTATATGAGTAAAAATTTATGAAAAGACTGTCCAAAGTATATGGTTGAAAAATTATGAGAGACTGTCCTCCCGCGTGCTCTGCAAGCAGTTTTTATCAAACATCGTGTACCACAATGCACCCTTCTGGAAAACACGCCTCAAGTTGAACATGATAGGACGGAAGATCTCCTACCCTTAAGCCAGAGTGTCGTTCTTCACTTCCCATTCGACGTTCCCGTTGCTATGCTGGCGACGGTCCTCTCCACCAGGTCTCTGGGTAGATGCTGGGTTGTGATTGGATATCCTGTCTCCCCACGGGTTCGCGTCGAAAGCCTCCGTACTCTTTTCCTAGAACAGGAGAAATTTCATGCTCGTCTATCATGCTATTGTCTAAGCGTACTCCGGGTCTCGCTGCAGTTCTCACGAAAACAATGTGTCGTCTCTTGTTATTGTTCGCTGTGTTTGACCCTTTTTTCCTGAACGCTATCCAGGCGCAGCGTGACGTCGTTTCCAAAACGGCACACCTACTGCCTGTCGTAAATATCCGTTGTCGCCAGTACGTCGTTCCCCTGCTGTTTACAAGTTCGACTCTATTATTTTAGGTATCGATGTCCGTCCTCGTATAGGGTATATACTATTGTGTGACTTACACTCTTTTATTCTTTACTGGTACTCTTACAAATTAACCCGGCAGTGTGTCCGTCACAGTTTCTCCTCTAAATTGGTACTTGACACAGTTCCCATTATCTGACATTTGCAGGCTGTAAATCTCGTGTTTTAGACGAGTCCGTCACGGCCAACCCTGTTCCCTATTGTACGACTATGTGAAACGTACTTGCATTGTCTGAAGTAAACGTTCACTTGACACTTCTACACACATTTCTTTATTTATTGCTCGTGGGCTGAGTAGGTGTGTCATGCTGAATGTAACGTCTTTTCAGTCACACTAAAATTTTTTAAATTTTTGGTTGTTACATAGGTCCCCAAATCGGATTTGATGTTGGATTAGCGGAAGACACTCTAATCCGATTTCTGCGCTCTGAGTTTGTTGTGGGAGTCCCCTCTGATAAAGTCGCGGTCAATGACCTACTTTCCTCTGCTTGGGGTATATGGATATATATTCCCTATATTTAGTCGTAAACTACCTCTGGGAATTTATTGCCGCGCATCTGAGGAAAGATGAACGCATTTTTTACATATTTGCATATCTAATTAGATATGGGTTTATGTACAATAATAATAGCTGTGGATGGCTGTGCCGTCCGCTTATTATCTAACACATGAAATAATGATTTTCGACATGAATTACAATTATTCATGTATCGTTTAAATATCATTATGATATCTAATGTTCTTAGTCTATCTTGACCATTTAAAAGACAATTTACGACCTGTAAATAAACATTGATACATTCACTAATTATTATTGAGTATCACTCACAATACGTGTTACTATCATCTATACTAATTATATTGATTAGAAATTTATATACATTATTCAGGAACAATTAACAATTCACTTGAGATCATTATGATCATAAATAACTTTGTTTTATATCACTCAGATTTGATTAATTAATCTAATATCATCGGGTGTCTATAAAACTCGTTATAACGTCTTTTCGCAATTTATTGCTGCACATTCAATTGAACTTTTCACATCATAATTGTCTTTTCTATTTAAATTTCCACTAACACTGGCTATACACATGTAATTAATGTCGTTAGGTTGCCACATTGTGACTTAAGAACTCCTTGTACAAAATCTTTACATTATACACTAATAAGATATACATCATACCGATTAGCTAGTTGGACCGGTTTTCGCGGGACATTCACCTTATGTGTTGATCCGCCTCCTAATCCACTAGTCTAACTGATTGTCGATGCACTTTCGTTTTCCTTTGAGACTTGTGATTTCGTCTCAAAGTATCTCTTCAGCAATCGTACGTTGAAAATACCCCTCAGTTTTCCATTGCTATCGCACTCAGCGAGCTCGTATGTTGCGTTACCAAGGACGCGACTAACCTTGTATGGTCCGGTGTATAACTCGAAAAACTTGTCAATCCTTTTCATTGCGGCGTCGGATTGGTGGTAGCTCCTCAACAGCACCTTATCGCCGGTAGCAAATTTAGTAATATTCTTACCATCATTGATACGTTTAGCATATTTCTCTCTTTTGTCTTTTATTTTTACGAACACATTAATATTGGGATTGTGTTCATTGTTGATGACATCTTTGTCCAGCCACTTCTCCCATGCGCGGGTCGGCTTCTTTCCTAAGTGTGCCTCGTGGGGTGTTATTTCTATTGTTTCGTGGTACGTTTCATTGATACATGTTTCAATTACTCCGACGTATCTTGACCACTTGCTATGCTGGTCGTGTACCAGGATCCTGAATAGATTTCCCAATTGGCGGTTAATCCTTTCCGCTAAGTTCGCTCGAGGATTCCTTATCGCGGTATATCTTGGTTGTATTCCCAGCTCCTCGAGACCTTTAACCCATCTTTCGGCGGTAAATTGCGTGCCGTTGTCGGTTAAAATGACTCTCGGTCGTCCATACTTCGTACAGTAATCGTTGATCCGTCGTAGTGTCGTGGTGGTTGTCGCTCTTCTTAGTGTAAATAGTTTGACAAACTTTGTGAAGTTGTCCACCATGACAAGTAAGTATTTGACACCTCCTATACCTGTTGGTAAGGGTCCATAGTAATCAACACTTACTATGTCACCTTTGGCTGATGGTATCATGGCTTTTGTTCCGCCAAAGAGCATCCTGTTGTTCGTATCCTTGTACCGTTGGCAAGAGTCACAAGTTTGGGTGTATACCTTCACTTTCTTGATCAAGCTGTCGATCGTGAAGTGCTCTTGTAACATTTTTATACACCTTTTCGGGCCTAGGTGTCCGTACATTTGGTGTATCTCTGCAATTAGATCCTTCGACACGCTGTCAGGAATGTATAGTTTCCATTCGCCACGTCGTCGTCGGTACAACTTATCATTAACAATTTTATAAAATTTACTTAATTTACTATCTATAACGTTATTCTTAATCTTATCTATGAGCGTTCCGAGTTTGGCATCTTCATTTTGGTATTTGCCGATACCTCTAATTATTTTGCCTAATTGTTGACTCATTTTAATAACTAGGTGATTAATCAAATATTCGTGCGTCTCCTCGTTTGTCTCGTGTTGTTCCGTGTCAGCCGGGTATCTACTCAGTATGTCCGCAACGACATTATCCTTTCCTTTGCAGTGGATAATGTCGAAATTGTACTCCTGTATGGCGAGAATCCATCTTGTAATTCTGGAATTATTTAAGTGACACTTGTGCATAAATGTTAATGCTTTATTGTCGGTGATTATCGTGAGTGGTTGGCCAAGTATGTACATACGAAACTTATCCAGACATCTAACGATACTCAGGAGCTCTTTCTCCGTCGTGAAGTAATTGCGTTCTGCTCCCTTAAATGTCTTGCTTGTAAAAGCGATGACGCCGATTTCTCCATCTTCATCAATCTGGTAAAGCTGGCCACCATACGCAAAATTACTAGCGTCACACTGAATATAGTATCTTTGGTTCGGCCGTGGGAACCGTAGAGTTACTGTCTATAAATAAATTCTTGACTCTCTGGAAACACTCGTCCACTTCCCTTGTCCATGAAAACTTTCGTCCACCTTTCAGCAGTTCATGTAAAGGTTGCGTTGTTTCTGCGTATTTACTCGAGAATCTGTTATAAAAATTGGTAAGACCAAGAAAACCTTTGAGTTGTTTTGTATTCTTCGGTGCTGGGAAATCCATAATCGCCTTTACCTTGTCATCGTTTGCTTGTATCCCTTTTGTTGTAAGGCGATAACCAAGGAAGGAGATCTCTCGTCTGAAGAATTGTGACTTGGTGAGGTTGACAGTTATATTTGCTTTATTGAGGTTGTTTAGCAACGCTTCTAAATGATTTAAATGTGTTTGTATATTATTGGAGTAGCACAAGCAGTCGTCCACGTAGATGATCGTGTTCTTCTTGACCTCCTCTTCGAGGGCCACATCCAATCCACGTGTCAACGCTGCAGAGCTGGTGCTGAGTCCAAATGGCGTCACTGTGAATCGGTAGCACTTCCCTTCATGCATAAACGCAGTGAAATCCCTACACTCTCGTTTTAATGGGACTTGCCAGAAGCTACTGGATAAATCGACTGTCGACAAGTACTGCATATCACCACATCTAGCCAATATCTCATTTACCGGGGACACTCCTTCGTGATCGGGCACGGTCACGCTGTTCACTTTTCTTGCATCAAGGCATAGGCGAACCCTCCCATCCTTGTTGATAACTGTCACGATTGGGTTGACGTACGGGCTGGCGCAACGTTCGATTACTCCATATCGTAACATCCGGTTAATTTCCTCGTTCACCTTGTCTCTGTAGGCAAGCGGCACAGGCCACCCTCGTTGAAAGTAAGGTGTCCTGTCCGTAACGTGAAACTCGTGCGTGTAACCCTCTATTCTTCCCGGGCACTCCCTAAAAACATTCCGGTTCTTTACCAAAATCTCCTTCAGGCGTTGCAGTATTCCTTTATCCACGCAGTCTATGCTCCCAATCTTCTCATCGATGCATCGCAGTACTTCCTCTTCTTCTTCACTGTTTATCACGTCAATATTCATGATTGGTATAATGTGCTCCTCATCAACAGTATCGTTTTTTAAACTAACTACTTTGTTTCCGATGTCGATGCGACACCCAACTTCTTGTAAAAAACTAATTCCTAGTATACATGGTTTCACTAATTCTGGTATTACCAAAAACACACATTCATATCGGATACTATCAATCTCAATGTCACACAATATTTGTCTCTTAACTAATTTGGATTTACTTCCTACAGCACTTATTATAAATGTATTCGTTACGGGTAGTGTCTCATATGGTTCGATACTCTTCTTATGGTTATTAAACCAAGTTTCCGATAACCCGTTAACAATACAACCAGTATCAAGTAAGGCTTGGACAGTTACATCATTATTAAATTTAATAGTAATCTCGGGACATTTCAATATTTGTTTATTTACAATCTCGTAGTCCTCTTTTAGTAGGTCCTTTCGTAAATCAGGTAACAATATATTTACACTCTCACTCGGAAAGAAGTCGCTTAGAAATTCTATCTTCTCCCCTCGTTCGACGTATTTTTTTTTTTGTTATTGTTGTCGCTGTTACCGTTCGCCCTTGGGGTAGTGCCAACGACCGTGCCACTGGGTCCTGGCTCAGCTGGTGTAAACTGTACTGTATTGACGTAGTGTTTGTTGTCATACCGACCCCTTGTTGGCTGTCGGTCACTTTCATTTTTATTGTATTGCGTTTCCCTTTCTCTCGGATTGTTCCTCCCTTCGTTGTAAGGTCTATAATGTGGTCTGCGAGTGTTATCTCCGCTCGACTGTATACTTGTGAATTCCGTAATCAGCGCTTCGAAATTTGGTATACTCGTGATACCACGTGTGACCACGGCGAGCTGCAAGTCCTTACCAAAGTGGCGAGCTAGTTTTCGTATCAGCTGAGTGTCGGTTAATGCTGGTGACAGTTGCCGACTTTCCAGTAAAATCCGTTCTACATATTGGACAGCTGTGATTGGTCCATTCCACTCATATCTGCCGTACTCCAGATTGTCGCGTATATTGTCCTGGCGTTCTTGACCCCAGTACTTCAAGGTGAAAGCTTCTTTAAATTCTTCGTACGTGGAGATTTGATTCCTTATGACGCGCCACCATATTCCAGCGTCCATCTCCAAGTGTCTTCCGATCCATTTAATGTCACCGTTGCTGTAGTACTGTTCCTGGATCTCTGACAATTCCTTCAGGAACTCCATTGGGAACCTGTCAGTGCCGTTATACTTTAACTCAGTATGTGTGTGTCCGTTAATTCTACTGATTATTCCAGACTCACCTTCAATTAGCTGACGCTGTAGTCGTTCTATCTGGGATTTTAATTCGTTAATACGGGTGGTTTTCTCTCTGGTGCTCTCGTCTAGTTTTTGTTCCGCCGACTTCTGTCTTCCATCTACCTCATTGATTTTCTGTTGCATTGTGTTGTTTACGTCTCCCTGTTCCTGTTGTAATTGCCTTACTGTTTGGAATAGTTCGACTCTCAATTCCTCTTGCTTCTTGTGATTTTCTTTTGCGTGTGTCTCCACTCTGTTGTGGATCTTTTTGATGCTCGTTTGAGTATTTTGGGCAACACTCTTTAGTTCCTGTCGGTCTAATTCTCTTGTTTCACGCACCTCTTCTAATTTCTTGTCGGTGTCCTCCTTTAACTCTTTGACGATCTCGTTCTGCTGCTTCTGAACCTCGTCTATCTTCTTATCACAATTATTTATGTATTCACGCATTTCTGCGCGTATTTGTGTAAAATTTTCATTCTGCTTTTCCAACTTTTCTTCTAACTTCTCGAATCTTTTATTAAAATTCTCATTAATCTCTTCCTTTTGCTTTTCGAATTTTTCATTAATCTCTATAAAATTTTCATTAATTTCATTAAATTTTTCATCCTGCTTTTCAAATTTCTTACTCATAAAATCCATTAATGCGCGCAACGTCACCTCTTCCTGCGGTTGTTGTTGGGACTCCTGTCCCCGCGCTCTGACGTCTGACGTCTCCTCATTCATTTGTGAATAAGTTGGTGATTCCTCTCGTTCGACACCAGGTACTCCCTGTTGGTTATTAATGTCAAAATTCATGGAATCTGTGCTACTGGTCGTCATTTTTGCAGCTTTACTACGCGTTAACATTCAGTCCCAGTCCAACTAGCTTCACACTAATAAATTTTGTTCTTACAAACTACTAACATGAAATATTAATATATACGCTTATCCTATCTCTACTGCCTGCTCTTTGCCGTGCGGTGGGCGCCAAATACAAGATTTTCTTTATATTGGGAGTTTTTGATAATTGTAATGCCCCACGTTCTTTGGGCGGCAAATACAACACTGTGGGGTGTTATGCTATTACGCTACTGAATTAACTAATCTGTGATTGCCGATCCTTACGTTCTTTGAGAGCCAAATACTACACTTGCCACGTGTTGGGCAGTCATTAAGTAATTATGCTAGGAATAATGGATTAATTAATCTGTGATTAAGTAATTATTGAATATATTAATTTGCATAATGAGCTCGTGTAATCAATAAATAACACGTTAATTACTTTACGTTAGCATAACTATTGCATGGAGACTCTAGTTGTTGCATTAATAAAGAAAATAAAATAAACTACCATAAATCACTCAAATGTCATTACTTTCTCGTTCTGAGGTAATTTGACAATGATGAACGCATATTGATAAAATAAACACTTATTTATTAACATTATATCATTCATTAAATTCAATATATATATATAATATGGATGATTCCCTGTAAATACATACATTCATAAACTCATGAAAAGAACATAAAAGAACACATGTTTATACATCAAATTACAAGGTAAATCCAATACGTTGTTTGCTGAAAAACATACACATATATATATAATGTAATCGATATATAGAAACACAAATATTCAAACAATAAATCCTATACTAATGCGTTCATCGTATGCCTCAGATGGATGGCGTTAAATTATGTTTATCATGTTTAATTTAAATGCTCAAGGGGTGTTTCTTGAAAAAGAGACAGGACAGTAGAGTTCCTTATGATAAGAATAGCATAAAGATTACTTGTTAGATGAATTATCCGAAATTTCCATCGGCGTAACTCCTCTCTGCTGGATCATGTGTGGGAAGCTGTGCTGTGACTGACACTTAACACACGCGAAACAGATTCACTCGCGCTGTGTGTTCGTATTAAAGTTCATCGTTAACTATGGTGTATATATATATGTCTGTGTATTGTTCAACGTTTGATATGTTCATTACTGTTAGTGTTTTGATGCCGCGGTGTAATTGTTCCACATGATATTGAATCGCACCGCAACACTGTATAATGTTATTATTTCGCCGTCCGGTATTACATCAACGAAAGTTCTACGCGTCGATTATTGATGTAAGTGTGACTGGTTAGTTCAATTCTGAATTAGAGTATAATAAATAATTCTATAATTGTTAAGCACTGGCGTATGTGGCATGTTTTTAGACACTGAAAGTACACTATTACCGGATACGCGCCAATATCGAAATGTCTAAGTCTCTTAGTTATATGACGCGTGGCAAAATTTCAAAGTCCCACTGCCGTCCGTATGTTAATCGAACTTTGACGACCGACTGTTGAAATTATAAAGACTGTTCTACTGACCGACTGACTGCTCAAAGTATATGAGTAAAAATTTATGAAAAGACTGTCCAAAGTATATGGTTGAAAAATTATGAGAACTGTCCTCCCGCGTGCTCTGCAAGCAGTTTTTATCAAACATCGTGTACCACAATGCACCCTTCTGGAAAACACGCCTCAAGTTGAACATGATAGGACGGAAGATCTCCTACCCTTAAGCCAGAGTGTCGTTCTTCACTTCCCATTCGACGTTCCCGTTGCTATGCTGGCGACGGTCCTCTCCACCAGGTCTCTGGGTAGATGCTGGGTTGTGATTGGATATCCTGTCTCCCCACGGGTTCGCGTCGAAAGCCTCCGTACTCTTTTCCTAGAACAGGAGAAATTTCATCCTCGTCTATCATGCTATTGTCTAAGCGTACTCCGGGTCTCGCTGCAGTTCTCACGAAAACAATGTGTCGTCTCTTGTTATTGTTCGCTGTGTTTGACCCTTTTTTCCTGAACGCTATCCAGGCGCAGCGTGACGTCGTTTCCAAAACGGCACACCTACTGCCTGTCGTAAATATCCGTTGTCGCCAGTACGTCGTTCCCCTGCTGTTTACAAGTTCGACTCTATTATTTTAGGTATCGATGTCCGTCCTCGTATAGGGTATATACTATTGTGTGACTTACACTCTTTTATTCTTTACTGGTACTCTTACAAATTAACCCGGCAGTGTGTCCGTCACAGTTTCTCCTCTAAATTGGTACTTGACACAGTTCCCATTATCTGACATTTGCAGGCTGTAAATCTCGTGTTTTAGACGAGTCCGTCACGGCCAACCCTGTTCCCTATTGTACGACTATGTGAAACGTACTTGCATTGTCTGAAGTAAACGTTCACTTGACACTTCTACACACATTTCTTTATTTATTGCTCGTGGGCTGAGTAGATGTGTCATGCTGAATGTAACGTCTTTTCAGTCACACTAAAATTTTTTAAATTTTTGGTTGTTACATACAAGTACGTACTCTTTAAAGGGAAATAACATTTTGTAACCGTATTTAAAGCGACCAGCAGAAATACTATTACAGATACATTTGTCAGTTAGGTGTCTGTACGTGTGAGTGCTTTCAAGTAGGCTACGTCTCGGTAAAAGTGATGCAGTTTGCGGATTTTAATACTTTTAATTTAATACATTCTTTGGATAAAAAGAACAAACGCACGGAGACTGCTAACAAGCACGTATCGCTAAGTACGCCTTGTCATACGCCGTAAAATGGAAATGAGTGCAACAGCAATGAACCTTTAAGTTTAATGATGTCGTAAGGAAACGGACACACGCAATAACAATAAATAAACGGACGAGATGCAGACATCACCGGCCTCGCGCGCTAATGCGTAAATCATACCTACGACTATAAAATAACGCAGACTGACTAGCTATCGGAGGCGACGACGACCACTCCCCGACCACAACGATCTCCGGGAAAACTAGATAACAGTAACACTTTTCCTTATCCCGCGACTTTGAAACCATGGACGTCCTCTTCTCTGTCCTCTTTGTCGTACCTTTGGGGCCCCGAACAATTCGCGACTAATTTTCAGCAGTCGATTATGTCTCTTCCACACTCACGAGGAAAAGAGAAGAGACATATACATAGATAAAAACGCTGTATACACGAGATCTAAAACAGTGGAATATAGTCACATATAATACAGAATACGTGGAAAATATGTGATGGAAAAAGTGCTGAACACAGCTGAGAAGAAAAAAATTCACATATTGCTGTAGTGCCTGTGTGATGGTAAAATTAAGATAATTCTTTAAAACCTCTAAGCGATGGGTGATTTCTTACGGGTAAATCCTCTACTCGTACTGCTTCCATCGCAATATTGTTCTTGCTTGACTTTTCGATCCCTAGAATCTGGGATCGTCGTCAGAAGCTGTGAGTGGCGGTTGAAAAACTTAACAACCCGTTTCTCGTCAAGCAAGAAAAATATTACGATGGAAGTAGTCCGAATAGAGGATTTACCCATTAAGGTAATTGCATATCGTAGCAAACACACGAACACTGAACACTGATAAGCTCCCTGAGCTGCATAACTCGCTCACTGTTTCATTAAACAAAATCATATTAATAAATGCTACCTGTGTATCAGTCTTTGCATTAGCCGAGAAACTCCACAAGCAGTAGCCTACGTCGTTCACTATATATTTTTTTTTTAGATTTTATGTGTTTTTGTACATACACACAAACGAAAAGGTTACAAACAATACGCATTGTATCAAATTTAATTATCTGTCAACTTAGCAAAATATATACACACAAATTACAGTTGGGGGGGGGGGATGAAACAGTGATTTGTATAAAATAGTGGTAACATAACTACTGTACTACTTTTACTTTTACTATACTGTTGTAATACTTATGACAGTGTAGCCTAAAGGTAAAGAATATATTTTAAAAATAGGCAGCGAAAATTTCGACGAAAAACTAGCGACGGTTGCAAAGAAAAGTGAACATAGGCCTGTCTGTGTAAACAACGGGATGTAAGCCTAATAAAGTAAAGAAAAATGTAAAGGACGTAGGCAAACAGAGAAAATTAATGAAAGTAATTAATAATAGACTCCTTTCGGCCCTCCGATGAGCCTTAGGATAAACAGGATAGACTGATAACTAGAACCATCCAGAAAGTAACGTAGGCAGTGTGGCCGGCACTACGCCTCACCCGCCTATTGTTATACCCTACGTGTTACCACTTCACCGATTAAGAATAAATTCCAAAACGATCAATACGCTACAAAGGAAAAGGTAGAATGGAAATTTTTAGCGCGGAGCCGGTCAGGGAATTTGCCTGATCAATCGATTATTTTCACTCTCAGATCGATACAGTACTGCATAAGAATAAGCTCCGTTTGCGGTTAAAATATTCTGTTTCTATCCAAAATATCACTTTAGGAGCGAAGACAATTATCATACATAAAATAAAACTTGGCCATGTACCTACGAAATACCTACCAATCATATGACACAGTACGGAGGAAACCCAAAACGGAAAAGACCGCTAAGAAGGAATTATTGCAGTAGAGAAGGCAAAGCGATGAAGAAACGTTGGACAGGGAACAGATAAACAGGCAGTTGACGGCGAACTAATCGACGCATCGCAGAAGAAGGAATACAACATACACGGGCTTGAAAATATTAATAAATCACATAACACACACTAAAAAGATTGCAGTAAAGGTTATTAGTAGAAATCACTCATTCTAAATATGTTATTAAAACATTCTTATCTGTTCGCGAGGCAGTTTGTAACAATTTTTATCTGATTTGTTTTTCATCTGAAGTCGTTATATTAAACAAAAATTTTAGCGGGACGCACAATAACGTCTCAGGCCTGTAGGTACACAACACAACTCTGAAACACACCACTTGCGATTCAACGAATTCAATATAAAACCATAAGAGCGCGGGCACGTGATAACAAACCGCGCAATTACCTCAGAAACGTGCAATTAATTTTCAAGTATACGGTAACTGTAATTTTATTGCCCGTTCGTTTCACGATAATTAATTATTTTATACGTATGCCTATACTTTTATTCGGATTTCTCCCATCATAAAAGCAATTAAGAACGTCCCATATGAAACTGGTACAAACACACGAACCCAACGTCCTTGACGATTTAATGCAGGAAATTTATGTTACAATAACGACATCGAGTTCAATTTTTATCTACCGATTATTGGCTGCAGGGCTTTTTTACTTATGAACTTCTCTAAAACTAAACACAACGTCTCGTTCGTTTATGTCCAAATATGTGAGAGAGAGAGAGAGAGAGAGAGAGAGAGAGAGAGAGAGAGAGAGAGAGAGAGAGAGACCTGTTATGACGAGGAAATAAAGTCACCTCACCACGAATTTCTGTTCTTTTGTTCCGTTGCTCTGAAGTAAGACCTTTTACTTAAACTTATGATTGAGCGTAAAAAAAAAAGGGTAAACGGAATATTTATTATTCTAGTGACCTGGACTGAGGCAGTGAAACAAGACATGTTTCTTACCTTTCATCAATAAACGTCGAGGAAGAGCGTCTACATAATCCTCCTATTCATAACATCACTGAAATATATCTGTACTTTATGTTTGATGCGTAAATCCGACCCACGACCGCTTTATATTTTATTATTATTATTATTTTTATGAGGAGTCCGGGTTGCTTAGTGGCCAGTGCACCCGCGTCAAAAGCGAGACGTCTTCGGCTAACCCTGCAGGAGTTACTACAGCCGTGTTGACTGTGTAGCATTGCAGGCGTGTTATCTTACACTGGATTTCTTTTTTTATTACTACTGTCGGAATAGTTGCTAAATAATACCGCTATATACGAATCCAAACCGCTCTTTTTTCTGCATCTAACGGAACATTGTCATCCCGAACTTGCAATGAAAAAAAAGAGATTAGATGAGAAGATGATGCGACATACATCCAATAAGTTTACGGTTAACTATAAAGAAATCCTCGGCAAATCTCGGACGACTGGCAGTTTATCTTCAGTGTAAACAAGATATGTCTCTGGCGACTGACATATATTAACAAACCGTAACACGAAATGTGGACCGGTTCACACCTACCAAATGGCTAGACGGAGTGAGAGAAACAGTGAGGGGAGGGAATAGCCTTTAAAGAAGAAGACACTTTAGAAAAGGAGAAATAGCGTTTAGTGAACGGAAGCAATATATGATATGTTAATATTAAATATTATCGTCAACAAGATCAACGTCAGTACTTGTCTGGTCGCTGGAAGATTTCGTCAGTTGTACTTCTCGTTAGGCACTCACACATAACCATGCGGTTTTGTTCGTGAAGATGAGGAGAGAAAGACGTGTTGTTCTAGCAGGGACATGTACACACGATAGTGCTTGTGTGATACGCTCAGTGACCCAGATTATGATTTGAGACCATTGCCCTCTTTGAAGATATTTTTTCCATTCAACTGGTGGCTGATAAGTCACGAAGACTTAAAGACAGTTTCGCTGTTGTGAAATAATTATCCGCGCCAGACTCACGTATTCGCTGTAGATCGTATACTCCTCCTCACTTTGCAGAAGCGTTGCTTCATAAACAGGCACTGCCAATAACATAACCACGCGAATCGTATAAGAAAGAAGTATACTAAACATCAACATCGGATGATAGGTCTAAGCTAAATAAAAGCGGAAACCGTCTCAGAATGATTTCGGATCTCTTTGAAGTATTATAGGCGATGTAAACTAACAAAAAGTGACCAACGATGTTACTGTATATGAGCAGCACTATACGCTGAAGCTTGCAAATCACAGCCTGTCGTTATATACTGAACTTGGGAAACTACTGTGGCAATAATCAAACTGTTTCAGGTAATCTTAAACAGGTCAGTCGGCAGAATCTGCCGCAGCTACAGTCGGACCGTCTGGATTTACAACAAGGGGACCAAGACCCAACAGCCCGGACAATTTTACTGAAACTACTCCGGCCGTGAAAGATTTAATGTTATGATGCTTGAAGTAACGAAATGAATCCTTCCAGTAACCATCCACTAATCATCCAGTTATCCTTCCAGCACTCTTGAGTTACGTACGTTCAATTCTAAATAAAATCGTCGGGTAACTAAGTATCTGGCACAGAAATGGCTGCTGCCTACAACCTGTGGGCTCCTGCATTAGCGTGTTATCTCTACTGGTATGATAATAATCAAATCTTTTGAGCAGAGAGATTTCCATACGTACGTGTTTACTTGGAGCAACGACCAGTCGGTGACTGGGGTAGGCGAGTAGTAAGCTTGAGTTATGTAACTTGTACCGAAAAAAAAATAACCATCGTCCTCTCATGAACGTCCGTGTGTAACTAGGGGAACCGTAACCTTGGGTTACGCAACTACTACCGTGTGGTGGCTTAAACCACTGCTAGACAAGTGAGCAACCCGACTAGTTCCTGCCCTGGCTGTGCTGAACTTGCTGACCTTGGGACAAATGCGGTATGACCGGCTGCTGCATCCTGAATCACACATCTCGCGAACCCCGTTTGTGTGTTACGTTACGTTGTGTCGCGTAAAACCGCAATACTGTTACTTTCCGTTTCAATTACTACTCTCTCTCTTTCCCTCTCCCCTCTCGCTCCTCTGCACCTAGCACATAGACAAAACTGTGCTTTTTACCTTTTTATCTGCAGAAATTCCTTCCATTTACCAGCTTGTTTTTGGTATAAAACTCCAGCTGTACTCCACTATGCACAAGAAACACGGGTACTTTAAATATTCACCAAAGACGCGACAATTAGACGTGCATTTATTGTGTAATTTGTTTATACAGTGAACGCACATTTATTCTCGTTACATGAAACTTTGAAAGTTTGATATGTACAATATATCCTCGTACGACATATTGTACTCTTTTAAACCTTCCTGTTCACTTTTCATAACACATAAAATTTACATCATCTTTTATTTGATTTGTATGTCGCTTTCCCTTAGCGTAACCCACCAAATAAGGTGTTCACAACTCACCTTCTGTCTTATAAGGAGGCCAATAAATTCATTTCTTCACTTTAGAAATTTTCCCATACTTCTAAATATACTTCCATACTTCTGCTACTCTACCAAGAACTACTTCATTGCCTACGGTCCACCGTAGTATTATCATTATAATTTGATAATAATTAATAAAACTAATTAAACAGTTAGCAAGCTAATATTAACACGATTATAAAATAAAAAGTCTTCATTGAAGCGTTAACAAAATTTCAGGTCCAATACATCTACATCAAGATTAAAAATGAGTCTCGTCATATCGGTAGATTTCAGTACTAAGTTTTTTAAGAAGCCTAATGACGAACAAGCATGTTGACACAAATAAATAGTTAAAGCGCCACAAAATATTTGTACGAGTTCTCAGTTTTAACTCGACCGTTCGCCATTTCTTGTCAGTCTATCTGTCTATTTGGGATACGTCTCACGATAACTTTTTAATGCGTCAACAGATTTTCGTAAACTTGGCATGTGTGTCCATACGTTTACCCTACAGAAACGTATAGTTTTTGAGACTGGTGGCCCCAAAAATAGATTGGGGCGGGAGGTACAATGTGAGGAGGTTAAAATTGTGAAAAGTCGCTAAGTCCATGTTTGATATAAAATTGATGGAACTTTCAACCACAATCTGAATATAGTGTTCATTTTTAAAAATATCAACATTTTTGGACGTCAGGAACCAAAAATAGAGTGAATGTTTTGTTAAAATCGCAAAAATTCACGTTGGGTATTAAATTAAATACAGTTTTAACTAACATATGAATGTAGAGTTCAGTTTTGCAAATTTCAAAATTTGGAACCCCAAAGCGCACGAAAAGAGATCCAAAATTTGAAAAATTGTAAAAATCTAGAAGCGTGTCAGGCTCAAAGGAATTATAACTGAAATCCGAATGTTCCGAATTTTTACTGTTTATTGTATGATTGTATGGTCTACAATTATTATATCAATAAAGAAACAGTACAGTATTCCGGAATTTTCTACTTTTCTCATAAATGAAAAGTTATCTAATATGGAAATTTCTGTAACAATAAACGGATTTCGATCAAAATAGTCAGAAAGTTCTGCAGCTCAGCGAGTCAGAAACCATTTGGAATATCTGAGATTGCGCAACTCATTCCAGAACAGGGTTAGTCATTGATTTTACCGAGGAGTCACACGACATTTCTGTCAACGAATCCTTCATCCCGTGCGTATTTTAAACGTTTGACATTGAGGGTTAATCGTAAGCACTGTTTAGCGATCCGTCGCGACATTACACTATCAGAACGACTGCATTACACCATGTACCGATTTGGACATGTTTGTCTTTCAGAATCACTCGCGGTGTATATTTATATATACGCTTCATTGACACGTTTCTCTGGGGTCCGGTAGCTTAAAACATTCGAATTCTGGAATCCGGACACCCGACTTTCAAAAGCTGTTGGATAATAAGAAATGTAGATTTCTATCCAAAACGAAACCTACCACGTGCAATTAATTATGCAAACAATAATTTAATTAATTAAGTAATTATACTAATTTATAGAATGTGATCATGTAATTACTCAATTAGGCGACTTATACCAAACTGATTGAAGCTACGTGATACATTAGTTATTTAATGTTAGCATAATTACTGCACTGAGACTCTAATTATTGTATAAATTAATAAAATCTACTATAAATCATTCAAGTGACGTTACTTTCTTGTTCTGAGGTAACTTTGACAATAATGAACGCATATATTCTGAGTAAAATAAACACTTATTTATTAACATCATTTAAGTAAAGAGACTTCAATATATAAATATGGATGATTCCCTGTAAATACATTCAAAAAAAGAACACATGTATATATATCAAATTACAATGCGAATCCAATACGTTGTTTGCTGGAAAACATACACATACATATATAACACAATCAACATATAAAAAACATAAATAGTCAAATTATAAATCTTATACTAATGCGTTCATTTCTTGCCTCAGATGAATAGCGTTATTTAACTTTATCATATTTAATTTAAATACTCAAGGGTGTTTTCGTGAAAAGAGACAGGACAGTAGAGTTCTTACGATAAGAATAACATAAAGATTACTTGTAAAGTGATTTATCCGATATTTCCATCGGCGTAACTCCTTCCCGCTGGTGGTCCATATGTATGAAGTTGCGTGGCCGTGATGTCACTAACACTCAACACACGCGGATCAGATTCACTCGCGCTGTGTGTATTTTCTGTTGATTCGGCTGCTACTGTTAGAGTCTATGAAATCATGTGTTGTGTGAGTAAGTTCAACGTTAACTAGGGTGTATATATCTGACTGTCTATTGTTGAACTTCTTGTGTACATTAATGTATAGTGTCTCTGATAATGTGGTGTATTTGTTCCAATTGGTATTGTATCGCTTCGCACTGTACAACCCTACGATTTCGTTGTCCGGTAAAGCATTAACCGGATAGTTCTGCGAGTCTGTTATTGACGACACTGCGACTGGTTAGTTTAGTTCTGAATAGGCGGTAACTGAGTAAGATAACGTGCTTGAGAGTTAGTAAACACTGGCGTATATTGCATGATTTAGTCACTGTAGGTCCACTGTTACCGGATAACTCGCCAATATCGAAATGTTTAAGTCAACTGATTAAAATACCGCGTAGCAGAGTTTCAAAGTCTGTAACGAGCAAAAAATTTAAAATTTTTTAAATTTTCACCTCGACGGAGTGCGTTCACACGAGGCGGTGTCAACGACTTATAGTTGACGCAATAAATAAAGCGTAATGAGAAGATGTCAGAGCAGCGTCGCTAACTTGACAATAGAAAGACGTTAAGCTCAAACCAACTATAGAAATTGGTTGCACAAGATGACAGGGTTATCATTCCAGAATTATTGCTCTCTACCGCTGTAACAATGTGGGCGAGGACGTTCACACGCGTACTGAGAAACGTGGCAGATGTTCGACTAGGTTACGTCAGTATACGATAGACGACAAAAAGAGCGAAACTATATGTTACAATGAAACGGATGCACTGCTCCTTAAGAAACAATACGAAGGCTGAGATCGGACAAAAACTCAAGTCATGTTACGCAGCTGGAGTTATCGTCTAAGTGACAGACAGAATTTACGAGTGGAAAGTTGGGGTGACTTCACCAGCCAGCAGATGTCCAAAATTATTAATAGCTACAAAAAAGGGGTATAACATAGAACAATACGCCGGTAGAACCGAAAGTACAGATAATGGCAATCTAGAGAAACACTGAGTTTACTTCAGACAATAGGTTGATGGACAAGCGTCTAATAGCCGTAGTTTCTACGAAAAGGGTCAACGTTCGTCAGAGCAAAATCGGGGGATGTCTAAGAACCTATCAGATGCCAAAAGCCAGGGAGAAAACTGGTAAAGAGGAGTGTTTCCATAGCAACAGAAACGAAGAACCTATCGGAAGAACTATGACGTAGGATCTTGACATAGTGGGACAAAATATTCCAAGAAAACTCAAAACTGACCAATCTCGAAATGAAGTAGGCGTGAACTGCGCCAGGGACAAAATTTTGAGTAGGGACGAGTTAATAAAACTATCTGTCCAAGACGGGGAAGCAAGTTTTATACTCGAATTTTCAAACAGTTCATTTCAATTGGACGGAGGAGGCAGTCTTATCTCAAATTTTCAAGTAATACACTTTAAGTACGAGAAGTTTTACTCAAATTTTTAATCGGTTCATTTCAATTATTCGGAGCCAGTATATTTCAATTTTCAAACAGTTTACTCTAATTATTCGGAATCAGTTTTACTCTAAGTTCACAAGAGTATATTAATCGTTCGGAGAGATAACTCGAGTTCGGGAGTTAGTACGTCAACTCGTAACTTAAAAGACTTAGTAATATCTTCATGACACAATAGTCGGACTTAGTAAACTTTTCATAGTGAATTTTGAAGTGCGATGTAACGGACTTAGATAAGTGAACAATCAGATCGTTACACGAACAGATATCACTACATAAGTAATATACTGGACAGTTGAACTTAATCCAGTGTTACTACACTTTATTAATACCATAAGAACATGAAACATTAAACTAATTCAATCAATCACACGAATATTTGATAAAGCAGCAAAATAAGTGGAACTAGACATGTACATTAAAGTTAAAAGGAACACACAACATGCATCGTAAGATGAAGTATTTAATTGAACACTAAACATCAATTATTCACATAAACCAACGCCAACGCGAGTGACCGGAAGAGTGCGTGTAAGTGATTGTGATAACAACAGCATTCAACGAAATGTGTCTCCATGCCATCTTCATCACTGGAACTAGACTTCACCAACAACTAATGGATATTTCATAAATCAAGTAACCATTATTTTAATCATTACTACTTAGTTACTTCTACTGACCTGATTCTTTCAAAGAATTCATCCCTGAGAAATTATTAATAAACGCAATGAATAAATCAGAATTAAAACGTAATTAATGAATATATTAACAAAAGCTTATCTGGGATTAATGAACGCATTAATAAGTAGAATATGAATTGTTATATTATTTGATTTATATATGTATGTATGTTTTTCTTTGTTTCAGCATATATTAAAACATGAATTTGTTATTATAAAATATGTATGTATTTCAGGAACAGCGACGTATCATATGTACGATTATAATTTATTGTGAATGATAAATAAACTAGTAATTTAAGTTGATCCTATATATGCGTTTATTATTACCAAATACAACCCAGATATTAACTTAAAATTTGAAGGAAATATGAAGTAGAATTTTAAGAGTTTCTTTTGCTCAAATAAAGTAAATGAATTGTCAACACTAATTTATTAAATGATATCAAGTATGTGTTTATGAATAATCAGAATAGTTATACATTGTATTAAATGGCTGGATAACGCGCGGCATGAAAGTAATCAATTAATGCAAGTAACTACATATTATCTATTGCAAATAAATGTAATAAAATATCATTATATTAATGACGCCCAAAGTACGTAGGACGTTATAAATCAATTATATCGATTTGATATCAATATTAATATATAATATTCACATTGTATGTCCAACTGCTGTACGTATGTTAACCGAACTGTATTAAGACTTAGAAAATTTAAGATTTAATGTTCAAAGTATGTGATTGAAAAATATATGAAGACTGTCGAAAAATATTTGAAGACTGTCCTCCCGCGTGCTCTGTAAACAGTTTTTATTAAGCATAGTTTACCACAATGCAATCTTCTGGAAAACACGCCTCTGGTCAAACATGATAGGACAGGAGAATTCCTACCCTTATGCAAGACTATCGTTCTCCACTTCTCATTCGTCGTTCCCGTTGCCATGATGACGACGGTCCTCTCCACCTGTGCTCTGGGTAGATGCTGGGTTGTGATTGGGTATCTTGTCTCCCCACAAGTTCGCGTCGAAGGCCTCCATACCCTTTTCCTGGAACAAGAGCAATTCCTCGGCTGTCGATCAAGTCTTTGTCTAAGTGTACTCCGGAACCCTGCTGCTGTTCTCACGCGAACAATGTGTCGTATTTCGTTATTGTCTCACTATCCATGACCCTTTTCCGTTAGCTATCCGGACGCAGCGTGTCGTCGTTTCCAAGACGGCACTCCTTCTCCCTGTCGTAAATATCAGTTGTCGCCAGTAAGACGTTCCCCCGCTGTGCACAAGTTCGATTCCATTCTTTAGATCTCGTTGTCAGTTCTCGTACAGGGTATATACCATTGTGCAAGTACAACCTTTTCTTACGGCTGGCACACTTCAAATTAACCTTGCAGTGTGTGCTCGTTACAATTTCTCCGTAAAGTGCTACTGACATAGTTTCCTTTTTGTTCTGCTTGTTGTGGGCTGTAAATCTCGGTTGAGTCGAGTCTGTCACAGGCCAACCTTATTTCCGATTGTAAAGTTATGTGAAGCGTATTCGTATTGTCCCTAGCAAACGTTCAGTTGACACTTCGTTAAATTGTTTCCTTATTTATTGCTCCTGGCTCGTGTTGGGGTGTCTTGCTGCTTGTAACGTCTTTTCGATCATAATTTTAAAATTTTTAATTCTTGATCGTTACAAACCGTATAAAGATTTGTAAGAGCTCCACGTTTGTGCGCAAATATAAAGATTTTTGGGGTTCCCTTATGTTCGGGGTGTTAAATATAAAGAGTTTTAATTTCACGTTTCGCGCTAAACATAAAGATTCTTAATTCTACGAATGTTATTGTATCTTTTAACTAAGTATATCTATCTGCTCGTTATCATGTCAAATCAATAATTACTGTTGGGCGCCAGACCAGAGTACCTCAGGTTTATCAAATAATGACACTTTCTCGTTCAGATTCTAATAATATTCTATATTGTATCATTCAAATTACAGACATGTACATTAAATTTCTAATTCTCCACACTACACATTCTTTATATGATATCAATTGGCTTATTAAGCATCAAACTAACAATTCCTTACTAAAACAAAATTTAATTGATTAACTACTCTTCAGGATTACAATTACCCATAATATAACTTGAATTACTAGTTAGCAATATTACACTTACTCATACAACACAAATATTTAATCGATATCATTTTAAGGCACATCAAAATATTTCATCAACCAATATGAATATTAATATATTAACATTTGTAAGTTAATTAGCCTCTTACTTAATTCCAATGGTTACTATATCTTAATTTATTTATTACGTTTTGTTATAGAGACTTAACTATATCTGCATATCTACTTAGTATTCTTCTTGACATGTCATAACACATAAACTGCTTTGCTTAGGATCTGAACGAACTGTGGGATCTTTTAGAAAGAGATGAGTTAAGTTCGGTAGACATTAATTACTATGTTTTGAAATTAATTGGTTTATAAATTGTTATTATGGTATTCTGTTACTTGTTTTGCAGGATTCCTCTGAGATGACTGGTGTCTCCACTTTGCTCACTATACTACACTCCACTAATAAACATATTTGACTTATTACTTTGCTTTGATTTTGTATCACACGTTCGCGTTTATAACTATCGTCGCGCACATACGTATAAATATACTTCTTGCTTCGTACTTACGTGTACATATGTATAAATATACTTCTTGTTTCGTACTTACGCGCACTTAACAAAATATCGGTATGGAGAACCATACATGACTTCCATGTTCCAAGATTTATATTTAAAATCATATTCGAAATGAAATATTTCCATAGAAACTACGTCTTTCTACTTATTGCTTCAGCATTAACCACAGTACTGTGGTCACTAACGTATACCACCTCACGTTTTCGCACTCGATTTTCACCGATGATGGCAGTTGATGGCACTGCCGAAAACTCTGGTTTTGCAGAAAACATTGGACTACGTCTAAAGAGCCCGGGAAGCAATTTTAACAAAAAACTACTTCTTTGTTGCCGATAACGTAGTACACATATAAAAAATTCTCCCCTCCACCTTCAACTATAATTTTTAATAATAGAAAATTACCCCCACCCCGTTCACATAACCTCTTCATTTATAGATATTTCATCTACGTTTCTACAGTGGATTACTATGAGCTTCTTATCAGGATACTTTATTTATAAAAATTAAGTACTTTACTCTTGTTAAATCATAAAATGTTTCAGGTAAACTACCCCTTTCTCTTAACCGATCTTCTCCAAAATAAATAGACCTTCCGTCCTCTCCAATTCAGGGATGCATGCAAAAAAATATTTGATTCTGTCTGAATGTGCGGCAGTTATCGTTCGTCATGGAAACATTTCTCTTGTTACAACATAAAATGTTGCCGGTAAACTACCCCTTTCCCTTAACCGATCTTCACCAAAATCAGTAGACCTTGAGCTCTCTGCAACTCAGGAAAGGGTGCAAAAAATTATTTGATTCTCTTTGAATTTTCGGCAGTTATCGTTCGTCATAAAAAAATTACCCTTTTTAAAACATAAAACGTTGCTGATAAACTACCCCTTCGCTTAACCCATCTTCAACAAAATCAACAGACCTTGAGTTCTGTATAATTCAAAAAGGTATGCAGAAGAGTAGTTGATTCTGTTTTAATGTACGGCAGTTATCATTCGTCATAAAAAAATTACCCTTGATAAAACATAAAATGTTGCAGGTAAACTACCCTATTCCCTTAACCGATCTTCACCAAAACCAACAGGTCTTGAGAACTCTACATTTCAGGGCTGTATGCAAAATATTATATGATTCTGTTTGAATTTGCGGCTGTTATCGTTTGCCATATAAAATACCCTTGATAAAACAAAAAACGTGGTAGGTAAACTATCCCTTTCCCTTAACCGATCTTCACCAACACCAATAGGTACTGAGAACTCTACAATACAGGGCTGTATGCAAAACATCATTTGATTCTGTTTGAATTTGCGGCTGTTATCGTTTACCATAGAAAAATATCGGTATGGAGAACCATACATGACTTCCATATTCTAAGATTTATAGTTAACATCATTTTCAGCCAAACAGCCAGGGAAGGAATTTTAACAAAACAATACTTCTTTCTTGCCAATAACGTAGTACACATATAAAAAATATTATCCCCTCCCCCTTCAACTATAATTTTGATTTATAGAAAATTACCCCCAGCCCGTTCAACTAGCCTCTTCATTTATAGATATTTCATCTACGTTTCTACAGTGGATTATTAAGATCTTATCAGGATACTTTATCAAAATTAAGTACTTTACTCATGTTACAACAAAAAATGTTTCAGGTAAACTGCCCTTTCCCCGTAACCGATCTTCACCAAAATCAACAGACATTGAGTTCTCTATAGCTCAGGCACATATGTAAAAACTTATTTGATTCTGTTTGAATTTACGGCAGTTATGGTTCGTCATATAAAAAATTACCCATGTTAAAACATAAAACATGAGATTTATAAAACATATCTAAGATTTATATTTAAAATCATTTTTGAAATAAAATATTTTCATAGAACCTACTAACGCTGGGGAAATCTGAGGAGCCAATCAGAGTTGGGCCTACCTGTCACTCTGCTGAATTTGGTGGAAAGCCCTGTCACTGTCGTCAAAGTATCAGCCTTGACAGGGTCCTCTTTTTCTGCAAAATGGGAGAGGAGGCTTGAGATGGAGTGAGTGACATGGTCCCCACCTCAATGAAGAACCCATTGTTTTATAAAAATATATTTAAATTTTGAAAACTGAAAATTCTTTTCTTGTTGTAAATATTTATATTTTATAATCAAAATGACTTTTCCAAATAATCAAAATAAGTACTTACATATGTTTCTTAATATGCTTACTTTTTCTTCAATGTTGATGATCATTTCCAAACATTCTGACAAAATTGTATCTACAGAACAGTTAACATTCCCCAGGTTTCCATTTCTGCTAATTTCTCATTACACCTTCCACTGACGTATTATTAACCATTTCATAAACTATCGTATAATCTTTTCAGATTTTGTGGTACAAAATCTGAAATTTTCAGATTGCCTGGCAACAAAATTATTTTATTTTCAACAATTACCATTGTTTGAAAAAGTTTAAATGAATTTTCAAGTACTTTACTCTTGTTAAAACGTAAAAGGTTGCAGGTAAACTACCCCTTCCCCTTAACTGATCTTCACCAAACTCTAAAGGCCATGAGTCCTCTACAATTCACTGACGTATGCAAAAAATTATTTGATTCTGTTTGAATTTGCGGCAGTTATCGTTTGCCATAGAAAATACGCTTGATAAAAAACGTTGCAGGTAAACTACCCCTTTCCCTTAACCGATCTTCACCAAAAACAATAGGTCTTGAGAACTCTACAATTCAGGGCTGTATGCGAAACATTATTTGATTCTGTTTGAATTTGCGGCTGTTATCGTTTGCCAAAAAAAAAAAAATTTCCCTTGATAAAAAAAACCGTTGCAGGTAAACTACCCCTTCCCCTCAACCGATCTTCACCAAAAACAATAGGTCGCGAGTACTCTACAAATCAGGGCTGTATGCAAAAAATTATTTGATTCTGTTTGAATTTGCGGCAGTTATCGTTTGCCATAGAAAATACGCTTGATAAAAAACGTTGCAGGTAAACTACCCCTTCCCCTCAACCGATCTTCACCAAAAACAATATGTCTTGAGTACTCTACAAATCAGGGCAGTATGCAGAAAATTATTTGATTCTGTTTGAATTTGCGGCTGTTATCGTTTGCCATAGAAAATACCCTTGTTAAAAAAACGTTGTAGGTAAACTACCCCTTTCCTTTAACCGATCTTCACCAAAAACAATAGGTCTTGAGAACTCTACAATTTAGGGCTGTATGCAAATAATCTTTTGATTCTGTTTGAATTTGCGGCTGTTATCGTTTGCCATAGGAAATACCCTTGTTAAAACATAAAACGTTACAGGTAAACTACCCCTTTCCCTTAACCGATCTTCACCAAAAACAATAGGTCTTGAGAACTCTACAATTCAGGGCTGTATGCGAAACATTATTTGATTCTGTTTGAATTTGCGGCTGTTATCGTTTGCCAAAAAAAAAAATTTTCCTTGATAAAAAAAAACCCTTGCTGGTAAACTACCCCTTCCCCTCAACCGATCTTCACCAAAAACAATAGGTGCCGAGTCCTCTACAAATCAGGGCGGTATGCAAAAAATTATTTGATTCTGATTGAATTTGCGGCAGTTATCGTTTGCCATAGAAAAAAAATCTACAGACACACAGAAGACAGACAGACAGACTCACAGACAGACAGACAGACACACACACAGACACTTTTCGGAAAACGACTTTTTTTCATGTTTTGAGTGTAGTAGAATCAGAATCTGCAATAATCTCGAACACGATTTTTTTTGCCATCACCATACTTCCATTCCTTAAGGAATATGGAAGTAAAATTACCCTTGATAAAAACCGTTGCCGGTAAACTACCCCTTTCCCTTAACCGATCTTCACCAAAAACAATAGGTCTTTAGTACTCAACAAATCAGGGCTGCATGCAAAAACTTATTTGATTCTGTTTGAATTTGCGGCTCTTATCGTTTGCCATAGAAAATACCCTTTTAAAACATAAAACGTTGCAGGTAAACTACCCCTTTCCCTTAACCGATCTTCACAAACACCAATAGATATTGAGAACTCTACAATACAGGGCTGTATGCAAAACATCATTTGATTCTGTTTGAATTTGCGGCTGTTATCGTTTACCATAGACAAAAATTACCCTTGATAAAAAACCGTTGCAGGTAAACTACCCCTTTCCCTTAACCGATCTTCACCAAAAACAATAGGTCTTGAGAACTCTACAAGTCAGGGCAGTGTGCAAAATATTATATGATTCTGTTTGAATTTTCGGCTGTTATCGTTTGCCATACAAAATACCCTTGATAAAACAAAAAACGTGGCAGGTAAACTACCCCTTTCCCTTAAACGATCTTCACCAAAAACAATAGATCTTTAGTGCTCAAGAAATCAGGGCTGTATGCAAAAACGTATTTGATTCTGTTTGAATTTGCGGCTCTTATCGTTTGCCATAATAAATACCCTTTTAAAACATAAAACGTTGCAGGTAAACTACCCCTTTCCCTTAACCGATCTTCACCAAAATCAAAAGATCTTGAGAACTCTAGAATTCAGGGCAGTATGCAAGACATTATTTGATTATGTTTGAATTTGCGGCTGTTATCGTTTGCCATAGAAAATACCCTTGTTAAAACATAAAACGTTGCTGGTAAACTACCCTTTTCCCTTAACCGATCTTTACCAAAATCAACAGATCTTGAGAACTCTACAATTCAGGGCTGTATGCGAGACATTATTTTATTCTGTTTGAATTTGCGGCTGTGTGTCGTTTGCCAAACAAACAAAAATATCGGTATGGAGAACCATACATGACTTCCATATTCTAAGATTTATATTTAAAATCATTTTCAGCCAAACAGCCAGGCTGTGTCTTACCTGCCTTTTTATTGCTGTATTAAATGAAAAATATTATATTACATTAAAATGAAAAAATTATAATTTTATTGCCTGGCAACAAAATTATTTTATTTTTAACAATTACCATTGTTTCAAAAAGTTTAAATAAATTTTCAAGTACTTTACTCTTGTTAAAACGTATAAGGTTGCAGGTAAACTACCCCTTCCCCTTAACCGATCTTCACCAAAATCGAAAGTCATTGAGACCTCTACAATTCAGGGACGTATGCAAAAAATTATTTGATTCTGTTTGAATTTGCGGCTGTTATCGTTTGCCATAGAAAATACGCTTGATAAAAAAACGTTGCAGGTAAACTACCCCTTCCCCTTAACCGATCTTCACCAAAAACAATAGGTCTTGAGTACTCTACAAATCAGGACTGTATGCAAAACATTATTTGATTCTGTTTGAATTTGCGGCTGTTATCGTTTGCCATAGAAAATACCCTTGTTAAAAAAACGTTGCAGGTAAACTACCCCTTTCCCTCAACCGATCTTCACCAAAAACAATAGGTCTTGAGAAATCTACAATTCAGGACTGTATGCGAAACATTATTTGATTCTGTTTGAATTTGCGGCTGTTATCGTTTGCCAAAAAAAAAAAATTTCTCTTGATAAAAAAAACCGTTGCAGGTAAACTACCCCTTCCCCTCAACCGATCTTCACCAAAAACAATAGGTCGCGAGTACTCTACAAATCAGGGCTGTATGCAAAAAATTATTTGATTCTGTTTGAATTTGCGGCAGTTGTCGTTTGCCATAGAAAATACGCATGATAAAAAACGTTGCTGGTAAACTACCCCTTCCCCTCAACCGATCTTCACCAAAAACAATAGGTCTTGAGTACTCTACAAATCAGGGCTGTATGCAGAAAATTATTTGATTCTGTTTGAATTTGCGGCTGTTATCGTTTGCCATAGAAAATACCCTTGTTAAAAAAACGTTGTAGGTAAACTACCCCTTTCCCTTAACCGATCTTCACCAAAAACAAAAGGTCTTGATAACTCTACAATTTAGGGCTGTATGCGAAACATTATTTGATTCTGTTTGAATTTGCGGCTGTTATCGTTTGCCATAGGAAATACCCTTGTTAAAACATAAAACGTTACAGGTAAACTACCCCTTTCCCTTAACCGATCTTCACCAAAAACAGTAGGTCTTGAGAACTCTACAATTCAGGGCTGTATGCGAAACATTATTTGATTCTGTTTGAATTTGCGGCTGTTATCGTTTGCCAAACAAACAAAATTACCCTTGCTAAAAAAAAACCGTTGCAGGTAAACTACCCCTTTCCCTCAACCGATCTTCACCAAAAACAATAGGTCGCGAGAACTCTGCAAAACCGGGCTGTATGCAAAAAATTATTTGATTCTGTTTGAATTTGCGGCAGTTATCGTTTGCCATAGAAAAAAAATCTACAGACAGACAGACAGACAGACAGACAGACACACAGACACTTTTCGGAAAATGATTTTTTTTCATGTTTTGAGTGTAGTAGACTCAGAATCTGCAATAATCTCGAACACGATTTTTTTTGCCATCACCATACTTCCATTCCTTAAGGAATATGGAAGTAAAATTACCCTTGATAAAAAAAAACCGTTGCAGGTAAACTACCCCTTTCCCTCAACCGATCTTCACCAAAAACAATAGGTCGCGTGTATTCTACAAATCAGGGCTGCATGCAAAAAATTATTTGATTCTGTTTGAATTTGCGGCTGTTATCGTTTGCCATAGAAAAAAAATCTACAGACACACACACAGACACACACACACACACACACACAGACACTTTTCGAAAAATGACTTTTTTCTTTTTTTGAGTGTAGTACAATCAGAATCTGCAATAATCTCGAACACGATTTTTTTTGCCATCACCATACTTCCATTTCCTTAAGGAACATGGAAGTAATAATACTCTCTTGTCTCGTACTTCCGCGCACTAATCTATATATTCTTCATTCCACGGTACTAATTATTCCCTTTCTACTCTTTATCATAACAATCTATTGTGTGTCCAAGCAGCCATGCGCCCTGAAGGATTAAGCGACCCTCGCACCCCCCCCCACACACACACACGTGCAGCCCGGCCTACCTGCCGTTCAGTGTTTAGTGCGAGTGTGTGTGTGAGTGCGCGTGGGGTGCGAGGGTCGCCTAATCCTTCAGGGCGCATGGCTGCTTGGACACACAATAGACATTATTTACAAGTTTGGAGTAACGCTGCCGTTATAATTACATTAATCAAGTTATTCTACTGAGTGACATAGACTTCCCGTGTCTATCTCAACATTTAAATTTAGGCTTCCTTCGACTAGCGACTAGCCCCGATTTTTTTAACTTCTTCTCTTTTTATAGTTTACTTGAAGATACCCTCTCTTCCGTCATAGCTGATTCTTTTCCCATCGGTTCTATTCTGAAATTTTTCCTGGTATGTTTGAATATACCCATTCATACATCGTAATTCTTTCGCGCTCCCTACTGACGCTTTCGTTCATTGGTCGACTGACTGCGTGCACGTTCCTTTACCGCGTGGCCGTTTAACTTGTTAAAAACGACGCTACTTTCTAACTTTCACACTTTATGTTAGGGTGAATCCCATTGTCTTTTAAAGGACACTGCCTCGCCTTTCTAATGGGACTTACGCCTTTTTTGCTGTTTTGATCATACAAAGCATTTTATGTTTCTATGACATGCAAGGTACAGGGCTTCTATTATATTTCTATTTTGGCTGGCGACAGACTGTCGGCGCACTGGGCCTCACCCTGTTCATTCTTATTCTACAAATTTTCTTTTTACATACATGACAATTTCTTACTTACTATTATTATTCATAATTAAATCCTATTATTAATAATTGTATATAATATGTAATTAATTGATAACTCGTCAAGTTATGTTACAACCGTGCACGATGCAACCGGGAAACATAAATTTGACTTGCAAGTGTACAAACACAGATATGTTTTATTCGGTATAACCAGCTGGTGGCTTCAAAGTAAACTCGGCCATCCTGCAACACGTACTCGTAGAGTTCATTGTTCACGCCTGTTGCCAACACACACGTACGCACCCCTTCCCCAACGTACAGTCTATCGTCAAATAAGTGTATAAAAGTCGAATCATTTTGTGACAATAAAATCCAACATGGCAGTATATTATAACTGTGAAAGCTTCATGTGAGGTTACGCGATAATCTTTCCATCTGGAGGTTAAGACTCCGCTAATTTCCAAAGAGTTTAAAATGAATGATGATCTCTCGCATACATGTTCAACACACATACACACATCACGCGTTTCATATTCAAATAAACAAAGTAGATTAATAAATTTTAAATTCATGATACAAATTTTACCCTTGAACGTATATACTAAACATTGTATCACATTTTTCTTAACGTTAAAGAAGACAACCTTAAAAATATGACTGATAATATGAAAAGAAATCAACTTTATTTCCACTCACATCGTGTGTGTGTCACCCCATGCTACCAAAAAAAAGGTGTCCTCCTTGAATTTGAGCATAATCGTTCAAGTTCTTATCGGCATTGCATCGGCTTCCTGCTTCAACTACATGAATAAGGAACACAAGTTCTATCAAGCACTCATCCTGTTTGACAGAAACAAATACCAAATATAATTTAAGGGCTTACTTAGTTCAATTTTGCAAACTTATACCGGCTAATCGTTGAACTTGTACCACTTGTGAGTGTGCGCATGAGATGTCAAAGATGTTGAATTTATTGCGGGCGCACACGAATTCCCTGGCGGCGGCTACATTATCAGTATTTCAACCTTGAAGGCAATAGATAACCAAAATGGAATCGCCGAATTGTCACGCACCCATGGCCGAGATAAAAAACGCAAGGAGGTAAAAGGCAAATTATCATCTTTCTACAGAACAATGTTTACACGTATAAAGAGAATCAAACGTGAAATACTCGTATGTTTCTCCTAGACTGTGCCTGAAGAATAGATATTTCCGAAAACATAATTCATTAAAATAATTTCATGTCCACTAACTTCTTTTAATATATTGGATGCAATTACTAACATGAAATAACGAATGCTTTAAAATAATATTACTTGTTTGTTTTTACAGTCAAAAGGCTTTGTTTGTTCCGACCCCACGCGACACCGATTACAGTAAAAATAAACATTATTTGTGGGCTGGACAGTATTCTTCGTTATAGCGTAAGAAATGAGGCCTTTATAAAAATGAATTTCTTCGTCCATCACAGATCGAAGGCTGCAGGCCTCTCAAGTTTTTCATTACACATTATTTTTGGGTTCATACTTCTTATCTTTCCGGACTACTGACTTATGATTCCTAATTCGTTTCTAAAATCTCTTGACCATGCAGAATTTATCTTCGCCTTTGCTTATAAAAGTTGCTTACACAATATTTCACATGAAGAAGGTAATTCTGAACATCCCCCTAAAAAACTCTGCTTCTAATTCTATTAAACTCGATGCAAGTTTTCAGTGACCTGAACTGTGGATGTTAAACGGGCTGGTATGGAACAAACTGTTTCAAGGAAAAGGAAACTTAAAGTAAAGACACCGAAAGGACTAATCTGAACTATTCTTGCCCGACACCCCAAAGGGGCTAAGACAATGCCAAGATATGAGTGAAGAAATGAAGATTTTAAGGAGGTTACTCTGCAAGATCAAGATGATAGGATAGCGGTTGGATAGGTGAAGAGTGTGTAACAGATTGGGCGAATAAAAAGAGTGTTCATGTTTCAAGAATGTCTGACAACAGGATAGTGAAAAGTCAACAGCAACAGCAACGGTAAGAGATGGGAATGGGAAGCCAAAAGGAATGAAGGGGTAGGGGCATGTGAAGATAGAAAACGGGTTGAGTGTGTCCCCATGTTTAAGAACGTTTGACAACAGAATGGTGAGAAATGTACAGCAACGGCGAGATATAGATGCTAAAAGGAAGAAATGAGTATAGGAGAAAGGCCAACAGCAGATGGAAGAATAGTATTGTATAACAACAAATGAAAGCTTCTGTAAAGAAGATGAAGAGAAGAGGAAGAGTGAGAGTTATTACAAACAACAAACGACTCCGTACGCACACAAGTGGGCTCACTGCTTAAACACGTATTGTGTGTGCTCAAGTATATTATACATATTTTTTTTTTTCAGTAAGTACTTACACGCTGTCAGTTAACACAAATAAACACACAAGATTTAATCCTAAGGCACTAGGAAAGACAAGGTACTGTAGGTTGCCAAACAATGGTATAAGAGAAACGTGTAATGTAACTGATGTTAATTCTTGGATTGCGGAAAGAAGAAGAATATGGAATGAACACGTATCAAGAATGGATGACTCAAGGCTAGTGAAAAAGGCAAGAGATAGCCAACCAAACACCAAGAGGAGCATTTGTCGACCAGGGAAGAGGTGGAGTGACAGCACGAAGGACCGTTGTTATAGAACAGGACAGAGTTCTAACCAGGAAGTTATATAGAAGATTTAACTGATGTCATTATAAAACGGTTGAAGGGAAACAGGAAACGATCGATCGATTCTGTTCGATTTGCATGTGACTACTGTGCAGAATGTCTTCCGAAGAAGTTATGAAAAATTAGTTTGGCAACTGGATAATCGAAAACTGATTAAGGAAACGAAATTTAAAAACGTTAAGTCATCAGAAACAGTACGCAAGAGTACTGCGGTACAATGTTTGTAATAATGTTACAGTGTTCCGACATCATCACCATCGTGATCGTGACAAACCGTGAGTTGCGACGTCCTCTGTGATAATGCCACAATAATATTAATAATAATAATAATAACAGAGTTCACTTTGAAACGCAAAAACTAAGTAAGTAGGCCTACTTTCTTTTCATAAACTAAGTAAGCCAGCGCGTTATTATTATTTTAGTTGTGTCGCTTAGTTGAGGATTGGCGGTAACATTAAAGGTCGGGCGTAACATCTGGTGCAATTGTAAAACAAAACAGTTGAGACTTATTTAGATCTCAACAATAACTGAAATTCCGTTTAATGAATGTACGTAGTTACTTTTGCCTGATATTTAAAAAAATGATAAATTACTTTCAAGCGTTTATGATTTTCTGCGCTATTTGTACTATAAAATAAGTACATTTGAAAACCATAGTAGACAGTTTTAAAAATAAAATAAACATTCTTCGCTGGTTTACGATGTTGTATATTTATGCATGAAACAGTTGTTAGGATTACAAAATGATTGTAAAGTACTGTTCAACTTAATATAGCCTACTAATAAAATATAGTAATGTGTGTGCGTGTTTGTGTGTGTGCGCGCGCGCGCTAAATCAAATAATATAAGGGCGATATCGAAACATTTAAATAATATTGTAAATAATAAATTTAGAAATGGTATGGGGTTAACCTATTGGGTTACAGTCAAGTTCCAGTTAATGCGGATAGATTTTCGTCATAAGCTTTCATCGTAACGTACGAACACCTGGACTCATCTACGTAGATGTCAGTTTGATGTAAACATCGGAAAAATGTCGCGAATCTATTGTACCAAATTCACATGCTAACTCCTTCGATTTCAAGTCGTCTGACGCAAACGGTTCATATTTGATTCCCCAGTTTTTCTTCCATCTATCCGAATGCATCCAAGAACGAACGTAAAACAAGACTTACGTAACGCGAATCAAAGCGTACGCAACATCCAGGAATATGCGTTGTTAACGTGAACATAAGATGTACAACAGGAGGAAGGGGTAAAAACAAAAAAAACGGACGGTAAGAGCGATCGCTGGGATGTGTCGGAAACGCGGAGACTGCTCGAGACAGTAGCTGTGTGTGTGTGTGTGTGTGTGTGTGTGTGTGTGTGTGTGTGTGTGTGTGTGTGTGTGTGTTCGGGCATGCATCCAAATGTTTTCAGCAGATAAAGCGTCAGGTTGTTAACCTCAACTGCGGGTGACACTATTGCTGCATATCAAATATTGAATTAAATTACAAGCCATCGTTTCCTTTCACAATTACCATACACGCCATGCGTCAAGAGCGAAGCGACGAGAGAGTGTCAACTGCCGCGTGCAATCAATCTATACAAAAAAACTCTGTTCGTCTCTCCCTCTCTCACTATTGTTTACAAACACTTTTCTTATTCTTATTTTTCATCCGCGATTACCACTTGTTTACCTACTTTTTCAACGTCTCACCTGTTTTTTACTTTCTGCTGACGTGTCTAGTAAACGGTGTAAAACGCGCTGTGAAAAAAACATCGCGGTGCTAGCGTTTTAATAAACGAATTGCGGTACATTACATACGCTCACGACCCGCCGTACGAAACTTGCAACTACAGGGTAACTTCTCACGCAGCACGCATAAATTTGCGTACAAATTTCCCTAACACATACGTGACTCCTACTATTACAGTTGACCATGTTAGTCAGACCCGCCAGTTGTTTTTTTTTTAATATGTAGCTCCCCAGGAAAAAATGAATCAACCTACCGTAGTGAGCAGCAAAAAATACGAATTTATTACATCGATTATGTTCTTTCGTAACGCTAAATCCAGGCTTTGTGTTATTTATTCGCCGCAGAACTTTTTTTAATTTCGGTAATATTGACTAAAACTGTACGCTTCAAATCGCGCGATCTGTAAACAGACGCACAACTGATAACGTACAAATCGACAACATGAACAACGGTAACGTATGGAAGGAACATTGGCTATTAACAACAGCAATGCGGCTGTTGCGACGGAACCCTTGGATCTGCAAATCAAGCATATGAATGCAAGTACGCAAAAATATGGAACTCAAGAAACCACGCGATGTGATGGGGTACAGAATATAATAATTAGCAGTAGGAGCATCTCTGAACTAGTTACATAAAAGGAAAGAGGAAACAGTACGCCTTTGAGAAAAAATCATCGGGTAGGAGGTAGGCAACTGAGGAGTAGACTCAGCAGTAACGATGCTGAGAAGAATTTGAGTGTGTTGGGAGTGAGGACGTTGAAAGCAATCAGTCATTTTCATGATAGGAAAGGCAGAAGGTTGTTGAAATGGCCAAGGCTCTTTAAAGGGCTGTAAAGCCCTAAGAAGAAGAAGGAAAAGAAGAACGTACTGAACATACCGTCTTTACAATGCTACGTTTCCTAATTTAGCACATCATCAATTTTGTTTCCTAAACGTTTTAAAATATATTTTCTCACATGTAGGTTTTCTGGGTTTTTGTAATTAAAAACATTATTTTCAGCTGCAATATAGTTTTATTAATAACACTGCCAAGCGTTTCCCCAAACTGCGACTGACGATACCACGTCCTAGAGTGGTCGAAATATCTTCTCCTCGTTCTAAATAAAACGTAGCTCTATGTTATAATTAAAAACAGTGTGTTTTAACTGTTAATCGAATTTTCTGATCCCAGTGTATAATCTTGCATGGCGCGTTTAAAACTTTTTCGGGAATATGTTTTTTTTAAAACAGAAGTAGGTCTACACCAACAGTTACAAATGCCTTTACCTTTACAATATTACGTATGCTCTATGAAATTTTTGACTCCTGCACAGTGCTTGAATTAATTAACATACATCACGTATGGTGTTAATTAAAAAATACCATGTCATTTATGTCCTTTACCAATTATAATTCTTTATTATTTTTTTTAATACAACGATTCACACATATTCTAGAAAAGTTTACTCTGAAACATAACGACACTCTACACATGACGAGAAATGTGTCGACGCATTATTTAAAGCGGTAAAAATAACATCTTTTACTTGTGCGTAAAAACGAGCGAAGGTTCACCAAATTATTACTTAAACCAGTATGGCCGGAGGACAGGTTGGAAATGTGTTAATAGCACATGGACGGAGAATGGCTGCACCAGACAGCTACACGAACGACGCATTACTGACGTGTGATTTTCATCACACTGAAAAATTGTCCTTACAACGACGAATAATATATAATTTACATATTAGTTTAGTGTCTGTGAAACAATTCTATGGATGTAAAACAAATTCGGACATGTAAATGTCTTTTAATTTTTTTAATTTCGTTTAAAACTTATTTAAATTTTATCTTTTAATTTCTTATTTAGTCTAAACTTACATATTATTAAAAAATCTCATCTTTTCGCTTGTAGCAGTGACGTTGCACAGTTACTAGTATAGAAAGATTTGTTGATTAAGTAAGAGTACAATTCTATATATTATTGACATTTAGCACGATCTAAATCGCAAGAGATCAAACTCAGTTCCGGTTCCCTACGAATAGTGAAAATACCGAGCAATAATTTGTCTTCTGTAGAATGTGTATGGAAAGGCGTTTATGAATGACAGATTCGAACGAAACAAAATGAAGGCGATCAAATATTCACAAAAAATATCCATGATCATGATCATGATCGATCGGCATTTAAATACAGTAAACTGAAGTAGGCCTATTACGATAACGTCTCTTACCTCATTGCTACGATGACGGGTCGGTTTCGTTGAGAGGATTTTCGCATCGTCGAGTCTCACATCCACTCTGTTCCTATCTCACTACCGACGTTTTTCGAACAGCGTACTTCGCAGATAAAAGTCAACTATCTTAACTAATCAAAAAAAAAAAAAAAAATGTAAAGGTTCTGTTTGAGAGGAGAAGTGTAATAAAACACCATTCAGTTTATGGCAGCAGAAAATGTAGACGGGCACTCCCCCTCTATCTTGTTAGATATAATATCTAATGTACAGGCATTATCAAGCGAAATAAACACGTGTGTCCATAAACAATGCTGTAGTCGTACTAAAATAAACTAGCCTACTACGGCAATTAAGATGCCATCAGGTATTTCGGTTTATGAAAATGACGAGACTGAGAAACACTTATAGAATATTATCATTTCCTTCCACCGTTTTTCATCAATTAACATTCTTCAGTTAGTGAGATATTATCCGGCAGTTTGCTGACAATATTTTCATTTCGCGATAAATGAGAATCAGCTTCTAGATCAATCGTTGGCATGACGATGATGGTAAAAACGTTGCCTGTTAGATCATGTTAACTTCCAACAAAATCTTGAAAGGACGATTTCACAATCAAAAGACGATTTTAGTCCAGTAAGTGTTTTTAAAGACAAAATGTCAATTCAAAAACAAAAAGGAAAACTATTTAACTTTCTCAAAAATCGTTAAACGTTTTGTTGTTATCAGTAAAGCAATTAAAGGAACGCAATCGATCTTTAGAAATTTACAAAATAAATTTTTGTGAACAATAAATACGACACAAGCACTTGCAGATATGGTGTTTATTTAAAGATTCATGTGTCACATCACAGATAAAGGAACAAGAGGGGATATTTGCAATGACAAATGGCAGGGTAGGCAGGAGTGCAGTGTAATTCGATGGAAACGGAAAGAGACAGACAGAGGTAAAAAAGGGGTAGAGAGAGAGAGAGAGAGAGAGAGAGAGAGAGAGAGAGAGAGAGAGAGAGAGAGAGAGAGAGAGAGAGAGAGAGAGAGAGAGAGAGAGAGGTGTAGATAAACAGACAGCAAAACAGAGATTGCGATTTACACAAAACAAAATTTTTATTCAATCTTTTTTAATGAAATAATTACCATCACGCTAAGTTCACTACTTGATCGCATCACAGTTCTCGACAAGAACGTCGAGACAATTTTCACAGCTGATATAAGAAAAGTTAAGAGCCCAACATTATTGTAAATTATTATTTATAAAATTTCCCCAGGCTGTTAGGCCGCAGTCCATTCTTGACAATATTTATGTCATCAGACGTTCGAGTTGTGCCCACGGCAGCGATCCTCCGCGGCATATCGGACAAGGACACGGAGTCGACCAATCACCACAGCCGGGTGCTATCAATCGTCTAGCGAGAAAAAAGTTGTCAACGATGGACCACCAACCGTGGAAACCCACGACCTGTTTAATAAGTGCTTATTAATAAGCAAATAAGTGATTATTTATTTAAATATGCTCGTAAATCTGTTATTAGATATAGTACAAATATTCTATAAGCCAAAACTGCTAAACATAAGTTATCGACTCAAGTCTCATAAACACAGACTACTGGCTGTAAAAAAACAATTCTTGCTACATAAATAATATGTAGTTTGCAAATAAGTTCTCTAAGTTAGACTGTATAGGTATTCTATATAGGCCTAGTTAATGTTGTAGATGATCTGATTTTCAACGAGTATATAAAACCACTGTTTACGCCATTTGTTGAAGGCTGTTGATTAAGTTAACACAAAAGCAATAAAGACTATATGAGAACAAAGGAAGGAAAAATTATAGGATTAAATGTTGACAGCCGGAGTCGTTTGCTGATAAAACTGCCAGAATGATCTACTAATTAAAGTACCCGAGTTTTGGCCAGCAAGAAGGAAGAACCACTGAAGATGACTTCTTTAGTGAAGACGAAACGACTGGTAGTCTAATCAGTAGCCTGGCAGTTTTATAAAAAAGGAAGCAAAAGGATTAAGGGATTTGCATATTCCTGAGAAGCCTGTTACTCAACACCAGAATCAAAGTACACAAGTTATTAAATAAATTGCCAATAAGGAAAGACTATGAGAGGAAGAAGGATGTGTTTAGGTTACACTGGAAAACAGACGAATGAAAATCGACGAAATCTATTTGAGATCTGTGGTAAAAGTGAGTCGAGATGCACATCAAGATTAATCACTCAACAAAGAATGTATAGATCTCAACAGAATAAATATGGAAATCACAAATTATAAACTTCCTGATGGGTCGGTTAAAGAGCAAAGATTCTGGTAAAGTTTTGTTCACGATATTGAATCAAACAAATAAATTTGATGTTGTGACAATTTAAAATAAATTACCAGAACAGAAATCCGCGGAACCACGTCTGTGGAGTATACATCACACTCATAACTAATGCTCGTATTACAAATGACAAATTACTTTCTTGTGGTACCGCGGCGATCGTAAACCTGTTACTCCAAGCGAATTAATATGGAAATTGCTAACACAGACATCACTATTTGCTTAACACTGTGTGAAATCTTTACTTGTTACAATTATGACGTTCCATGTTGATATTTTAGTAACAGTAGCACGATGTGCATGTTTAATTTTTTCATATAAATATTTAATTCATAAAGATGATTTATAACAGTAACACATTACTGAAGTGTCCGTAAATGAATGATACCGCTCTTGCGTTTATAAATTATTATAAAAAATTGTGTACCTATGGTACGTTACTCACGTCGTGTGTGTGAGTGGGCGCATATGTATGTAGTCTCACACACACACACACGCGCTCGCGCGCGTATATTTTATACGTGTTAAATGTATAAACAAACTCACTTAGGCCTACTTATGTATGTTTTTAATCTACTATCGCTGAATATTAAGACCTTCATAATCAGTTTCTATTATAATAAAATTTATTCTGTTAAAAAAACAAACTTGTTAGATTTACCAAACGCATGGAGAGCTGTTGTCCCCCTCCCTCCCACCATAAAGGTCGCCGTCATTAACAAAACCGATGGTATTCTTGATAACTACACAAACTCACACATTCTCTCTCCCTGCCACCATCCACCCACACTTAATATCGTACGTATACACACAGACAAACGTTCACAAAATGTTTGCAGTCATGAAACTTCTGTTTTAAATGAAGTCACGATTGATGCGGCATATCGGTACACGAATTCGTGGACAGTGGATCCAGGTTCATGACTATAACGTATGCAACCCCGCAACCCTATCTTTAAAATCAACACTGCGACACTAAGTTCTGAAAACAAAACAGAAATACACTGCCGCCACTCTGAAGTCAAATCGATTAACGTGTTAACATTTCCATAAAAAGTTTTGAACTTACAAGTAACGGTCCCAAGTTTAGTTAACCATCGCAACAAGTACCGGTCCTGTGTCCTTCGTGCAGTTATGACTGAAAAAAGCCCAGCAGATTACTCGGACGCCAAACCAATTAGCCCAATGAAAAACGACCTGTACTAACTCGCTCCACGGTAGCGAAAGGGCGCATTTCTGTGCACGACAGTTTGATATTACGTTAGAAAAGTAATCAAGAAGAAAGACAAAAGAACGTTTAAGAATTTTCCAAAAATGAGAATATCAGAAAATGGTTGAAGAAACCTGACGTACGTTCAAACGTTGTTGAGAAATTATTATTCGTAGATAGGGATACTAACAATAATTTGATCTGATGGTTCATTAAAGTAGATCTGCATTTTTATACAGATCATCTCTTCAAGTAAATATTAGAAACCGATGTTCACTAAATTCGGAAAACTGTCGGAGACCGCCTGCTTCTGGTGTTCAATGGAAGCGATGTCAGGCAGCAATCGAATCAAACGTTGCTGAGGAAATTAAAATGATTTTCATGAAATTACTAGAAATGACGGTCGATATACTCCAATTATAAAGGTACGTATTCAGAATTATATTTTGGAATTCAAGATATAAGGAGACGCAGATTCGTCATTTATATTGCTTTTTTATTATCTCGGCGCAGAAGAAAGACGCGTAACGCCACAATAATTTAAACCGATGTAAACAAGAGAACATAAGCGCAGCAGGCAGACAATATAGCGCGCGGATTATATTGTCAACAGTGACCTCGTTAGGTAAACAATGCGACTCAAACGCCACAATTACCTGTGAACGTCTACGGTCAACTGGGCAAACCAGTTCCTCCTGCTGCTTATTTGTTTTTATGTTTTTATCCTTATTTGATTATTATTTAGTTATAATCGGCATACCGTTTTAAGCGGCCTTATGTTTTTCCACCGCTCGGGTGGTTCGAATCCCACTCAACACACTATTGGGTGCTTCCTCATGTAACGTAACAACAAACTAGCATACAGCGTTCGCTACACGTAATAAAATGTTGTTAGTTAATAACATGGCTAACATAATCAAGTGCGTGTTCAGAACCTTACTACTTACTTACTAGCCAACGCCCACCCTTGGCTGTTGGGCCATTAGGCGGCGCGCTGACCAGTAGAGACGTGAGAGCCTTGCCGTACCATCTTCGTCTTGGACTTGGGTGTCTGAGATCAAGGCTGGACATGCAATTAGGTGATCCGCATTCATGGAAGCGTATCCACAGAGAACACATTCAGGAGACGACAACACGCCAATGCGGTGCAGGTGGGAGGCCAGGTAGTCATGACCGGTTGTAGTTCTAAAAAGAGCAACACTAGTTGCTCGGGGTAGAGTTCTGTTGATGGGGCCGTCCGTAACCAATGTTGCCCATCTTTTTCCCACACAGGCTCTTAATTGTTTTTCTTTTAGCCATAGGCTCATTGAGGAGTTTATTCTTGCTTTCGCAGATGCATATGAGCTGGGGGTCTCCGGCTGAGGTAGTGCTGCGCCCATTTTGGCGAGGATGTCGGCTTTTTCATTTCCCATGATGTTGACATGGCTGGGTACCCATTGCAGTTCAATCTGCCAGCCTAATTGTACAAGGTTCTGCAGTTCTCGCCTACACTCAATTGTCAGGGAGCAGTTTGTATCACCATTTGAGGTCACGTTTTGAATCGCTGCAGTCGAATCTATGAGGAAGACGGCTTTGTTAGGTGGTGAGATCTTGGCAAGCTCAATAGATGCTGCCTTTATGGCTGCTACCTCTCCGTCATAGTTGCTTAGCCGGCCTCCTACAGCGAGGTAGCCTTCAAATAGAGAGCTGTAGAACCCAGCCCCTGTTGCCCCTGTAGATGGTATAGAGGATCCGTCTGTGTAGATTCGTATCCACTGCTCAGCGGGAAAATGTTTTTGTACAGTGTGTAAGGCTGCTTGACGAAGCTCGGCTTCATTCGACTCTGTTTTTGTCTTATTATGGTCGAAGAGTTTCAGGTTAGCATTTGGGAGTTGGCTAAAGAATTCACGGTGATGTATAAATGGTGCTGCCTCATTTGGTTCTATGTCATATTTGCGTTGGAGTTCTTCATAGATCGCAATCGGGCATTTCTGAGTTTTCAGCCTTTCTGTCGCTGTTTTATAGTTATTCCACCGTTGTTGGTAGGCTCTTTTACATCTCTCCCAGGATATGAGGCACAGCTTTTCCCGTCATACTTGGATAGGTTCGACTTGCAGCTGTGACTCCATGCCAAGTATAGGAGTTGATTTCGGCGCACCAGTTATCGTTCTAAGGGCTGCATTTTGGACCAAGTGAAGTTTCTGGCATGCTGCATTGGAGGCAGTAATAGTTGCTTCTGCGCCATATTCCAATAGCGGCCGAATGTAGCTCTTATATGCAGTTGTCAGAACATCTTGATTTGCTCCCCATGTAGTCGCAGTGAGTCGTTTAAGTAGCCGGCAGCGCCTAGACGCACTGTTCGCGGACTGTTCTATATGGTGCTTCCATGTCATTCTGGTGTCTATATTAACACCCAGGTATTTAGACATGTTCACCTCTTCGAGTTCCGATCCACAGTAGCGCAGATTGACCGTAGGCCGCCTTGTTGATAGAGAGAAAAGTTGGTATGTCGTCTTGGTGGTATTTACCGTCATGGCATTTAGTTTGGCCCACTCTTCTAGTTTAACAAGTGCACTATTAATAGTTGCTTCAAGACCCATGATATGGCTGCTAGTTGCCCAGATGATAAGGTCATCGGCATACAGGAGCGCTTGTACTCCCGGCACACACCGAACAGCCACCAGAATGTCATTGACCATAAGGTTAAATAGGCTGCAGCTGATAACGGCACCTTGGGGTAGCCCTTGGCGTTGAATTCGGTACTCTGAAAGGCAATCATTATAGCGGACACGAATTTGTCTTTGACTCAGGAAAGACGCTATCCAGTTAAAAAGGTTACCTGCGACGCCACTCAAAGCAAGTTTGTGAAGCAACATGGGTCTCCAGACTGTGTCGTACGCGTTTTTTAGGTCAACCATTACTGCCAGGGAGGACATTTTCTTGTGGTACCCATCCTTAACACTTTGTGCAAAGTAGACGACTTGGTCCATGGTGCATCGGTGCGCTCGGAAACCTACTTGGCATTCATCAATAACCGCATTCATTTCAAAGAACTGGTTCAGACGCCGCACGACCATTCTTTCGGCAACCTTGCAGCAAGCACTTGTTAATGTGATGGGGCGGTAGCCCTCAGGTGTATCACTTGGCTTTCCTTTCTTGGTAATAGGTATAATCTCCCCTTTCCTCCATTGCTGGGGGACGCGTGTTTTCCACGTTAGATTAATGAGATTGAGCAAGGCTAGTTTCGTTGTGTTACCAAGATTTTTTAGGAGCTCTGGGTAGATTGCGTCGGCTCCTGCTGCCTTCTTGCCCTTTGTGTTTGATAGTGCAAATTCAAGTTCGGAGAGGCTAAAATTGCTTAGGCAAATTTTTTGTTCGGTTTTGTTGAGGCATTGCATTAGAGGTTTTTTATTCAGGTGTCTGTGTTCGTTTCTTGTCTTTCGGATTCGGCTTATATTTGAGTAGTACTTGCAAAAGGTGTTAGCTATTTTTTTGGGATCTGTGATAAGATTGAGTCCGTTTTTGAAAGGTTGTTGTCCTCTGGGTTCAGTGTCATTATTCAGCCTTGAGACAAAACGGTGTGCTTTTGCTCCATCGCGCCGGAAATCCAGCTCCGATAGGAAGGTTTTGAAGGCCGATCTTTTAGATTGCTTAATTCCTTTACGTAGTATGGCCTGGGATTTTCGGAGTTGGATACAGTCAGATAGTTCTTTAGATTTCTCTGCTTTCCTTCTCAGAGAGTCTCTTGTTTTCTTGAGGGATGAAAGTCTTTTATTCCAGAACGGTCGAAAACCCTTTACTTGACCCCTTGGTACACATAATAGAGCAGATTTCAGTATAGCATCGTTCAGGGACTCTATAGCTGTTTCAGGTGATTTCAAATTTATTTCGTGTGGTATAATATCATTTGTTATCTTGCCGTATTCGCTCCAGTCGGCTTTTCTAAAGTTCCACCGGGGGGCACGTTTGTTAATGTATGTGGCTTTTCCTGTCGCACATTTGATGAGAATGGAGCGGTGTCCACAGCCTCCTGCGTCATCCATCAAGTGAACTTTTGTCTTCTGTGCGATGTTAGGGTGCGTAAGGACGAGATCTGGTCGGGAAGTCTGTCCAGCAAATGACAGGAAGGTTGGTGGCGTGTCTTTCAGGTCAAGAAAATTTTCGTCGATGAAAAGTTCTATGCGTCTTCCTGCGGGTGTTAACCTGTCATATCCCCATCTCGGTGATTGGCTGTTAAAATCACCTATGATTATGCTATTTGCTTGGATCATTGATTCAATTGCATCAAGGGATGGAATATTGCCAGGAGGGTTGTATAATCCTATGACTGTGAAATGTTTGTTATTTTTCCATATATGGGCTAGAATTATTTCCACTTTGTCATCGTCTTGCATCTCATGGATTATCTCAGATTTAGAGCAGAGATTATTTTTAATTCCAACAATTATCCCCAAGGCGACTTGTCGTGATCGAGGTAAAATATGGCTGCAGTATCCGGTAGTTTGGTAAAATTCAGAGAATTCAGTCGCAGCGCCTGCTTCTACTATAACATATAGATCCACATCAATTTGGCAGATGCTTCGTTTAAATTGTAAAAATTTATCGTTGCTAAGACCTCCGGCATTCCAATACAGGATACTTAGGTCCGTGTCAAGGCCCTGAAAAGGGCCGTTGGTGTTTTTGGCAAGGTTCTTTTGTATCATTTTGGTCAGCGTGCTTTAGGCGAACCTTTGTTGATCGTTTAGTTTATGCAGGGGGCACCACGTGCAGGCGATCAACTTCACCCCCCCCCCCCCCCGTGTTCAGAACCTGAGTAATTATGCAAGTTCTATGAGAACACTGACAACCATAGTAATTACAAGTATTTTCGGAGACAGATACGTTGTAATCGAGATTCTGGTAATCAGAGAGACGGATACATATAAAAGATAGCTAGAAAGGTAGGTAGGTAGAGAGTATGGGAGAGAGTTGTTTTGTTTTCTCTAATTTTTTCCTCAATGAAGGAAAAAATGGAAAAGAAAACAATCCTCTTATTCATCTACAACGGTTAATCACATAGATTCAGTAAGAACCTCAATATTGAAACAAATTTCTTGCAGTTTTTTCCAATTACGATGATGGATCAGAAAAGCGGAGCTGATCAGAAGTGTTTCCCTTAAAAACGTGTATAACACTGTTTCTGTTTCTTGTGTTTCTGTTTCTGAAACTTGTGTTCTGTGTTTCAGTCTCTACTCTTTGACTGAATTTATTTGATTTTATTCTTTTCGTTACTTCAGTTCATTCAGTACTTTGAACAAACTTTTAAGGTGCAAATGCAATTTAATTTGCTACAGTCAATAGTAATATAGTAGTAAAATAAATAACAAACTTTCTGATCACTGATAATTGCATTATTACCGATGTAAAATAGTAGTTGTACACTCATCAATCGTGAATCATATCAGAGTTTGAACCCCTTTTCAATAAAGTAAGACGAAGAAAAAGGGAAATAAAAATTCTGAAATAATCTGAGTTTCAGATAACTTTAATCAGATTTCATTACTCGTTGCGAGAAGAGTATACGGAAAAATAAAATTTTTTGTTCGGCTAAAAAAAAAGATAATTATTTGCTCAAAAGACAATTTAATGTTATACCTACTATTAAACCGTTTTAAACCGTTAGCTACAGATTTGCGATTAATACGTAACACGAGGTAAAACACTGTGATTTTTGTGATCAGGTTTCGAAAGCACTGGAGGTTGTTACCGGCCAAAGTAAAAACTTTGATTTAGACTGAAACTGTAGCGCTCAAGTATGATTTCTTAACTGGGGTTGTTAGCAAAAATTATTATTTATAGGATGAATAATGTTAAACAGAGAATGAAGCGATACAAATGTCAAGTGTCTCTTATAAGGAAGTAATACGCGATCTTCCACATGCAAAAGTCGGAAGGATAGTAATTTCAATAAAATCTCGCCAACATTTATTAATATTTTCAATTAATTAAGAAAATTAGTAATCTGCTCGAGTGGAGAAAATCTGTAATGGGCAAGTAAGATATGGAGACGAATGAAGCACCGGGGTTTACAGCATATGACAATGTTAATACACCAGAGGGAATATTATTAAGATATTAGTTTTTCCGAAGAAAAACTAAATGAGGAAGGCTCCCAATATTCAGAGTGGTTTAGTCACGAGAGGGTGGTGTTAACATAAAGCAATTGGAAGACCGTGATTTATGGAGAGAAAGAGAACGACTAACTCGTAAGGTGAGAGAAGCGTATAATCAATTCTTTGTTTACAACTCGTCTGCGTATACGTGATCCGTTGGAAGTGAGGCGCTAACGGTACGAAGCGGCGATCAATATTTTCTTTGGTGTTGAACAATTTGTAATGGTTGCACGTACGTATAAGTGGGACACTTACGTTGAGGTAGGCTCGGCTCGGTCCAGCCCGGCTCGGCGAGGCTCACTGACTGACTGCCTTCCTTCTGGTCAAAGCCCCTCCGCGCACGCCTGCCGCCTGCCGTCGCCTCGCCGAGCCGTGCCGTGCCGCCTTCCCTCCCGCCAACCCAACCCGACTCAACTGGCATTCTTTTACTTCACTTTTCGGTAAAAAATTGTGTTCAATTTCCTACTCTATTTTTGAATATTCGTGTAACACTATCGGATAATCAATTTGTATACGGTTCTTTCTTTCTCCATTACTCGTCTACCTGCCACCTCCCTTCCCGCACCCATTCTTCCTGAATAACACTCACGCGTTTCTCCAACAGCGTCGTCATAAAATTAAATATTCTTCAGATATAAGATAAACTAATGGTTTAGAATATTTAAACTCGTTCTAGTAGTTAGCAAAATACACCTGAAAACGAAAGGTTGTATTTTCAGTAAAAATTAATTACTCATTAATATATAATTATTTTCTTTTATAAATCTTCTGAGAATTACTTACCTTGTAAATAAACCTACAGTTTATAAATATAATCACGCAAATTTGTTGGAATGAATAAATCTTTACCGATATTAATTAAGAGACAATCTCTTGACAGGAAACAGCATTCTGATTCAATTTAAAATTATATTTTTACTGTAAAATCTAGTAACACGTTGCAAATTAAATGTAATTTGACACAAGTTACTTGTGACGCTTACCTCATATGCTATCTTCTGTATGTTGACTTCGTATTGTTAAATTTACCATAATAGTTATTGAAATTTTTCTAGTTAAATAGACTATCCTAAAATGTTGAATTCGGGATCTGAAAAACGGCTGTACTTGTTGCAAGTATATACACGCACATACAAGCCTGGAAGCCTGTCATATTTCCAACAATATTTCTACCATGCAACACATATTTTTACGTCGTTACGATAAATGATCTTCAGAAAATCCTGATCCTGAAACTATGAAAAAAGGTCATCTGTAAAAAATGAAATTCGCCTCGACGTAACGACTTTTTGACCCCGGAATTGAGCGACAGATTTCTCAAATGTTGTATATATATTACATATAAAATTGATTAATAATTTGTGGTGCGCGTAGTAGGTCTGCGGATATCGTTTATTAATCTGAAACGTGCACGTCGACTGACGATACTAATGTGCAGCAACTATCTATGTTTCTCATACCTTAATGGCGTCTGACAAATGTCTGTTTGTAGCCGATATTCACGCGACTAAAATCACGTACCGAAATTCTGCAATATGACTTTCAATTTATTTCATTTATTTATTTTTACATAAAACGTATAATATATACGTGTTAGTTGTATTTAATTGCTGTGCCATGAACGTACATGTACACAATCGCCTCTGAGGAAAAAGCAACAAAAATAAATGGAAAAAAGATTGACTTGAAAATGATAGCTGCTATTATCGTCAAAAAATTTTACTTTTTTTATTTTTTCCCACTGAATTCAAGCTGTTGGAGTTTATATTGTCGCAGTCCGTGCTGATTTTCCCAGTCTCGTTGTTTGCTCTTCCCTCTTTTCGTAACCGCTTTTATAATGTTATTTTCCCATAATTTTCTCGGCTTTCGTCCCGAGGCCGCTTTTCGTGACTTCTCATGTTAAACGGACTGTTTGGATACTTGTTGCACACTATTGAAATTGCTTTATTTTTACATTTCATTAGTAGTTTTAGATCGATATATTTGCCCTCTAGTCTCTCTTATTGTACGTTTCAAACAATCGCGTCACTAAACCATCCGTTCACAAAAAAATATTAAAACTGCCCGTCACAAACATCGGTATAAAATTAATTAACCGAAAAAACGTCAGATTATGAATACTAAAAATTAATCAAACCAAATATTAAGAACAGACCACGCGTAGGCGTACACTTCACGAAGGACACCGAACATAAAGTATCATAGCGTTAATTAGTGTCGACTTTTTGTAAGCAAAAACGTGCACAGTAGGTTTGTGTCATTTAATTCAATAAAACGATTATTTGATACCGCGAATTTATACGAAGGCTAAACCACACAAATGATCGACCTCAACACTCAAGGCAAAACGGAAGTGTTTTTTTGTGCTCCGAGCAATCCTAGAGCAAATAGACAATGAACACAGACGTCGTGAGGACTGTTTAGTTTGACTGTGCATACTCTGTAAACGCGTTTTAGGTTTAAAATCTTTTATATAAAGAAATCTTTATCATTTCAACAAGCGATACACAAAAAATGCCTTACGCAAACATCGTTAATTTGTGTTTTGCGTATGTTCGATTCATCACCAGAGATACTTTCTGCGTTACGCAAAAATGTTTACATTAAAGCCAAGTAGTTAAATATAAACTTAGACTGAGTTTAGTAAATATTAATATTCGGTCTGTACGCGACGGCGTTGGAAAAACGTGACGGTAGAAGAAGACCTTGAAACAAACTTAATCTGAGTTTCATAAGATTATAGAAGCTGCTCCTGCAGACGAGACTTCTGGCGTAATTGTTGCAGACACCGATACAGTTTTCGGTGGCACTCTAAACGACACAATAAAAGGAAAATGATCGTAAGCAAAGCGAAACTTCTACTAGTTTCAGCTTATTTACTAGTAAGATAGGCTCTTTAAAGCTAAACAAGCTAAACGTTGTGTCGGTGGTAGGTCGGACTATCATCGCCGTCGTTACTACTGATTTTATGTCACATAATGAACATTTATGTCGTTTACGGTAACATAAAATATTACTTACGATGATGAGTGTCCGGTTACATAATCTACTGACATCGTTAGCGATGATAATCAGAGAAACTTATAGTTAGCATAAATGGGGTTTATTTATTATGCTAATCGTGATATAAATGATTTACATTTAGTAAATGGGACTAGTGGTATTTTATGTGAGTTTATCACTTTCTCATATGTATCTCGCCCTAAAGCTGGATGCCATTTACATTTAATGCCAAGCGTTGTGCAGCCATTTACATTTAGTGGTGTAAGTATAATTTACATCTGTGGTAATTAATTGTGTAAACCATTTACATCTAGTGAATATTAATCTGTGCTAATTATCTGCGCGGATTAATTACTCAACAATTATGAATCATATTAATTAAAGATTTATGTAATACGTTAAAATTGATATATCTAAAATTATTTCTATTCGTCAGATTTGACTCAACACAGTGTCTGATTAAATACGATTTTATGAGTCTATTAATCAGACGTTTCAATGGTCGAGTTTATTGTATCCATTGATGTTTAGCATAAGTTATGAGATTTTTAGTGTAATACTTAGAATGAAAATACATCAATAACAAAGGTGAAATTTCAATAATGAACGCATGAATACTGTAAATTAACTACTTATTTATTACACATCTTACTGAAGTAAGTAACTATATCCTGCAAATTACATACATATTAAAGCACATGATATAAATACAATTATTCAATTTATACGATGTTTCCTGAAACATAAACACATGGTACATTCAAATGCAGTAAATAATGCACATATATAAAACATACACGAATAATAAACAATCAACAATTATACTTATTCCTACCTAAAATGCGTTCATTATTTCTCAGATAACGAATTACGTTAGTGTTATTTTATAGATTTTATGATTCATATGACTCATATGTAATTATTCTCTTGGGGTTAGTTCTTTGAAAAGAGGCAACAGAACAGTAGTGTAGTATATACTACTAAGATTAAGTAGACATAAAGCTTATCTTTGAGAGTGTTTATCCAATTCCGTCGTCGTGAGAAGACACTTTCTAGATGATTCGTCGAAGATCATAATCACTGTTACGCAGAGCACTGATAATTTCACTTCACTCCACTAAATCTCCACTCCCGTCATGTGTATGGTATTGTGGTAACCCGCTGATGTCGAGTGTCCGGAGTTCAAATAGTGAGGTGTTAATGTTGTCATTAACTTGAATTGTTCTGAAAGTTTGCCATATTTGTGTACATGGTTAACTGTGCCGTCTATTTGGGTGTATCGCGTACTGCGTGCTTAATTGTTTGGTATAGTTTATTCAACTAATTGTTCAACATGGTGATACGTTTTGATGTGAGAATGTTTGAGGTGACACTCACTGTTCTACTTTAAATGTTAATTAGTATATTATTATGTGCGCGTCAGTTGAGATTTCAAGTCCCGTACGCACTCATAGTTTATATTTCCGCACAGAATTGTGTATAAGTGTGACTATACCGATGTCTTTGTTCACTTATGAATTTACAAATTAGTGAATCCGGTCGGTCGACATAATCAATCGTCTGTCTATCGTACGCACTAACTTCTGACTATTAATTGCGACTACCAACTGCTACTATTAACTACATACTCTTGACTACCGACTGACTGTTAACTGCGACTAACTGTTCGATTGAACGACTTGACTACTCGATTGAATACTTGACTATCCGATTGAAAATTACTGACTCTCGATTAACTACTTGACTGCCCGATTGAAAATTACTGACTCTCGATTAACTACTTGACTGCCTGATTGAAAATTACTGACTCTCGATTAACTACTTGACTGCCTGCTCCGCGTCTTCGCCAAACAGTTTTATTGGAACATCTTACCCATAAGTCTAAGTTTCGATCTCTACGCCTTCTAGGGCTCTTGATTGGTCGTACAAATTCCTACCCTTCTGTAGATCTCATCCACTGTTTCACGATTCGTCGGCCGAACCCTTCCTACTCTCTCCACGAGCTCTCTTAGAAGATGCTTGATGCTGGTTGGTCGTCCCCGTTATTCCGCTACAATGTGCTGCACTTGCGCGCCTAAGATTTATGACCATTCTCCGTCTCGTTCTATGTGAGTGAGTGAGAGGTGTGTCCCACTTTCCTTTTTGTCGGTCTGCCTCAGGCCAGCACGCTTTAAACTGCCTCCCTTGGCTTATACAACCCTTCGCAACCGTACTTCCATTGCTCACATATACAGTGCGTAGTTTTTGCCGCTTTTTCCAGTAGCTTTCACTAAGTAAACACGCGCCGTTCTGCTTTTGCCGCCGTTTCCAAGCCTGTATACAATTCCGTTGTTCGACAGTCAGTTTACTACTCGTGTGTTTACATAATAAAATTTTGTTTCTTAGGTTCCTAAGAGATCTTACCCCGAGTGCTTGGACTCTTCCTCCAGTACTATCACGATCCTTTACAACATTTTTAAGTCGTCTAGTAGAGATTTTTCTTCTCCTCTTCCTCATGACGTTTCTTGTCCATGATGAACATGCATACGGATCTTGTAGGTCCTTCCGTTTCATGTCATCCATGGCTTGTGTAAATTTGCTTTTAGCCTTATAACATGCGGTATTTGTTTCAACTTTAAACTTTCCCTTCATGCTTCTTATTGATGCAGCTCGACTACTTCGCCGATCTATGCTTATTTCACAAGCTGGATACTTCATCATAGAATTCACTGATGCCGTATCTATTCTCGCGTTTCTTAATTTGTACCTTTTATGCGTTCTACCTGGTGGTAGTAAAATTTTACTATCTTTATCCACGTCTGGATACTCCTCTTCCCACTTCCTCATATACAAAGGAACAAAGTCATTTTTCTTCTTAATCCATTTGTTTCTTGAACTTACGTTAGATCGAATAGTTGATAATTTCTTAGTAGCTGATACATCCGTAAAATCAACAGTGTTATCAGTGTCTTGTACTTTCCGTACGTCTTCGTAATTCTCATTCATCACTTCTTCTTGCTTCTTCTGGACTTCGTTTCCATCCACTTTCCAGGTATCCTTGTATTCACGTATTTCTGTACGAAACAGCTTGAACTGCTCATTCATATGTTGCGTAATTTCTTCTTTATAATTATTAAAATTTTCATTAATTTGATTGAATTTCTGGTTGATTTCTTCTTTAATTTCTTCTTTATGTTGATCGAATTTCTGATCGAATTTCTGATTCATCATCTTGAAGCTTTCATTATTCGTGCGCATGAAGTCCATCAACAATGAACGTAGCAATGCCTCTTCATGTGATTGCTGGGACTCTTGTGGTTGCTGTGACTCCTGTCCCCGCGCTCTGACCTCTGACGTCTCCTCCGTCATATTTGGTTCGACGACTGATGAGTTTTCTTCGTTGGTGTCGGGTGCGCCTAACTGGTTGTTAACGTCAAAGTCCATGCTATCAGAACTACCGCTAGCCATTTTCGCCTTGCTTCGCGTTATCATTTACCAGTCAAGCTAACCTTACACTTATTTAATAATGTCTTACGTACTATATTATTGTAATTAGTCTAAATACTACTGTCTGCTCTCTTTTGCCATGCGTTGGGCGCCATTTATAGTTAGCATAAATGGGGTTTATTTATTATGCTAATCGTGATATAAATGATTTACATTTAGTAAATGGGACTAGTGGTATTTTATGTGAGTTTATCACTTTCTCATATGTATCTCGCCCTAAAGCTGGATGCCATTTACATTTAATGCCAAGCGTTGTGCAGCCATTTACATTTAGTGGTGTAAATATAATTTACATCTGTGGTAATTAATTGTGTAAACCATTTACATCTAGTGAATATTAATCTGTGCTAATTATCTGCGCGGATTAATTACTCAACAATTATGAATCATATTAATTAAAGATTTATGTAATACGTTAAAATTGATATATCTAAAATTATTTCTATTCGTCAGATTTGACTCAACACAGTGTCTGATTAAATACGATTTTATGAGTCTATTAATCAGACGTTTCAATGGTCGAGTTTATTGTATCCATTGATGTTTAGCATAAGTTATGAGATTTTTAGTGTAATACTTAGAATGAAAATACATCAATAACAAAGGTGAAATTTCAATAATGAACGCATGAATACTGTAAATTAACTACTTATTTATTACACATCTTACTGAAGTAAGTAACTATATCCTGCAAATTACATACATATTAAAGCACATGATATAAATACAATTATTCAATTTATACGATGTTTCCTGAAACATAAACACATGGTACATTCAAATGCAGTAAATAATGCACATATATAAAACATACACGAATAATAAACAATCAACAATTATACTTATTCCTACCTAAAATGCGTTCATTATTTCTCAGATAACGAATTACGTTAGTGTTATTTTATAGATTTTATGATTCATATGACTCATATGTAATTATTCTCTTGGGGTTAGTTCTTTGAAAAGAGGCAACAGAACAGTAGTGTAGTATATACTACTAAGATTAAGTAGACATAAAGCTTATCTTTGAGAGTGTTTATCCAATTCCGTCGTCGTGAGAAGACACTTTCTAGATGATTCGTCGAAGATCATAATCACTGTTACGCAGAGCACTGATAATTTCACTTCACTCCACTAAATCTCCACTCCCGTCATGTGTATGGTATTGTGGTAACCCGCTGATGTCGAGTGTCCGGAGTTCAAATAGTGAGGTGTTAATGTTGTCATTAACTTGAATTGTTCTGAAAGTTTGCCATATTTGTGTACATGGTTAACTGTGCCGTCTATTTTGGGTGTATCGCGTACTGCGTGCTTAATTGTTTGGTATAGTTTATTCAACTAATTGTTCAACATGGTGATACGTTTTGATGTGAGAATGTTTGAGGTGACACTCACTGTTCTACTTTAAATGTTAATTAGTATATTATTATGTGCGCGTCAGTTGAGATTTCAAGTCCCGTACGCACTCATAGTTTATATTTCCGCACAGAATTGTGTATAAGTGTGACTATACCGATGTCTTTGTTCACTTATGAATTTACAAATTAGTGAATCCGGTCGGTCGACATAATCAATCGTCTGTCTATCGTACGCACTAACTTCTGACTATTAATTGCGACTACCAACTGCTACTATTAACTACATACTCTTGACTACCGACTGACTGTTAACTGCGACTAACTGTTCGATTGAACGACTTGACTACTCGATTGAATACTTGACTATCCGATTGAAAATTGCTGACTCTCGATTAACTACTTGACTGCCCGATTGAAAATTACTGACTCTTGATTAACTACTTGACTGCCTGATTGAAAATTACTGACTCTCGATTAACTATTTGACTGCCCGCTCCGCGTCTTCGCCAAACAGTTTTATTGGAACATCTTACCCATAAGTCTAAGTTTCGATCTCTACGCCTTCTAGGGCTCTTGATTGGTCGTACAAATTCCTACCCTTCTGTAGATCTCATCCACTGTTTCACGATTCGTCGGCCGAACCCTTCCTACTCTCTCCACGAGCTCTCTTAGAAGATGCTTGATGCTGGTTGGTCGTCGTCATCCCCGGAGTGTTTCATGTGACGAGCGTAGCACATATTCTAAGAAATTAGGACAATTTCATGGCCTTCTGTTATCCTTTGTTTAGACTTTCCCTAAGGTTCTGACTGAGCTTTTGTTAACAGACTCCAGGTCTTGGTTAATTGTCTAAGTTCCACGACGTTCGTTCCGCCGATTATCAACCCTTCGTTGTCTTCATTTCGGTGAAATTCTACTTTTCAGTCGTAAATTTCAGTAAACTGTCAAGAATGTGTTTTCACGCTGTGCAGGGTACACTGGCAGTATTCACTGAGTTACGTCTATTGTCTATCTCTCCGTTAAAATTGCTCTGTACTTCCTTTGTAACATAGTAAAGCCTTTCATAATTGAGCAGTTACACTTTGCTTCCACAGCAGGCGTTCCATCTCGATTCCGTGTAACTCGGCAGCTGGACGAAGTCTTTGTTTCAGATTGTTGGGTGCTGTAAATTTTGACAAACGGCTAGCTGTCAGTGACGCCTTGAAATACTCATTGTGTGCAGTGCTCAGACATTTTTTCTTTGTCTTCGCTCTGTCGTCGGGTTTGACGTGCCCTCGATTCGTCATTATTTACGACCTGGGCTTGTGTCCGTCGACTTGAGTGTGGGAACGTGTCACTTGATCGAGGAATTAAAATTTTTTTTAAAATTTCGATCATTACAGTGTCCCCAAATTGGATTGGATGTTGGACTTCGGGAGACATCTGATCCAATTTCTGCGCTCTGTCCCAGTCGTGGATGTCTGCTTCGGAATGGACATGGTTGACTGACATCTATCTCTCATAGGAAGCAATTAATTGTTATTCCCCATCTTAATGTTTTATATGGTCATATGAATTTATTGCCGCACATCTGAGTGAATGAACGCATTTTTACACTTTGTCTGTCCATATGCGGACTGTACAATACGATTTCGAGTAAATAATTGAATTTAAGACATGGACGTTTGTCCATTTGACAGTTTGTCTCGTTATTCTTTATACACAATGTATTAGATAAGCTGTAGATTAGCTACCCATTATATTAATCGATCTTATGTCGATGACCTATATAGCAATAAAATACTTTTAAACTTGTCATTACTGTCTCTAGAATACAGTTGATACTAACAAATATATACATATGGTCAATTCGTAACATGTTATAAATGATTACATTGGTAAAAGAAACATACATATTAATTAAATAGTTAAGGAATCAGCATACTTCGTGATGCATACTCTTAAAGTTATAAAACAATCGTCCATTTTGAATTATTATTTACATAAACAAATTATTCGAGTCTCTACATTTTAACAAGTTATTATTCATAATTATTAACGTCTTTGGTGTCCTGTGTCATAGTATTACACTGTCCTTCTGACACATGGTACATTTCACAAATCACTTTCTGTATATGTTGATATTTATACGTCTAATTAACATAACGAATGACAATTATGTGCTGATCACAAACACAGTTAGCATTGAAATACAGACTAAACACAACAAGTAAAATGCATATCATTATTTGGTTAGCTGGACTGGCCGCGCGAGCAAATTACCTAAACTATGTCTTCTGCTGGTCGCCGGGAGTCGTCGCTACCACTCGTGTTATCTATACTTCCGTTCGCTGGCTCATGATACGCCTTAATTTGCCGTATATTAAATTTTCCTCTCGTCTTCCCGCTATCGCACTCCACGAGCTCATATGTGGCCTCGCCGATGATGCGGTTGATTTTATATGGTCCTGCGAAAAGTTCGAAGAACTTGTCAATTCTCTTTGACGCAGCGTCGGATTGGTGGAATGCTCTTACCAGAACCTTGTCGCCAATCGCAAATTTTGTGATTTTCTTCTTCTCATTACAGCGTTTCGCGTGTTTCTCTCGCTTCTCCTTTATCTTTACAAATATATTGTTTTCGCGTTTTCCTTCGCTGCTAATGACTCCTTTGTCCAAGCATTGCTCCCATGCTCGTGTAGGTCTCGTGCCGAGGTGTACCACGAGACGATCGAAATAACCCCTCACGAAGCACACCTCGGCACGAGACCTACACGAGCATGGGAGCAATGCTTGGACAAAGGAGTCATTAGCAGCGAAGGAAAACGCGAAAACAATATATTTGTAAAGATAAAGGAGAAGCGAGAGAAACACGCGAAACGCTGTAATGAGAAGAAGAAAATCACAAAATTTGCGATTGGCGACAAGGTTCTGGTAAGAGCATTCCACCAATCCGACGCTGCGTCAAAGAGAATTGACAAGTTCTTCGAACTTTTCGCAGGACCATATAAAATCAACCGCATCATCGGCGAGGCCACATATGAGCTCGTGGAGTGCGATAGCGGGAAGACGAGAGGAAAATTTAATATACGGCAAATTAAGGCGTATCATGAGCCAGCGAACGGAAGTATAGATAACACGAGTGGTAGCGACGACTCCCGGCGACCAGCAGAAGACATAGTTTAGGTAATTTGCTCGCGCGGCCAGTCCAGCTAACCAAATAATGATATGCATTTTACTTGTTGTGTTTAGTCTGTATTTCAATGCTAACTGTGTTTGTGATCAGCACATAATTGTCATTCGTTATGTTAATTAGACGTATAAATATCAACATATACAGAAAGTGATTTGTGAAATGTACCATGTGTCAGAAGGACAGTGTAATACTATGACACAGGACACCAAAGACGTTAATAATTATGAATAATAACTTGTTAAAATGTAGAGACTCGAATAATTTGTTTATGTAAATAATAATTCAAAATGGACGATTGTTTTATAACTTTAAGAGTATGCATCACGAAGTATGCTGATTCCTTAACTATTTAATTAATATGTATGTTTCTTTTACCAATGTAATCATTTATAACATGTTACGAATTGACCATATGTATATATTTGTTAGTATCAACTGTATTCTAGAGACAGTAATGACAAGTTTAAAAGTATTTTATTGCTATATAGGTCATCGACATAAGATCGATTAATATAATGGGTAGCTAATCTACAGCTTATCTAATACATTGTGTATAAAGAATAACGAGACAAACTGTCAAATGGACAAACGTCCATGTCTTAAATTCAATTATTTACTCGAAATCGTATTGTACAGTCCGCATATGGACAGACAAAGTGTAAAAATGCGTTCATTCACTCAGATGTGCGGCAATAAATTCATATGACCATATAAAACATTAAGATGGGGAATAACAATTAATTGCTTCCTATGAGAGATAGATGTCAGTCAACCATGTCCATTCCGAAGCAGACATCCACGACTGGGACAGAGCGCAGAAATTGGATCAGATGTCTCCCGAAGTCCAACATCCAATCCAATTTGGGGACACTGTAATGATCGAAATTTTAAAAAAAATTTTAATTCCTCGATCAAGTGACACGTTCCCACACTCAAGTCGACGGACACAAGCCCAGGTCGTAAATAATGACGAATCGAGGGCACGTCAAACCCGACGACAGAGCGAAGACAAAGAAAAAATGTCTGAGCACTGCACACAATGAGTATTTCAAGGCGTCACTGACAGCTAGCCGTTTGTCAAAATTTACAGCACCCAACAATCTGAAACAAAGACTTCGTCCAGCTGCCGAGTTACACGGAATCGAGATGGAACGCCTGCTGTGGAAGCAAAGTGTAACTGCTCAATTATGAAAGGCTTTACTATGTTACAAAGGAAGTACAGAGCAATTTTAACGGAGAGATAGACAATAGACGTAACTCAGTGAATACTGCCAGTGTACCCTGCACAGCGTGAAAACACATTCTTGACAGTTTACTGAAATTTACGACTGAAAAGTAGAATTTCACCGAAATGAAGACAACGAAGGGTTGATAATCGGCGGAACGAACGTCGTGGAACTTAGACAATTAACCAAGACCTGGAGTCTGTTAACAAAAGCTCAGTCAGAACCTTAGGGAAAGTCTAAACAAAGGATAACAGAAGGCCATGAAATTGTCCTAATTTCTTAGAATATGTGCTACGCTCGTCACATGAAACACTCCGGGGATGACGACGACCAACCAGCATCAAGCATCTTCTAAGAGAGCTCGTGGAGAGAGTAGGAAGGGTTCGGCCGACGAATCGTGAAACAGTGGATGAGATCTACAGAAGGGTAGGAATTTGTACGACCAATCAAGAGCCCTAGAAGGCGTAGAGATCGAAACTTAGACTTATGGGTAAGATGTTCCAATAAAACTGTTTGGCGAAGACGCGGAGCGGGCAGTCAAATAGTTAATCGAGAGTCAGTAATTTTCAATCAGGCAGTCAAGTAGTTAATCAAGAGTCAGTAATTTTCAATCGGGCAGTCAAGTAGTTAATCGAGAGTCAGCAATTTTCAATCGGATAGTCAAGTATTCAATCGAGTAGTCAAGTCGTTCAATCGAACAGTTAGTCGCAGTTAACAGTCAGTCGGTAGTCAAGAGTATGTAGTTAATAGTAGCAGTTGGTAGTCGCAATTAATAGTCAGAAGTTAGTGCGTACGATAGACAGACGATTGATTATGTCGACCGACCGGATTCACTAATTTGTAAATTCATAAGTGAACAAAGACATCGGTATAGTCACACTTATACACAATTCTGTGCGGAAATATAAACTATGAGTGCGTACGGGACTTGAAATCTCAACTGACGCGCACATAATAATATACTAATTAACATTTAAAGTAGAACAGTGAGTGTCACCTCAAACATTCTCACATCAAAACGTATCACCATGTTGAACAATTAGTTGAATAAACTATACCAAACAATTAAGCACGCAGTACGCGATACACCCAAAATAGACGGCACAGTTAACCATGTACACAAATATGGCAAACTTTCAGAACAATTCAAGTTAATGACAACATTAACACCTCACTATTTGAACTCCGGACACTCGACATCAGCGGGTTACCACAATACCATACACATGACGGGAGTGGAGATTTAGTGGAGTGAAGTGAAATTATCAGTGCTCTGCGTAACAGTGATTATGATCTTCGACGAATCATCTAGAAAGTGTCTTCTCACGACGACGGAATTGGATAAACACTCTCAAAGATAAGCTTTATGTCTACTTAATCTTAGTAGTATATACTACACTACTGTTCTGTTGCCTCTTTTCAAAGAACTAACCCCAAGAGAATAATTACATATGAGTCATATGAATCATAAAATCTATAAAATAACACTAACGTAATTCGTTATCTGAGAAATAATGAACGCATTTTAGGTAGGAATAAGTATAATTGTTGATTGTTTATTATTCGTGTATGTTTTATATATGTGCATTATTTACTGCATTTGAATGTACCATGTGTTTATGTTTCAGGAAACATCGTATAAATTGAATAATTGTATTTATATCATGTGCTTTAATATGTATGTAATTTGCAGGATATAGTTACTTACTTCAGTAAGATGTGTAATAAATAAGTAGTTAATTTACAGTATTCATGCGTTCATTATTGAAATTTCACCTTTGTTATTGATGTATTTTCATTCTAAGTATTACACTAAAAATCTCATAACTTATGCTAAACATCAATGGATACAATAAACTCGACCATTGAAACGTCTGATTAATAGACTCATAAAATCGTATTTAATCAGACACTGTGTTGAGTCAAATCTGACGAATAGAAATAATTTTAGATATATCAATTTTAACGTATTACATAAATCTTTAATTAATATGATTCATAATTGTTGAGTAATTAATCCGCGCAGATAATTAGCACAGATTAATATTCACTAGATGTAAATGGTTTACACAATTAATTACCACAGATGTAAATTATATTTACACCACTAAATGTAAATGGCTGCACAACGCTTGGCATTAAATGTAAATGGCATCCAGCTTTAGGGCGAGATACATATGAGAAAGTGATAAACTCACATAAAATACCACTAGTCCCATTTACTAAATGTAAATCATTTATATCACGATTAGCATAATAAATAAACCCCATTTATGCTAACTATAAACTGTATCCCCGTAATGACGGAGCGGAGCCAGTTTCTGAAAAGGTAACTCTCGTGGAATCTTGCTGATTGGCTTGTGTCCTGTCCGAGTATTACAAACAAGTATGGGTCTGTAGATGGAGTACTTTTATTACTCGTGATTCGCCTTACCAGTTCACCATAGGCCTATATTTTTTTTTATATTACGTCCATTCAAAATTGTATTCGATCACAATATACACTAAAAATATATGTTATCGATACAGACTGTCGCCAATACAGTAGAATTGAAAAAGCCGAATTGTGACAGTATGTGAATATTTAAAAAATGGAGGAACAATCTAATTAACAAAGCGTAAGAAGCAAGAGATGAAAGCACACAGCTTTCAGTAATATTGCCTTTCAGTAGTAATGTGCAAAAGAAAAATGTAAAAAAAATGGATTCAGTTTTCATTTTGTTGCTACACTTGCCATGAAATGTGCCAGTCGCACGAACCTGATCAAGATACTACAATTTACATGTGTGATAGCTGTTATGGAAGAGACAATGATAGGGGTTTCCATTGTCTTCATTTTCCATTGTTTTCCAGTTTTTTAAATCCGTCCTACGTGTAATTAATGGCATTAAAGCAATTACTTTATACGCGCAGTTTGATTTTATGGCACAAAGTGGCTACTCTAAACTGGAAACTTTATATGATGATAATAGTTCTACTTATCATGATATTAAAAATCCATTGTCACCATATTAAGAATCCATATCACCCTATTAAAGATCGGTGTTTTGTTACTAAAGGTCCACTGAGGCTTTTAGAAATTAATAAAAAAATCTGTGTAACTTTGCTATAGGAAACCTTTGGTAGTTCCTTCCATATTTAAGACAAAACATTAATATTCCCGATTTAATTTTTATTTTTTTCTTAAGAATGTCATACAGAATGAAATCTTCAATAATCCAAGAAGTATCACCATATTAGGAACCTTTACCCTATCACGACGGAGACCGAGAAAACATAGCAAGAAGTGATAAGAACATCAGAGACTGAAGAGGAGGGATCGGAGGCGGACGTGGGGTGAACTGAGCAGGACACAACGAAATGGACAGAGATATGGCGGACATCGAATTGAAATTCACTAACACCTGTAAATATAGGCGTGAATATAAAATAAAAATAAGAAAGCATAAAAATTTCATTAACAGATTAGAACACAAAATTTGAAAAACCCCAGAAATTTAAACGTGTTGTTTAGGATACGTTAAAAAAAGGGTTTGAATGCTATGGGCATTATCTGCAAAGTAAACTACACGACTATACGATAAGAACATTCGTATCGGTCGTTGTATATTAAGGAATCCCCAACCCACATTCAGAGTAATATTATGAATATATATTAAATAACATTGTGATTGGTATTACCAAACTATTCAGAATAGTACTTAGGTTATGTTACTCACGTAGGTTACATTCATACTCACGTGTACTTCCGTTGTCCAAAATTTATGTATAGCTTCTGCATACTGATAGACACTATTTATTAAGTGTACTGGAGTGTTCTGTATAAATGTACTTTACATTGATAGGTAAACATAGTTTGTTCTACAAGATTCCAGGATAAGGGCCTAGAATTTTTCGGCTCATCTAGTAAGTGACAAAGGCTTGTGAATGACGTCATTACCAACCTACATAAAACGGTAGGAAACTGAGAAGTCAGTCAGTATGTATTCATTGTAAGTTCGTTTAAGTGAGATATACATTCTGTGTGTGTGTGTGTGTGTGTGTGTGTGTGTGAATATTAGGTAATTATGACATTTCTAGTCAATGCTGGTATGAAGTGAAATTTTTTTTTCTATTTTTATATGTTATATAGACACGCGAAAAATAATTTTAAACGGCGGTCGAAGCTATTTACGAAGAAAAAAATAATAATTACTCCCATAAGCACGCATGGAAAGGTGAAGGAGCGCCATATTAACTGTGGCAAATGACATTTAACCTACCTTGCTTACACAGTCGTTTATATCCGATAACGGCTTCACTGATATCAATGTGTACTATTTTTCGAATTGTTTCACTATAGTTTTGGATCACGAAAATCACAATTCACAATAGCACCACTAACCTTTTACTTCTGAACATATTTTACTTTAATTAACGTGTTGTGTAGTCTGACGCCAAAAACTCGAGAATTTATGAAGAAGGTCGGTGATAAGGCTGACGCCTGATTGGTCGAAACAAAAAAATAGCGCGTTAATAAACAACGCCCTAACACTATTCATTCGCGTGGTTTCCCCCGACCTACAAGTGTAGCGGTAATTATTTTGTGAATTTCAGTGTTTTCGTTTGTGTTATTATGTTGTGTTTCGCGCGTGTGTGTGTAATATATTTTTTTCTATTGTTCTGTGTAATATAAACAAGGGAAAAATAATTTTAAACGGCGGTCGAACCTATTTACGAAGAAAAAAAATAAAGTAATTACTCCCATAAGACGCCAAAAAACGCCATATTAACTGTGACAAATGACATTTAACCTCTCTCTCTCTCTCAAGCACAGGTATGCCTTCATTTGCTAGAGCGCAGAGATTAGATGTTAGACAAATGATATACGTAACGTATGAATATACTGTATATATATATATATATATATACACTACTTGGAGTCGTAGAGTTATTAATGACTTGAGAATTGTGTAATAAGGTCTGAGCAGTAGCGGATTTAAAGGTATGCGGAGTATGCGCTCGCATAGGGCCCCGCTATAAAGGGGGGCCCCTTTATAACTGGATTTTTGAATGAATAAATCTATAAAAAATTGTACGTTACTTTTTTTTTTATATATGACAAACGTGAAAGAAGAATAAATTATATCGATTCCATGAGGCCATGACAACATGTAACATGTAGGGTAGAGACCACAGTCGTCGCCACCTCTGTAGTTATCGCCACCTGTGGGCATTTCGTTAATTAAAAAAATATCGAATAGTGTTAGAAACTCGAAAGTTTCACAAGTTTGTTCGGTGGCGGTAACTGTGTTATCGATAGTTATCGCCATATGTACGACAATAGCAAAAACTTAAAATGTAAATACGTAAAAATTGGTGGCCATAACTGTGTTATCGAATAGACCAATTATTCAGTTCTGGCCATATGTACGACAATAGTAAGAACTTAAAATGTAAATACGTTACTTAATTATAGTATTTATGTACAGTAAAATGTTAAATATATATGCTAAATAAAATTTATTTTCTACAAGAAATATATTTTTTTCTTTATTAGGTATGTATTTCTTAACACCTAAAAACATATGGCGATAACTGCCATCACACCTAAATTTTTCCTGTCCAGGAACTAAAATGCGGCGTTCACGCATTTTAGTACCTCTTACGTCGTAAAGGTGATGTTGCATCCCTCTACGTCAATACTTGCAATCAACGGGAAGTTCGCACGATTAGCATCAAATTTTGTTTCGTGAAGTTGGAACACTGGTTTCAGTAGAATATGCACTGTTCATCAACCGTTGCGCGTGTGGCAGCACTGATAAAATTTGTGCGCCTGGCAGCAACAGTTAAAACTTCAACATAACCTAGTTAGTGTGAAATTGAGCGAGTGCATTGTGTAGTAATTGAACTGTTTTATAAATTTTGATTGTTTAATCTACCTAAAACCATAATAATGAAACGGAATTATTGCTCAGGAAGTGAGAAGAAGAAAAGACAGAAAATAAAACACGAATTAGAAATTAAGCAAAAAGACAATTTGTTTGTGTTTTTAAAACCTAGAAATGACGAGGCATCTGACGAGGCAACTGGCAATAATGACAAGGCACCTTCTTCGTCTTTACATCTAGAAACCACCGTAGAGCAAATTACGGTTAGTGAAGAGTGTGAAGATATTTCAGGTAGGCCTAAGCAAGGTTCAGAAAATAACGAAAGTAAAAGTAATGAACATGAACTAATTTACAACATCGACAAAAGTCAATTGAATGATAATTTACCTTGTGTACAGCCAGTTAGCTTAAATCAAACTAGGCCTACAGAACACAATGCCGATGATGCGACTGATGGTAATGATTTTCTTGTTGCATGCCCTACCTCAGTAGAACATGTGCCAATCCCATACCCGTACCCGCAAAATATAGCATCATTGTGACCACGGCATCTAACTCAAGATGTGGTTGAATATTACCTTATAAACAAACCGAAAAGTGTTGGGAATTTAAAAAATGTAAAAAAACAATACATGGATAAAGGAAAACAATATTATAGAAATTTAAATGAGAGCCATTTTTATCGGGTGAAAAAAAATGGAGCCAAAGAACGAAGAGAATGGTTAATATTCTCTGAAACCTCAAAATGTGCGTATTGTTATGTGTGCAAGTTATTTCCAGACCCAGAAAAAGATAAAAATTCCTTTGTTGACGGTTTTTCAAACTGGGCATGTGCCAGCAGGCTACTGGAAGAACATGAATGTTCCAAAATGCATGCTACGGCAATGTTTACTTTTATTAAGAGAAGTAATTCAAAGAACAGAATTGATACTAACCTGGCGACACAAATTGATAAAGAGTGCATGTATTGGAGACAAATATTGCACAGAGTAGTAGCAACTGTTAAGCTATTAGCAAAGTTAGGCCTTCCGTTTAGAGGCATAAAGAACTGAGTTATCAAAAAGACAGGGTAATTTTTTTACGTGCTTAGAATACTTAGCAGAATTTGATAAATTTCTTAAAAATCACATAGATAAGTATCAGCACTGTGGTTCAGGCAGAACTAATTACTTATCCCACCAAACTTATGACGAATTTTTAGTTCTTATGGCAAATCAAGTTCAGAACAGCTTTGTTAAAGAAATAAAATACAGTATTTATTTCTCTATTGTAGTAGATTCGACACCAGACGTAAGTCACACAGATCAACTTACAGTAATTTTAAGATATGTAAACAATAAAGGCGAGATAGTTGAGCGTTTTATATGCTTCACACCAATAAAATGTCACAAATCTGAGCATCTAGAACGAACCGTTTTACAGAAAATTGAAGATTTGGGATTAGAAATAAAAATTTGCCGTGGGCAGAGCTTTGATACAACAGCTAACATGGCTGGCCAATAAATACACTGGCTTGCAAGCGAGGATAAAGGAACATAGCCCTACAGCTCTTTATGTTCCGTGCTCCAGCCATTCGCTAAATTTAGTCGGGAACAGTGCTGCAGAATGTTGTCAAGGTGCAATACAGTATTTTGATTTTTTTTCAGAAGATCGACACATTTTTTTCAGGATCAACACACAGATGGCAAGTTCTTACGCAGCTTCTAGAAAGTAAAAGTGAGGGTATTAAGAAACGAAAAACAGTTAAAAAAATCTGTGATACTCGATGGTCCGCTCGAGCGGACGCAGTTGTTGCTTTAAAAGAGAGTTACAATGACATAAAGAATGCTCTTCTTAAAATTTCTGGAGATTCGGGTGAAAAACCAGCTACGAGACATGAAGCAAAATCACTAGCTAATCACTTTGAAAAATACGATAATGCAGTTTTAACCATTTTTTGGAATCGCTTGCTGCAACGAATTAATAGAGTAAGCAAATCTCTGCAAGCCAAACATGGAACTGTAGTGTCAGCTATAAACCAATTAAGTGCTCTCACAGCATTTATTGTTAAGGTCAAAAACGACTTTAAATATGTAGAAAAACAGGCTTTACTTTTAACTGACGGAGCAGTCAATGAAGATGAAGAAATCAACAAAAAACGAGTCTCAAAAAGAAAATCATTTTTTGATGAAGACACCAGCAATGACAGTGTTGGAAGGCTCTCAGAAGTTTATTGTTGAAACTTATAACAGTATATGCGACCAGCTTGTTGTCCAACTTCAGAGGAGATCAGAAGCCTTAAAAAACATATTTGATTTATTTAAATGTATCTTACCTGACTCTGATGAATACAGTGATACTGACCCAGCATCTACCGATATTGAGAAACTAATTGAAATGTACTCTGATAATATAGACGCAAACTATTTTGAAGACGAACTTCGTCACTTTTTGTATTTAGTGAAAGAAGATGATAAGTCAAAGTCAAAGTGTGATATGAAGGAAAAGAAACAACAGGAAGAAAAAAACGAAACAAACACCAAGAAAAGTCCTTATCAAGTGATAGTAAGGAAGAAGAAGAGACTGAAAGTAAACCAAAATGGTTTAAATCACCTGTAGATTTATACAGAATTATAAATAATGGTTTAAGTGCAACGTTTCCTAATGTCAAAACTATTCTACAGATCTTCATGACACTTCCGATTTCAAATGCGTCAGGAGAACGTTCCTTCAGTGGTTTGAAAAGAGTAAAAACATTTTTTAGATCATCTTTAAGCCAAGAACACTTAAGTAGCTTAGCAATTTTATATATAGAAAATGAGGCTTTGAAAGAAATAAATTATGACAAATTGACAGACAATTTTGTAAGAAATAAAGCTAGAAAAAAGTTCATTTAACTTAGGGTAAAAATCAAATAAAACATACTTGTTTAAAATTGTTAAAGTTTGAGATTTGTGTTTTAAAATAAACAATTTGATAATTCAGTAAACTGTGTGTCTAAAGCCTTGTGTATTATTTGAATCTATTACTTCGATTTAAATTAAGTGCCTTAGATCCTTTTTTTACAATCTTTAATTATTTTTGTACTTTCTTATATATAGGCCAAGAAAATACTTTTATTTTTCTACAGTTCTTATTTTCACAGACTATAAATAAAACTGAACAATTAATTGTACTGTAAATTTGTTGTGACATATTTAGTTTTTCGTTTTTGACTAGCGGGCCCCCAAAATGCTCAGCGCACAGGGCCCCTCACAATGTAAATCCGCCTCTGGGTCTGAGGGGCGAAGCCCCGAAGACGGGCGGTCTAGGCATTGTCTAGTTACGCGCGCGTGAATAGACTCTGTGAGGCCCGGCGACGGGCCGAGCGGCACCAGAGGTGCCGTTGGACATTAAAGCATTGAGTTCTGTTTCAAAAAGAGGGATGTTTAATTTTGTTGCGGCCGTAGGCCGCCCAAGCATGTGTGTATAAGCGTGTATTTCATAACCGTACATAACCGCGTGTAATTTGGTGCGTAAACTTGATGAACTGCAGTGATAGGTAATCCGCGCATGACGTCATAACTCGTCATTCGCTGTGCATTAGTGCGCCGTCGCCCAACTGCGGTGATCCCACTAACTACTCAGTTAATATGGCGCTCATTCTCTTTTCCATGTGTGCTTATGGGAGTAATTATTATTTTTTCCTTCGTAAATAGCTTCGACGGCCGTTTAAAATTATTTTTCGCTTGTTTATATAACATAGAAGAATAGAAAAAAAATATTTCACTTCCATACCAACATTGACTAGAAATGTCATAATTACCGAATATTATATTTGTGTTATTGTTTTGTATAAATTATGATTGTGCCAATAATCGATATCAGAGTTGTGAATCGAAATTTGTATTTTCTGTGATATACATTTTATTTATGAAAAATTATTTGTGATAAAGGTAAATAAACAGGGTGTTGACAGTGATACGAGTGTTTTTATTTCGATCGTTTCCTACAGGACGACACGGTCGTAATTCTCGAGTCCTGTTAAACTGTTTATTATGAATTTTGTGAACTGGTAAGTCACAAAAGTCTAGAGGCTGTTCCAAACAGATTTCTCGTCCAAAAGACGAAAATATAATTAGTGCTATTTTTTCGTAATTCAAGAAAACAAAGCGCAAAACATTCGAAAATCTGACCAATCTACCCCCCCCCCACACATACATATAAAATATCATATAATCATATTAACATTAGCACCATCTTATTGTCGTAATTAGAAACTTTTTTGATTCGACATTCGTACTCGTATTCGTACGTTCTGATTCTGTAACTTCTTCCACTATTCTATGGATTAAAACAGAATTCCGCTATTAAAATGAATGAAACTGACATTAAAACACTTTATATGACTTGGTTCACAACAGTTACACAAGATGGTAGTCTAGATAAAGCGATAAGGGAAACAAATAACCTGGGAAGAAAGTCAATAGCATTGCTGAACAACATATTGTGGGACCAACAAATATCAAAACAAAATAAACATCGTATATACAATACAATCGTGAAACCAATTACGTCATACGGGTGTGAAATATGGCCAATAATACAAAAAACAAAAAAGTTGTTAGAAGCTAGTGAAATGGATTATTGGCGAAGAGCGGCAGGGAGGTCAAAACTGGAAAAAGTAAGAAACGTCAGAATCCGGGAGATAATGGGGGTACAGTACTCTATTGTCGACGACATAAAAACAAAACAGCTAAGATGGTTTGGGCATGTGCAAAGAATGCCGGATAATCGACTCCCCAAGCAAATTTTGAGATGGACACAGTACGGTCGTAGGCGAAGAGGAAGACCTAGGTTGAGTTGGAGAGAAGGCATCAACCGGACAGTGAGAGACCGGGAATTGGAAGAAGAATCTTGGTTAGATCGAGACCAATGGAGACTAGGGATCGGAAGACGTAGGATAACGTTATGAACCGATATATGTATATATATATATATATATATATGTGTGACTTGGTTCCTTGAAAATGGAAACCTTTAGTGGCGAATCAAAGGAACCATCGAATTCCTTACCATAAAAAGTGTAAGACAGATAGACGGGCAGACAATGAAAGGGGGAGAGAGAGCGACAGGGAGAAAGAGAACAGTAGAACAATTCTAACAACTATAACTCACTAATCTTGCAGTTGATATAATAATAAGTACCGCCACATTTTGGCTATCGTTTGACAGCAATCACGGAATAGACGACAGACAATACTGCGCTGTGGCACAATAACTTTACGTAATAATACGCAGAGGCGTAGCTAGAGGGGGAGCCAAGAGGGCAGCCGCCCCGGGCGGCATAGCTAGGAGGGCGCAAAGTGAGCACAGACTTGAAAAAGTTTCAGTTTATAAAACTACAAACAACTTGTTTCTTTGATATTATATATCCTTTCATAAAAGAAGTATAACCACCTAGCTTGTCTGGTTTATACTTGGTCAAGCGAGATATCTCAGTCCTTCCGAGGTATAATGGTGAATAGAGGAACATGTCAGTTACAGAAAAAGACAGCCATTTTACTGAAGATGAAGCTGGACGATCCTTAAACAAGTATTGATTGGTGTGATAAAAGCTTGCAAAATGGCAAACCCTGTCAACTGATCTCATTTGGATTCAGTCTCTCTTAAATCTGGGTGTATATCGTATCTTTCGCCTACTATTCAAAATCAAATAAGCCTGTTAGGAGAAAGAGTGCGCAAATATATTATTACTGCATGTAAGAAGGCGAAGTACTTTAGTATTATATTTGACACAACACCAGATGCTGCACATGTACAACAAATGTCGCAGATTATAAGATTTGTTGAATTTAAAAGCAATTCTGTTGATGTCAAAGAAGCCTTCATAGATTTTATTCCTTTAGAAGTGAAAAAAGCTGGGGGATTACAGAAGCTGTTACAAGTAAACTTGAGAGAGATGGATTGAATCTTAGCAATTCCAGAAGTCAGTCGTATGAACAATCAAGCTACAGTGCCTGGTATCCATTCAGGAGTTCAGAAGAGAATATTAGATTTGAATCCACTAGCTGTGTTTGTTCCGTGTGATAACCATTCACTTAACTTTGTTGGTGTTCACGCAGGTTATGTAAATGATCAGGCAGTGACATTTTTTGGGGACAGTAGAACGTCTACTCATCATCTTCTCCTGTTCCACTCATAGATGGAGCGTTTTTAAAGACATCGTAAATATTACTCTAAAAAAACATTGTGATACCAGATGGAGTTCAAAAGCAGGTGTAACATCCACTCAGCTGGATGAAGTGATCGCTGCACTGGAGAAACTGAGGAATACACAGACTGAAACAATTGATACGAGGGAAGATGTAGCATTAATAATTAATGCGATAGAAAACTTTAATTTTGTGACCTTGCTCTTTTCCTGGAGATATAGTCTTTCTTTTAAGGAGAAAATCCAGAAAATCTTGCACACCAAAGAAATAAGCTTTATTCAAGCATTGACACTTCTGGATACGCTATCGGACAAGTTAAATGTTTGGAGGAATGAGCTGTGTGACAATCTCATTACTAAGGCAGAGCAGGTAAGTAATGAATGGGATGTCATTATCACAAAAAGGATAAGAAGGAAGCGCACGATGCCAGGGGAGTATGCAGACAATTCTGCATTAACCGTTTGGCAAGAAATGCGACATTGTCCAATCGAAATTTTGGACAAACTGCCAGCTGAAATTTCAAGCCGTTTGTCGAACATAAAAAAGTTAGAAAAACGCTTTGGGTTCCTCTGTAAATTTGAGGCGTACATAAATGTTGGGTCTATACATTTTAAGGTACAGATTTTCCAAATCAACACTAAGTGCACAGTGGTTGCAAAATTGTATCCACATGACCTTAATAGTGAAGAATTGTTCTGTGACTTGAAAGACGTCATACATAAAAAGGGCAAACGTTAACGGAGAAGAATTGGACTTTACACCTCAGGGACTACTATAATACATTTTCTTCAATAGGATTTTTCTACAAACACTTGAAAAATTTTTTATTTCTTTACCAGCGTCTGTGTGTTTTCTTTAAAAGATCGTTTAGTAAACTTAAATTGATTACATCGTACCTACGATCAACAATATCTCAAAACAGGTTACCAAATCTAGCGATACTCTTAATTGAAAACTCTTCGTTGCTTCGTCTTTAGATTTCAGTGATTTAATAACCGATTTTGCAGCAATTAAGACCAGGAAAGTTACATTTTAAATGTCTCGTTTTAAAAATTCATTAAATATTAAAAGTAAATATGAATTGTTTATTAATAGAAGACGGAACCATTAACCTGTAATGGGAAGTGATTTATTTTATTACTATTAATGTAGTTCTTTGTTTAATTCAATGTTGGTTTAGGATATTGTTTTGACTATGCACTTTAGACCTACAAGGAATTTGCATGTTTATTAAAACATTTTTGTTATAATTTTTTTTTATATTACTACATTTTTTATACTCTACTTTGTTACTAATAAATGTATACAAACTGAATACCGGTAATATTATAATATGTAATTTCTTAATTTTGACTTAACAAAAAATATTCTTAAGACGTTTGCTGGACGTAGTTTCATACAAAAATCTACACATTTATATTTACTAAGTACTTTGTTCACTGGATGCGCCCTTAGTTTTGCTCTTTTGTCCCCTTTTAATTGTGAAGGCGAGGCAGCCGACGATCTCCTTGCCCCAGGCGCCAAAAAGCCTAGCTACGCCGCTGATAATACGTAATAATTAACACAGTATGCAATAGTAGTATACAGCAGTAGTAGCGAGAGAGGGTCTCGTGTTGTGAAGGCCAAACAGTCCAGTCATCAACCTCGCACTCCGTCCTAGTAATTCTTATTTTTCTTTTTACGTTCGTTCGTTTACGACGGTGTGTTCGTTTTTTTCCTTTCGTTATTCTCCTCCGTCTTGTTCTTCTCTCCTCCAATCCACACGAGCATTCGCACATCTCTTTCTTGGAAACTTTATGTATACACTGTATATTGTTACCGGATTATCACTACGTGCTGTATGAATGTGCGCGCGCGACTGGAAAGTTTTTTTCATTGCCGTTTGTAATCGTTTACGAAACCTACTACAGTTAATAATGACTTCCAATATTTCGCACAACCAAACCGTTCGTTTTGCAAGGCAATATCCATCAACTAATATAATTAATGACGACATTTTTGTTACAAGCGAGTTGGTAATGAAAAACAGCAGGAATAGTAATAATAATAATAAAGCGGGTAAGAAAAATAAGTTTTTAAGAACTTAAGTATTTGTTCAGAAATTTAAGTCTTGAAATTAAGGGATAAACATGTAAAATTGTACAATATTTACCTTAATCTGCTTCTGTTAATAATCTAACTTACACAAAATGTATGTAAAGATTATGAATGGCTTTGCCTTCAAACTGTTCAACGATGCGTTGCTATTTATTTTTCATAATACTAAATTATACAAATATTCACTGTAAATTGTTTTATTCACTCGACAAAATAAAAAAAAAGCAACAACAAAGACGTGACATCTTGCATCCACGAATAGAATGCGTTTTGTCTCAATATAATATAAATCTCGGGTATACTGATAGCTCCACAAACAGTTTGATGATTGTGGATTGACAATGGAGCCGATTCCTTTATATGTTTTTTAAAAGTTACAAGATTGAAAGTAGAAAACATCATAATTATTTTGATTACTGTTTCGTTGGAAAATCGTCCTTAATTTAAAACTATTTTACTTTTACACGACAACAAAAATAAAACATATTCTTAATTCTTCAAAAAGAGTTAAAGAATAATAGGCTACTATTATAAGTATATATGTCACATACTTAAAGTGCAGATACAAAATAGTGAAAAATATTATAGACACGAACTTGTATACATACGAGTACATATGACGAATACACTTTGTAAGGGTGTTACGTAAAAAACACGAAGAATTCTTGTAGACGATGATTACTGAAAACCGTTAACGTCTCTTTTACGGTATTTAATTATAGTAAAAATATTAGTTACAAAATCGGGCACTGATCATGCCACCCTAATATCAAATCTATTATACATATAATTTCTGAATAACATGTTATTCCAGTAACCTACAACTCATTTATATCACTCGATGCAGTTATTCGAGTTGGATGCTGCTTTCAACTTTCTAAAAGTCAGTAATGAAATAATGTATAATTATATATTTTTAAGTGCGAGCCTGTTACTTCACGAGAATACAAATGAAGACCTATAAAGGCTGTTCGATAGATACCTATGTGCTAAAACTATATAAGTAACTATAACATATAAAATCGTAGCTAATTAATTTATCGGGTTTATTCGAATATCCTACGACTGGTTGGGGGGGGGGGTAAAACATACAAAAAATATTGTCATTCGTTATGTTAATTAGACGTATAAATATCAACATATACAGAAAGTGATTTGTGAAATGTACCATGTGTCAGAAGGACAGTGTAATACTATGACACAGGACACCAAAGACGTTAATAATTATGAATAATAACTTGTTAAAATGTAGAGACTCGAATAATTTGTTTATGTAAATAATAATTCAAAATGGACGATTGTTTTATAACTTTAAGAGTATGCATCACGAAGTATGCTGATTCCTTAACTATTTAATTAATATGTATGTTTCTTTTACCAATGTAATCATTTATAACATGTTACGAATTGACCATATGTATATATTTGTTAGTATCAACTGTATTCTAGAGACAGTAATGACAAGTTTAAAAGTATTTTATTGCTATATAGGTCATCGACATAAGATCGATTAATATAATGGGTAGCTAATCTACAGCTTATCTAATACATTGTGTATAAAGAATAACGAGACAAACTGTCAAATGGACAAACGTCCATGTCTTAAATTCAATTATTTACTCGAAATCGTATTGTACAGTCCGCATATGGACAGACAAAGTGTAAAAATGCGTTCATTCACTCAGATGTGCGGCAATAAATTCATATGACCATATAAAACATTAAGATGGGGAATAACAATTAATTGCTTCCTATGAGAGATAGATGTCAGTCAACCATGTCCATTCCGAAGCAGACATCCACGACTGGGACAGAGCGCAGAAATTGGATCAGATGTCTCCCGAAGTCCAACATCCAATCCAATTTGGGGACACTGTAATGATCGAAATTTAAAAAAAAATTTTAATTCCTCGATCAAGTGACACGTTCCCACACTCAAGTCGACGGACACAAGCCCAGGTCGTAAATAATGACGAATCGAGGGCACGTCAAACCCGACGACAGAGCGAAGACAAAGAAAAAATGTCTGAGCACTGCACACAATGAGTATTTCAAGGCGTCACTGACAGCTAGCCGTTTGTCAAAATTTACAGCACCCAACAATCTGAAACAAAGACTTCGTCCAGCTGCCGAGTTACACGGAATCGAGATGGAACGCCTGCTGTGGAAGCAAAGTGTAACTGCTCAATTATGAAAGGCTTTACTATGTTACAAAGGAAGTACAGAGCAATTTTAACGGAGAGATAGACAATAGACGTAACTCAGTGAATACTGCCAGTGTACCCTGCACAGCGTGAAAACACATTCTTGACAGTTTACTGAAATTTACGACTGAAAAGTAGAATTTCACCGAAATGAAGACAACGAAGGGTTGATAATCGGCGGAACGAACGTCGTGGAACTTAGACAATTAACCAAGACCTGGAGTCTGTTAACAAAAGCTCAGTCAGAACCTTAGGGAAAGTCTAAACAAAGGATAACAGAAGGCCATGAAATTGTCCTAATTTCTTAGAATATGTGCTACGCTCGTCACATGAAACACTCCGGGGATGACGACGACCAACCAGCATCAAGCATCTTCTAAGAGAGCTCGTGGAGAGAGTAGGAAGGGTTCGGCCGACGAATCGTGAAACAGTGGATGAGATCTACAGAAGGGTAGGAATTTGTACGACCAATCAAGAGCCCTAGAAGGCGTAGAGATCGAAACTTAGACTTATGGGTAAGATGTTCCAATAAAACTGTTTGGCGAAGACGCGGAGCGGGCAGTCAAATAGTTAATCGAGAGTCAGTAATTTTCAATCAGGCAGTCAAGTAGTTAATCAAGAGTCAGTAATTTTCAATCGGGCAGTCAAGTAGTTAATCGAGAGTCAGCAATTTTCAATCGGATAGTCAAGTATTCAATCGAGTAGTCAAGTCGTTCAATCGAACAGTTAGTCGCAGTTAACAGTCAGTCGGTAGTCAAGAGTATGTAGTTAATAGTAGCAGTTGGTAGTCGCAATTAATAGTCAGAAGTTAGTGCGTACGATAGACAGACGATTGATTATGTCGACCGACCGGATTCACTAATTTGTAAATTCATAAGTGAACAAAGACATCGGTATAGTCACACTTATACACAATTCTGTGCGGAAATATAAACTATGAGTGCGTACGGGACTTGAAATCTCAACTGACGCGCACATAATAATATACTAATTAACATTTAAAGTAGAACAGTGAGTGTCACCTCAAACATTCTCACATCAAAACGTATCACCATGTTGAACAATTAGTTGAATAAACTATACCAAACAATTAAGCACGCAGTACGCGATACACCCAAAATAGACGGCACAGTTAACCATGTACACAAATATGGCAAACTTTCAGAACAATTCAAGTTAATGACAACATTAACACCTCACTATTTGAACTCCGGACACTCGACATCAGCGGGTTACCACAATACCATACACATGACGGGAGTGGAGATTTAGTGGAGTGAAGTGAAATTATCAGTGCTCTGCGTAACAGTGATTATGATCTTCGACGAATCATCTAGAAAGTGTCTTCTCACGACGACGGAATTGGATAAACACTCTCAAAGATAAGCTTTATGTCTACTTAATCTTAGTAGTATATACTACACTACTGTTCTGTTGCCTCTTTTCAAAGAACTAACCCCAAGAGAATAATTACATATGAGTCATATGAATCATAAAATCTATAAAATAACACTAACGTAATTCGTTATCTGAGAAATAATGAACGCATTTTAGGTAGGAATAAGTATAATTGTTGATTGTTTATTATTCGTGTATGTTTTATATATGTGCATTATTTACTGCATTTGAATGTACCATGTGTTTATGTTTCAGGAAACATCGTATAAATTGAATAATTGTATTTATATCATGTGCTTTAATATGTATGTAATTTGCAGGATATAGTTACTTACTTCAGTAAGATGTGTAATAAATAAGTAGTTAATTTACAGTATTCATGCGTTCATTATTGAAATTTCACCTTTGTTATTGATGTATTTTCATTCTAAGTATTACACTAAAAATCTCATAACTTATGCTAAACATCAATGGATACAATAAACTCGACCATTGAAACGTCTGATTAATAGACTCATAAAATCGTATTTAATCAGACACTGTGTTGAGTCAAATCTGACGAATAGAAATAATTTTAGATATATCAATTTTAACGTATTACATAAATCTTTAATTATATGATTCATAATTGTTGAGTAATTAATCCGCGCAGATAATTAGCACAGATTAATATTCACTAGATGTAAATGGTTTACACAATTAATTACCACAGATGTAAATTATATTTACACCACTAAATGTAAATGGCTGCACAACGCTTGGCATTAAATGTAAATGGCATCCAGCTTTAGGGCGAGATACATATGAGAAAGTGATAAACTCACATAAAATACCACTAGTCCCATTTACTAAATGTAAATCATTTATATCACGATTAGCATAATAAATAAACCCCATTTATGCTAACTATAAACTGTATCCCCGTAATGACGGAGCGGAGCCAGTTTCTGAAAAGGTAACTCTCGTGGAATCTTGCTGATTGGCTTGTGTCCTGTCCGAGTATTACAAACAAGTATGGGTCTGTAGATGGAGTACTTTTATTACTCGTGATTCGCCTTACCAGTTCACCATAGGCCTATATTTTTTTTTATATTACGTCCATTCAAAATTGTATTCGATCACAATATACACTAAAAATATATGTTATCGATACAGACTGTCGCCAATACAGTAGAATTGAAAAAGCCGAATTGTGACAGTATGTGAATATTTAAAAAATGGAGGAACAATCTAATTAACAAAGCGTAAGAAGCAAGAGATGAAAGCACACAGCTTTCAGTAATATTGCCTTTCAGTAGTAATGTGCAAAAGAAAAATGTAAAAAAAATGGATTCAGTTTTCATTTTGTTGCTACACTTGCCATGAAATGTGCCAGTCGCACGAACCTGATCAAGATACTACAATTTACATGTGTGATAGCTGTTATGGAAGAGACAATGATAGGGGTTTCCATTGTCTTCATTTTCCATTGTTTTCCAGTTTTTTAAATCCGTCCTACGTGTAATTAATGGCATTAAAGCAATTACTTTATACGCGCAGTTTGATTTTATGGCACAAAGTGGCTACTCTAAACTGGAAACTTTATATGATGATAATAGTTCTACTTATCATGATATTAAAAATCCATTGTCACCATATTAAGAATCCATATCACCCTATTAAAGATCGGTGTTTTGTTACTAAAGGTCCACTGAGGCTTTTAGAAATTAATAAAAAAATCTGTGTAACTTTGCTATAGGAAACCTTTGGTAGTTCCTTCCATATTTAAGACAAAACATTAATATTCCCGATTTAATTTTTATTTTTTTCTTAAGAATGTCATACAGAATGAAATCTTCAATAATCCAAGAAGTATCACCATATTAGGAACCTTTACCCTATCACGACGGAGACCGAGAAAACATAGCAAGAAGTGATAAGAACATCAGAGACTGAAGAGGAGGGATCGGAGGCGGACGTGGGGTGAACTGAGCAGGACACAACGAAATGGACAGAGATATGGCGGACATCGAATTGAAATTCACTAACACCTGTAAATATAGGCGTGAATATAAAATAAAAATAAGAAAGCATAAAAATTTCATTAACAGATTAGAACACAAAATTTGAAAAACCCCAGAAATTTAAACGTGTTGTTTAGGATACGTTAAAAAAAGGGTTTGAATGCTATGGGCATTATCTGCAAAGTAAACTACACGACTATACGATAAGAACATTCGTATCGGTCGTTGTATATTAAGGAATCCCCAACCCACATTCAGAGTAATATTATGAATATATATTAAATAACATTGTGATTGGTATTACCAAACTATTCAGAATAGTACTTAGGTTATGTTACTCACGTAGGTTACATTCATACTCACGTGTACTTCCGTTGTCCAAAATTTATGTATAGCTTCTGCATACTGATAGACACTATTTATTAAGTGTACTGGAGTGTTCTGTATAAATGTACTTTACATTGATAGGTAAACATAGTTTGTTCTACAAGATTCCAGGATAAGGGCCTAGAATTTTTCGGCTCATCTAGTAAGTGACAAAGGCTTGTGAATGACGTCATTACCAACCTACATAAAACGGTAGGAAACTGAGAAGTCAGTCAGTATGTATTCATTGTAAGTTCGTTTAAGTGAGATATACATTCTGTGTGTGTGTGTGTGTGTGTGTGTGTGTGTGAATATTAGGTAATTATGACATTTCTAGTCAATGCTGGTATGAAGTGAAATTTTTTTTTCTATTTTTATATGTTATATAGACACGCGAAAAATAATTTTAAACGGCGGTCGAAGCTATTTACGAAGAAAAAAATAATAATTACTCCCATAAGCACGCATGGAAAGGTGAAGGAGCGCCATATTAACTGTGGCAAATGACATTTAACCTACCTTGCTTACACAGTCGTTTATATCCGATAACGGCTTCACTGATATCAATGTGTACTATTTTTCGAATTGTTTCACTATAGTTTTGGATCACGAAAATCACAATTCACAATAGCACCACTAACCTTTTACTTCTGAACATATTTTACTTTAATTAACGTGTTGTGTAGTCTGACGCCAAAAACTCGAGAATTTATGAAGAAGGTCGGTGATAAGGCTGACGCCTGATTGGTCGAAACAAAAAAATAGCGCGTTAATAAACAACGCCCTAACACTATTCATTCGCGTGGTTTCCCCCGACCTACAAGTGTAGCGGTAATTATTTTGTGAATTTCAGTGTTTTCGTTTGTGTTATTATGTTGTGTTTCGCGCGTGTGTGTGTAATATATTTTTTTCTATTGTTCTGTGTAATATAAACAAGGGAAAAATAATTTTAAACGGCGGTCGAACCTATTTACGAAGAAAAAAAAATAAAGTAATTACTCCCATAAGACGCCAAAAAACGCCATATTAACTGTGACAAATGACATTTAACCTCTCTCTCTCTCTCAAGCACAGGTATGCCTTCATTTGCTAGAGCGCAGAGATTAGATGTTAGACAAATGATATACGTAACGTATGAATATACTGTATATATATATATATATATATATATATATATATATATACACTACTTGGAGTCGTAGAGTTATTAATGACTTGAGAATTGTGTAATAAGGTCTGAGCAGTAGCGGATTTAAAGGTATGCGGAGTATGCGCTCGCATAGGGCCCCGCTATAAAGGGGGGCCCCTTTATAACTGGATTTTTGAATGAATAAATCTATAAAAAATTGTACGTTACTTTTTTTTTTATATATGACAAACGTGAAAGAAGAATAAATTATATCGATTCCATGAGGCCATGACAACATGTAACATGTAGGGTAGAGACCACAGTCGTCGCCACCTCTGTAGTTATCGCCACCTGTGGGCATTTCGTTAATTAAAAAAATATCGAATAGTGTTAGAAACTCGAAAGTTTCACAAGTTTGTTCGGTGGCGGTAACTGTGTTATCGATAGTTATCGCCATATGTACGACAATAGCAAAAACTTAAAATGTAAATACGTAAAAATTGGTGGCCATAACTGTGTTATCGAATAGACCAATTATTCAGTTCTGGCCATATGTACGACAATAGTAAAAACTTAAAATGTAAATACGTTACTTAATTATAGTATTTATGTACAGTAAAATGTTAAATATATATGCTAAATAAAATTTATTTTCTACAAGAAATATATTTTTTTCTTTATTAGGTATGTATTTCTTAACACCTAAAAACATATGGCGATAACTGCCATCACACCTAAATTTTTCCTGTCCAGGAACTAAAATGCGGCGTTCACGCATTTTAGTACCTCTTACGTCGTAAAGGTGATGTTGCATCCCTCTACGTCAATACTTGCAATCAACGGGAAGTTCGCACGATTAGCATCAAATTTTGTTTCGTGAAGTTGGAACACTGGTTTCAGTAGAATATGCACTGTTCATCAACCGTTGCGCGTGTGGCAGCACTGATAAAATTTGTGCGCCTGGCAGCAACAGTTAAAACTTCAACATAACCTAGTTAGTGTGAAATTGAGCGAGTGCATTGTGTAGTAATTGAACTGTTTTATAAATTTTGATTGTTTAATCTACCTAAAACCATAATAATGAAACGGAATTATTGCTCAGGAAGTGAGAAGAAGAAAAGACAGAAAATAAAACACGAATTAGAAATTAAGCAAAAAGACAATTTGTTTGTGTTTTTAAAACCTAGAAATGACGAGGCATCTGACGAGGCAACTGGCAATAATGACAAGGCACCTTCTTCGTCTTTACATCTAGAAACCACCGTAGAGCAAATTACGGTTAGTGAAGAGTGTGAAGATATTTCAGGTAGGCCTAAGCAAGGTTCAGAAAATAACGAAAGTAAAAGTAATGAACATGAACTAATTTACAACATCGACAAAAGTCAATTGAATGATAATTTACCTTGTGTACAGCCAGTTAGCTTAAATCAAACTAGGCCTACAGAACACAATGCCGATGATGCGACTGATGGTAATGATTTTCTTGTTGCATGCCCTACCTCAGTAGAACATGTGCCAATCCCATACCCGTACCCGCAAAATATAGCATCATTGTGACCACGGCATCTAACTCAAGATGTGGTTGAATATTACCTTATAAACAAACCGAAAAGTGTTGGGAATTTAAAAAATGTAAAAAAACAATACATGGATAAAGGAAAACAATATTATAGAAATTTAAATGAGAGCCATTTTTATCGGGTGAAAAAAAATGGAGCCAAAGAACGAAGAGAATGGTTAATATTCTCTGAAACCTCAAAATGTGCGTATTGTTATGTGTGCAAGTTATTTCCAGACCCAGAAAAAGATAAAAATTCCTTTGTTGACGGTTTTTCAAACTGGGCATGTGCCAGCAGGCTACTGGAAGAACATGAATGTTCCAAAATGCATGCTACGGCAATGTTTACTTTTATTAAGAGAAGTAATTCAAAGAACAGAATTGATACTAACCTGGCGACACAAATTGATAAAGAGTGCATGTATTGGAGACAAATATTGCACAGAGTAGTAGCAACTGTTAAGCTATTAGCAAAGTTAGGCCTTCCGTTTAGAGGCATAAAGAACTGAGTTATCAAAAAGACAGGGTAATTTTTTTACGTGCTTAGAATACTTAGCAGAATTTGATAAATTTCTTAAAAATCACATAGATAAGTATCAGCACTGTGGTTCAGGCAGAACTAATTACTTATCCCACCAAACTTATGACGAATTTTTAGTTCTTATGGCAAATCAAGTTCAGAACAGCTTTGTTAAAGAAATAAAATACAGTATTTATTTCTCTATTGTAGTAGATTCGACACCAGACGTAAGTCACACAGATCAACTTACAGTAATTTTAAGATATGTAAACAATAAAGGCGAGATAGTTGAGCGTTTTATATGCTTCACACCAATAAAATGTCACAAATCTGAGCATCTAGAACGAACCGTTTTACAGAAAATTGAAGATTTGGGATTAGAAATAAAAATTTGCCGTGGGCAGAGCTTTGATACAACAGCTAACATGGCTGGCCAATAAATACACTGGCTTGCAAGCGAGGATAAAGGAACATAGCCCTACAGCTCTTTATGTTCCGTGCTCCAGCCATTCGCTAAATTTAGTCGGGAACAGTGCTGCAGAATGTTGTCAAGGTGCAATACAGTATTTTGATTTTTTTTCAGAAGATCGACACATTTTTTTCAGGATCAACACACAGATGGCAAGTTCTTACGCAGCTTCTAGAAAGTAAAAGTGAGGGTATTAAGAAACGAAAAACAGTTAAAAAAATCTGTGATACTCGATGGTCCGCTCGAGCGGACGCAGTTGTTGCTTTAAAAGAGAGTTACAATGACATAAAGAATGCTCTTCTTAAAATTTCTGGAGATTCGGGTGAAAAACCAGCTACGAGACATGAAGCAAAATCACTAGCTAATCACTTTGAAAAATACGATAATGCAGTTTTAACCATTTTTTGGAATCGCTTGCTGCAACGAATTAATAGAGTAAGCAAATCTCTGCAAGCCAAACATGGAACTGTAGTGTCAGCTATAAACCAATTAAGTGCTCTCACAGCATTTATTGTTAAGGTCAAAAACGACTTTAAATATGTAGAAAAACAGGCTTTACTTTTAACTGACGGAGCAGTCAATGAAGATGAAGAAATCAACAAAAAACGAGTCTCAAAAAGAAAATCATTTTTTGATGAAGACACCAGCAATGACAGTGTTGGAAGGCTCTCAGAAGTTTATTGTTGAAACTTATAACAGTATATGCGACCAGCTTGTTGTCCAACTTCAGAGGAGATCAGAAGCCTTAAAAAACATATTTGATTTATTTAAATGTATCTTACCTGACTCTGATGAATACAGTGATACTGACCCAGCATCTACCGATATTGAGAAACTAATTGAAATGTACTCTGATAATATAGACGCAAACTATTTTGAAGACGAACTTCGTCACTTTTTGTATTTAGTGAAAGAAGATGATAAGTCAAAGTCAAAGTGTGATATGAAGGAAAAGAAACAACAGGAAGAAAAAAACGAAACAAACACCAAGAAAAGTCCTTATCAAGTGATAGTAAGGAAGAAGAAGAGACTGAAAGTAAACCAAAATGGTTTAAATCACCTGTAGATTTATACAGAATTATAAATAATGGTTTAAGTGCAACGTTTCCTAATGTCAAAACTATTCTACAGATCTTCATGACACTTCCGATTTCAAATGCGTCAGGAGAACGTTCCTTCAGTGGTTTGAAAAGAGTAAAAACATTTTTTAGATCATCTTTAAGCCAAGAACACTTAAGTAGCTTAGCAATTTTATATATAGAAAATGAGGCTTTGAAAGAAATAAATTATGACAAATTGACAGACAATTTTGTAAGAAATAAAGCTAGAAAAAAGTTCATTTAACTTAGGGTAAAAATCAAATAAAACATACTTGTTTAAAATTGTTAAAGTTTGAGATTTGTGTTTTAAAATAAACAATTTGATAATTCAGTAAACTGTGTGTCTAAAGCCTTGTGTATTATTTGAATCTATTACTTCGATTTAAATTAAGTGCCTTAGATCCTTTTTTTACAATCTTTAATTATTTTTGTACTTTCTTATATATAGGCCAAGAAAATACTTTTATTTTTCTACAGTTCTTATTTTCACAGACTATAAATAAAACTGAACAATTAATTGTACTGTAAATTTGTTGTGACATATTTAGTTTTTCGTTTTTGACTAGCGGGCCCCCAAAATGCTCAGCGCACAGGGCCCCTCACAATGTAAATCCGCCTCTGGGTCTGAGGGGCGAAGCCCCGAAGACGGGCGGTCTAGGCATTGTCTAGTTACGCGCGCGTGAATAGACTCTGTGAGGCCCGGCGACGGGCCGAGCGGCACCAGAGGTGCCGTTGGACATTAAAGCATTGAGTTCTGTTTCAAAAAGAGGGATGTTTAATTTTGTTGCGGCCGTAGGCCGCCCAAGCATGTGTGTATAAGCGTGTATTTCATAACCGTACATAACCGCGTGTAATTTGGTGCGTAAACTTGATGAACTGCAGTGATAGGTAATCCGCGCATGACGTCATAACTCGTCATTCGCTGTGCATTAGTGCGCCGTCGCCCAACTGCGGTGATCCCACTAACTACTCAGTTAATATGGCGCTCATTCTCTTTTCCATGTGTGCTTATGGGAGTAATTATTATTTTTTCCTTCGTAAATAGCTTCGACGGCCGTTTAAAATTATTTTTCGCTTGTTTATATAACATAGAAGAATAGAAAAAAAATATTTCACTTCCATACCAACATTGACTAGAAATGTCATAATTACCGAATATTATATTTGTGTTATTGTTTTGTATAAATTATGATTGTGCCAATAATCGATATCAGAGTTGTGAATCGAAATTTGTATTTTCTGTGATATACATTTTATTTATGAAAAATTATTTGTGATAAAGGTAAATAAACAGGGTGTTGACAGTGATACGAGTGTTTTTATTTCGATCGTTTCCTACAGGACGACACGGTCGTAATTCTCGAGTCCTGTTAAACTGTTTATTATGAATTTTGTGAACTGGTAAGTCACAAAAGTCTAGAGGCTGTTCCAAACAGATTTCTCGTCCAAAAGACGAAAATATAATTAGTGCTATTTTTTCGTAATTCAAGAAAACAAAGCGCAAAACATTCGAAAATCTGACCAATCTACCCCCCCCCCACACATACATATAAAATATCATATAATCATATTAACATTAGCACCATCTTATTGTCGTAATTAGAAACTTTTTTGATTCGACATTCGTACTCGTATTCGTACGTTCTGATTCTGTAACTTCTTCCACTATTCTATGGATTAAAACAGAATTCCGCTATTAAAATGAATGAAACTGACATTAAAACACTTTATATGACTTGGTTCACAACAGTTACACAAGATGGTAGTCTAGATAAAGCGATAAGGGAAACAAATAACCTGGGAAGAAAGTCAATAGCATTGCTGAACAACATATTGTGGGACCAACAAATATCAAAACAAAATAAACATCGTATATACAATACAATCGTGAAACCAATTACGTCATACGGGTGTGAAATATGGCCAATAATACAAAAAACAAAAAAGTTGTTAGAAGCTAGTGAAATGGATTATTGGCGAAGAGCGGCAGGGAGGTCAAAACTGGAAAAAGTAAGAAACGTCAGAATCCGGGAGATAATGGGGGTACAGTACTCTATTGTCGACGACATAAAAACAAAACAGCTAAGATGGTTTGGGCATGTGCAAAGAATGCCGGATAATCGACTCCCCAAGCAAATTTTGAGATGGACACAGTACGGTCGTAGGCGAAGAGGAAGACCTAGGTTGAGTTGGAGAGAAGGCATCAACCGGACAGTGAGAGACCGGGAATTGGAAGAAGAATCTTGGTTAGATCGAGACCAATGGAGACTAGGGATCGGAAGACGTAGGATAACGTTATGAACCGATATATGTATATATATATATATATATATATGTGTGACTTGGTTCCTTGAAAATGGAAACCTTTAGTGGCGAATCAAAGGAACCATCGAATTCCTTACCATAAAAAGTGTAAGACAGATAGACGGGCAGACAATGAAAGGGGGAGAGAGAGCGACAGGGAGAAAGAGAACAGTAGAACAATTCTAACAACTATAACTCACTAATCTTGCAGTTGATATAATAATAAGTACCGCCACATTTTGGCTATCGTTTGACAGCAATCACGGAATAGACGACAGACAATACTGCGCTGTGGCACAATAACTTTACGTAATAATACGCAGAGGCGTAGCTAGAGGGGGAGCCAAGAGGGCAGCCGCCCCGGGCGGCATAGCTAGGAGGGCGCAAAGTGAGCACAGACTTGAAAAAGTTTCAGTTTATAAAACTACAAACAACTTGTTTCTTTGATATTATATATCCTTTCATAAAAGAAGTATAACCACCTAGCTTGTCTGGTTTATACTTGGTCAAGCGAGATATCTCAGTCCTTCCGAGGTATAATGGTGAATAGAGGAACATGTCAGTTACAGAAAAAGACAGCCATTTTACTGAAGATGAAGCTGGACGATCCTTAAACAAGTATTGATTGGTGTGATAAAAGCTTGCAAAATGGCAAACCCTGTCAACTGATCTCATTTGGATTCAGTCTCTCTTAAATCTGGGTGTATATCGTATCTTTCGCCTACTATTCAAAATCAAATAAGCCTGTTAGGAGAAAGAGTGCGCAAATATATTATTACTGCATGTAAGAAGGCGAAGTACTTTAGTATTATATTTGACACAACACCAGATGCTGCACATGTACAACAAATGTCGCAGATTATAAGATTTGTTGAATTTAAAAGCAATTCTGTTGATGTCAAAGAAGCCTTCATAGATTTTATTCCTTTAGAAGTGAAAAAAGCTGGGGGATTACAGAAGCTGTTACAAGTAAACTTGAGAGAGATGGATTGAATCTTAGCAATTCCAGAAGTCAGTCGTATGAACAATCAAGCTACAGTGCCTGGTATCCATTCAGGAGTTCAGAAGAGAATATTAGATTTGAATCCACTAGCTGTGTTTGTTCCGTGTGATAACCATTCACTTAACTTTGTTGGTGTTCACGCAGGTTATGTAAATGATCAGGCAGTGACATTTTTTGGGGACAGTAGAACGTCTACTCATCATCTTCTCCTGTTCCACTCATAGATGGAGCGTTTTTAAAGACATCGTAAATATTACTCTAAAAAAACATTGTGATACCAGATGGAGTTCAAAAGCAGGTGTAACATCCACTCAGCTGGATGAAGTGATCGCTGCACTGGAGAAACTGAGGAATACACAGACTGAAACAATTGATACGAGGGAAGATGTAGCATTAATAATTAATGCGATAGAAAACTTTAATTTTGTGACCTTGCTCTTTTCCTGGAGATATAGTCTTTCTTTTAAGGAGAAAATCCAGAAAATCTTGCACACCAAAGAAATAAGCTTTATTCAAGCATTGACACTTCTGGATACGCTATCGGACAAGTTAAATGTTTGGAGGAATGAGCTGTGTGACAATCTCATTACTAAGGCAGAGCAGGTAAGTAATGAATGGGATGTCATTATCACAAAAAGGATAAGAAGGAAGCGCACGATGCCAGGGGAGTATGCAGACAATTCTGCATTAACCGTTTGGCAAGAAATGCGACATTGTCCAATCGAAATTTTGGACAAACTGCCAGCTGAAATTTCAAGCCGTTTGTCGAACATAAAAAAGTTAGAAAAACGCTTTGGGTTCCTCTGTAAATTTGAGGCGTACATAAATGTTGGGTCTATACATTTTAAGGTACAGATTTTCCAAATCAACACTAAGTGCACAGTGGTTGCAAAATTGTATCCACATGACCTTAATAGTGAAGAATTGTTCTGTGACTTGAAAGACGTCATACATAAAAAGGGCAAACGTTAACGGAGAAGAATTGGACTTTACACCTCAGGGACTACTATAATACATTTTCTTCAATAGGATTTTTCTACAAACACTTGAAAAATTTTTTATTTCTTTACCAGCGTCTGTGTGTTTTCTTTAAAAGATCGTTTAGTAAACTTAAATTGATTACATCGTACCTACGATCAACAATATCTCAAAACAGGTTACCAAATCTAGCGATACTCTTAATTGAAAACTCTTCGTTGCTTCGTCTTTAGATTTCAGTGATTTAATAACCGATTTTGCAGCAATTAAGACCAGGAAAGTTACATTTTAAATGTCTCGTTTTAAAAATTCATTAAATATTAAAAGTAAATATGAATTGTTTATTAATAGAAGACGGAACCATTAACCTGTAATGGGAAGTGATTTATTTTATTACTATTAATGTAGTTCTTTGTTTAATTCAATGTTGGTTTAGGATATTGTTTTGACTATGCACTTTAGACCTACAAGGAATTTGCATGTTTATTAAAACATTTTTGTTATAATTTTTTTTTATATTACTACATTTTTTATACTCTACTTTGTTACTAATAAATGTATACAAACTGAATACCGGTAATATTATAATATGTAATTTCTTAATTTTGACTTAACAAAAAATATTCTTAAGACGTTTGCTGGACGTAGTTTCATACAAAAATCTACACATTTATATTTACTAAGTACTTTGTTCACTGGATGCGCCCTTAGTTTTGCTCTTTTGTCCCCTTTTAATTGTGAAGGCGAGGCAGCCGACGATCTCCTTGCCCCAGGCGCCAAAAAGCCTAGCTACGCCGCTGATAATACGTAATAATTAACACAGTATGCAATAGTAGTATACAGCAGTAGTAGCGAGAGAGGGTCTCGTGTTGTGAAGGCCAAACAGTCCAGTCATCAACCTCGCACTCCGTCCTAGTAATTCTTATTTTTCTTTTTACGTTCGTTCGTTTACGACGGTGTGTTCGTTTTTTTCCTTTCGTTATTCTCCTCCGTCTTGTTCTTCTCTCCTCCAATCCACACGAGCATTCGCACATCTCTTTCTTGGAAACTTTATGTATACACTGTATATTGTTACCGGATTATCACTACGTGCTGTATGAATGTGCGCGCGCGACTGGAAAGTTTTTTTCATTGCCGTTTGTAATCGTTTACGAAACCTACTACAGTTAATAATGACTTCCAATATTTCGCACAACCAAACCGTTCGTTTTGCAAGGCAATATCCATCAACTAATATAATTAATGACGACATTTTTGTTACAAGCGAGTTGGTAATGAAAAACAGCAGGAATAGTAATAATAATAATAAAGCGGGTAAGAAAAATAAGTTTTTAAGAACTTAAGTATTTGTTCAGAAATTTAAGTCTTGAAATTAAGGGATAAACATGTAAAATTGTACAATATTTACCTTAATCTGCTTCTGTTAATAATCTAACTTACACAAAATGTATGTAAAGATTATGAATGGCTTTGCCTTCAAACTGTTCAACGATGCGTTGCTATTTATTTTTCATAATACTAAATTATACAAATATTCACTGTAAATTGTTTTATTCACTCGACAAAATAAAAAAAAAGCAACAACAAAGACGTGACATCTTGCATCCACGAATAGAATGCGTTTTGTCTCAATATAATATAAATCTCGGGTATACTGATAGCTCCACAAACAGTTTGATGATTGTGGATTGACAATGGAGCCGATTCCTTTATATGTTTTTTAAAAGTTACAAGATTGAAAGTAGAAAACATCATAATTATTTTGATTACTGTTTCGTTGGAAAATCGTCCTTAATTTAAAACTATTTTACTTTTACACGACAACAAAAATAAAACATATTCTTAATTCTTCAAAAAGAGTTAAAGAATAATAGGCTACTATTATAAGTATATATGTCACATACTTAAAGTGCAGATACAAAATAGTGAAAAATATTATAGACACGAACTTGTATACATACGAGTACATATGACGAATACACTTTGTAAGGGTGTTACGTAAAAAACACGAAGAATTCTTGTAGACGATGATTACTGAAAACCGTTAACGTCTCTTTTACGGTATTTAATTATAGTAAAAATATTAGTTACAAAATCGGGCACTGATCATGCCACCCTAATATCAAATCTATTATACATATAATTTCTGAATAACATGTTATTCCAGTAACCTACAACTCATTTATATCACTCGATGCAGTTATTCGAGTTGGATGCTGCTTTCAACTTTCTAAAAGTCAGTAATGAAATAATGTATAATTATATATTTTTAAGTGCGAGCCTGTTACTTCACGAGAATACAAATGAAGACCTATAAAGGCTGTTCGATAGATACCTATGTGCTAAAACTATATAAGTAACTATAACATATAAAATCGTAGCTAATTAATTTATCGGGTTTATTCGAATATCCTACGACTGGTTGGGGGGGGGGGTAAAACATACAAAAAATATTGTCATTCGTTATGTTAATTAGACGTATAAATATCAACATATACAGAAAGTGATTTGTGAAATGTACCATGTGTCAGAAGGACAGTGTAATACTATGACACAGGACACCAAAGACGTTAATAATTATGAATAATAACTTGTTAAAATGTAGAGACTCGAATAATTTGTTTATGTAAATAATAATTCAAAATGGACGATTGTTTTATAACTTTAAGAGTATGCATCACGAAGTATGCTGATTCCTTAACTATTTAATTAATATGTATGTTTCTTTTACCAATGTAATCATTTATAACATGTTACGAATTGACCATATGTATATATTTGTTAGTATCAACTGTATTCTAGAGACAGTAATGACAAGTTTAAAAGTATTTTATTGCTATATAGGTCATCGACATAAGATCGATTAATATAATGGGTAGCTAATCTACAGCTTATCTAATACATTGTGTATAAAGAATAACGAGACAAACTGTCAAATGGACAAACGTCCATGTCTTAAATTCAATTATTTACTCGAAATCGTATTGTACAGTCCGCATATGGACAGACAAAGTGTAAAAATGCGTTCATTCACTCAGATGTGCGGCAATAAATTCATATGACCATATAAAACATTAAGATGGGGAATAACAATTAATTGCTTCCTATGAGAGATAGATGTCAGTCAACCATGTCCATTCCGAAGCAGACATCCACGACTGGGACAGAGCGCAGAAATTGGATCAGATGTCTCCCGAAGTCCAACATCCAATCCAATTTGGGGACACTGTAATGATCGAAATTTAAAAAAAAATTTTAATTCCTCGATCAAGTGACACGTTCCCACACTCAAGTCGACGGACACAAGCCCAGGTCGTAAATAATGACGAATCGAGGGCACGTCAAACCCGACGACAGAGCGAAGACAAAGAAAAAATGTCTGAGCACTGCACACAATGAGTATTTCAAGGCGTCACTGACAGCTAGCCGTTTGTCAAAATTTACAGCACCCAACAATCTGAAACAAAGACTTCGTCCAGCTGCCGAGTTACACGGAATCGAGATGGAACGCCTGCTGTGGAAGCAAAGTGTAACTGCTCAATTATGAAAGGCTTTACTATGTTACAAAGGAAGTACAGAGCAATTTTAACGGAGAGATAGACAATAGACGTAACTCAGTGAATACTGCCAGTGTACCCTGCACAGCGTGAAAACACATTCTTGACAGTTTACTGAAATTTACGACTGAAAAGTAGAATTTCACCGAAATGAAGACAACGAAGGGTTGATAATCGGCGGAACGAACGTCGTGGAACTTAGACAATTAACCAAGACCTGGAGTCTGTTAACAAAAGCTCAGTCAGAACCTTAGGGAAAGTCTAAACAAAGGATAACAGAAGGCCATGAAATTGTCCTAATTTCTTAGAATATGTGCTACGCTCGTCACATGAAACACTCCGGGGATGACGACGACCAACCAGCATCAAGCATCTTCTAAGAGAGCTCGTGGAGAGAGTAGGAAGGGTTCGGCCGACGAATCGTGAAACAGTGGATGAGATCTACAGAAGGGTAGGAATTTGTACGACCAATCAAGAGCCCTAGAAGGCGTAGAGATCGAAACTTAGACTTATGGGTAAGATGTTCCAATAAAACTGTTTGGCGAAGACGCGGAGCGGGCAGTCAAATAGTTAATCGAGAGTCAGTAATTTTCAATCAGGCAGTCAAGTAGTTAATCAAGAGTCAGTAATTTTCAATCGGGCAGTCAAGTAGTTAATCGAGAGTCAGCAATTTTCAATCGGATAGTCAAGTATTCAATCGAGTAGTCAAGTCGTTCAATCGAACAGTTAGTCGCAGTTAACAGTCAGTCGGTAGTCAAGAGTATGTAGTTAATAGTAGCAGTTGGTAGTCGCAATTAATAGTCAGAAGTTAGTGCGTACGATAGACAGACGATTGATTATGTCGACCGACCGGATTCACTAATTTGTAAATTCATAAGTGAACAAAGACATCGGTATAGTCACACTTATACACAATTCTGTGCGGAAATATAAACTATGAGTGCGTACGGGACTTGAAATCTCAACTGACGCGCACATAATAATATACTAATTAACATTTAAAGTAGAACAGTGAGTGTCACCTCAAACATTCTCACATCAAAACGTATCACCATGTTGAACAATTAGTTGAATAAACTATACCAAACAATTAAGCACGCAGTACGCGATACACCCAAAATAGACGGCACAGTTAACCATGTACACAAATATGGCAAACTTTCAGAACAATTCAAGTTAATGACAACATTAACACCTCACTATTTGAACTCCGGACACTCGACATCAGCGGGTTACCACAATACCATACACATGACGGGAGTGGAGATTTAGTGGAGTGAAGTGAAATTATCAGTGCTCTGCGTAACAGTGATTATGATCTTCGACGAATCATCTAGAAAGTGTCTTCTCACGACGACGGAATTGGATAAACACTCTCAAAGATAAGCTTTATGTCTACTTAATCTTAGTAGTATATACTACACTACTGTTCTGTTGCCTCTTTTCAAAGAACTAACCCCAAGAGAATAATTACATATGAGTCATATGAATCATAAAATCTATAAAATAACACTAACGTAATTCGTTATCTGAGAAATAATGAACGCATTTTAGGTAGGAATAAGTATAATTGTTGATTGTTTATTATTCGTGTATGTTTTATATATGTGCATTATTTACTGCATTTGAATGTACCATGTGTTTATGTTTCAGGAAACATCGTATAAATTGAATAATTGTATTTATATCATGTGCTTTAATATGTATGTAATTTGCAGGATATAGTTACTTACTTCAGTAAGATGTGTAATAAATAAGTAGTTAATTTACAGTATTCATGCGTTCATTATTGAAATTTCACCTTTGTTATTGATGTATTTTCATTCTAAGTATTACACTAAAAATCTCATAACTTATGCTAAACATCAATGGATACAATAAACTCGACCATTGAAACGTCTGATTAATAGACTCATAAAATCGTATTTAATCAGACACTGTGTTGAGTCAAATCTGACGAATAGAAATAATTTTAGATATATCAATTTTAACGTATTACATAAATCTTTAATTATATGATTCATAATTGTTGAGTAATTAATCCGCGCAGATAATTAGCACAGATTAATATTCACTAGATGTAAATGGTTTACACAATTAATTACCACAGATGTAAATTATATTTACACCACTAAATGTAAATGGCTGCACAACGCTTGGCATTAAATGTAAATGGCATCCAGCTTTAGGGCGAGATACATATGAGAAAGTGATAAACTCACATAAAATACCACTAGTCCCATTTACTAAATGTAAATCATTTATATCACGATTAGCATAATAAATAAACCCCATTTATGCTAACTATAAACTGTATCCCCGTAATGACGGAGCGGAGCCAGTTTCTGAAAAGGTAACTCTCGTGGAATCTTGCTGATTGGCTTGTGTCCTGTCCGAGTATTACAAACAAGTATGGGTCTGTAGATGGAGTACTTTTATTACTCGTGATTCGCCTTACCAGTTCACCATAGGCCTATATTTTTTTTTATATTACGTCCATTCAAAATTGTATTCGATCACAATATACACTAAAAATATATGTTATCGATACAGACTGTCGCCAATACAGTAGAATTGAAAAAGCCGAATTGTGACAGTATGTGAATATTTAAAAAATGGAGGAACAATCTAATTAACAAAGCGTAAGAAGCAAGAGATGAAAGCACACAGCTTTCAGTAATATTGCCTTTCAGTAGTAATGTGCAAAAGAAAAATGTAAAAAAAATGGATTCAGTTTTCATTTTGTTGCTACACTTGCCATGAAATGTGCCAGTCGCACGAACCTGATCAAGATACTACAATTTACATGTGTGATAGCTGTTATGGAAGAGACAATGATAGGGGTTTCCATTGTCTTCATTTTCCATTGTTTTCCAGTTTTTTAAATCCGTCCTACGTGTAATTAATGGCATTAAAGCAATTACTTTATACGCGCAGTTTGATTTTATGGCACAAAGTGGCTACTCTAAACTGGAAACTTTATATGATGATAATAGTTCTACTTATCATGATATTAAAAATCCATTGTCACCATATTAAGAATCCATATCACCCTATTAAAGATCGGTGTTTTGTTACTAAAGGTCCACTGAGGCTTTTAGAAATTAATAAAAAAATCTGTGTAACTTTGCTATAGGAAACCTTTGGTAGTTCCTTCCATATTTAAGACAAAACATTAATATTCCCGATTTAATTTTTATTTTTTTCTTAAGAATGTCATACAGAATGAAATCTTCAATAATCCAAGAAGTATCACCATATTAGGAACCTTTACCCTATCACGACGGAGACCGAGAAAACATAGCAAGAAGTGATAAGAACATCAGAGACTGAAGAGGAGGGATCGGAGGCGGACGTGGGGTGAACTGAGCAGGACACAACGAAATGGACAGAGATATGGCGGACATCGAATTGAAATTCACTAACACCTGTAAATATAGGCGTGAATATAAAATAAAAATAAGAAAGCATAAAAATTTCATTAACAGATTAGAACACAAAATTTGAAAAACCCCAGAAATTTAAACGTGTTGTTTAGGATACGTTAAAAAAAGGGTTTGAATGCTATGGGCATTATCTGCAAAGTAAACTACACGACTATACGATAAGAACATTCGTATCGGTCGTTGTATATTAAGGAATCCCCAACCCACATTCAGAGTAATATTATGAATATATATTAAATAACATTGTGATTGGTATTACCAAACTATTCAGAATAGTACTTAGGTTATGTTACTCACGTAGGTTACATTCATACTCACGTGTACTTCCGTTGTCCAAAATTTATGTATAGCTTCTGCATACTGATAGACACTATTTATTAAGTGTACTGGAGTGTTCTGTATAAATGTACTTTACATTGATAGGTAAACATAGTTTGTTCTACAAGATTCCAGGATAAGGGCCTAGAATTTTTCGGCTCATCTAGTAAGTGACAAAGGCTTGTGAATGACGTCATTACCAACCTACATAAAACGGTAGGAAACTGAGAAGTCAGTCAGTATGTATTCATTGTAAGTTCGTTTAAGTGAGATATACATTCTGTGTGTGTGTGTGTGTGTGTGTGTGTGTGTGAATATTAGGTAATTATGACATTTCTAGTCAATGCTGGTATGAAGTGAAATTTTTTTTTCTATTTTTATATGTTATATAGACACGCGAAAAATAATTTTAAACGGCGGTCGAAGCTATTTACGAAGAAAAAAATAATAATTACTCCCATAAGCACGCATGGAAAGGTGAAGGAGCGCCATATTAACTGTGGCAAATGACATTTAACCTACCTTGCTTACACAGTCGTTTATATCCGATAACGGCTTCACTGATATCAATGTGTACTATTTTTCGAATTGTTTCACTATAGTTTTGGATCACGAAAATCACAATTCACAATAGCACCACTAACCTTTTACTTCTGAACATATTTTACTTTAATTAACGTGTTGTGTAGTCTGACGCCAAAAACTCGAGAATTTATGAAGAAGGTCGGTGATAAGGCTGACGCCTGATTGGTCGAAACAAAAAAATAGCGCGTTAATAAACAACGCCCTAACACTATTCATTCGCGTGGTTTCCCCCGACCTACAAGTGTAGCGGTAATTATTTTGTGAATTTCAGTGTTTTCGTTTGTGTTATTATGTTGTGTTTCGCGCGTGTGTGTGTAATATATTTTTTTCTATTGTTCTGTGTAATATAAACAAGGGAAAAATAATTTTAAACGGCGGTCGAACCTATTTACGAAGAAAAAAAAATAAAGTAATTACTCCCATAAGACGCCAAAAAACGCCATATTAACTGTGACAAATGACATTTAACCTCTCTCTCTCTCTCAAGCACAGGTATGCCTTCATTTGCTAGAGCGCAGAGATTAGATGTTAGACAAATGATATACGTAACGTATGAATATACTGTATATATATATATATATATATATATATATATATATATACACTACTTGGAGTCGTAGAGTTATTAATGACTTGAGAATTGTGTAATAAGGTCTGAGCAGTAGCGGATTTAAAGGTATGCGGAGTATGCGCTCGCATAGGGCCCCGCTATAAAGGGGGGCCCCTTTATAACTGGATTTTTGAATGAATAAATCTATAAAAAATTGTACGTTACTTTTTTTTTTATATATGACAAACGTGAAAGAAGAATAAATTATATCGATTCCATGAGGCCATGACAACATGTAACATGTAGGGTAGAGACCACAGTCGTCGCCACCTCTGTAGTTATCGCCACCTGTGGGCATTTCGTTAATTAAAAAAATATCGAATAGTGTTAGAAACTCGAAAGTTTCACAAGTTTGTTCGGTGGCGGTAACTGTGTTATCGATAGTTATCGCCATATGTACGACAATAGCAAAAACTTAAAATGTAAATACGTAAAAATTGGTGGCCATAACTGTGTTATCGAATAGACCAATTATTCAGTTCTGGCCATATGTACGACAATAGTAAAAACTTAAAATGTAAATACGTTACTTAATTATAGTATTTATGTACAGTAAAATGTTAAATATATATGCTAAATAAAATTTATTTTCTACAAGAAATATATTTTTTTCTTTATTAGGTATGTATTTCTTAACACCTAAAAACATATGGCGATAACTGCCATCACACCTAAATTTTTCCTGTCCAGGAACTAAAATGCGGCGTTCACGCATTTTAGTACCTCTTACGTCGTAAAGGTGATGTTGCATCCCTCTACGTCAATACTTGCAATCAACGGGAAGTTCGCACGATTAGCATCAAATTTTGTTTCGTGAAGTTGGAACACTGGTTTCAGTAGAATATGCACTGTTCATCAACCGTTGCGCGTGTGGCAGCACTGATAAAATTTGTGCGCCTGGCAGCAACAGTTAAAACTTCAACATAACCTAGTTAGTGTGAAATTGAGCGAGTGCATTGTGTAGTAATTGAACTGTTTTATAAATTTTGATTGTTTAATCTACCTAAAACCATAATAATGAAACGGAATTATTGCTCAGGAAGTGAGAAGAAGAAAAGACAGAAAATAAAACACGAATTAGAAATTAAGCAAAAAGACAATTTGTTTGTGTTTTTAAAACCTAGAAATGACGAGGCATCTGACGAGGCAACTGGCAATAATGACAAGGCACCTTCTTCGTCTTTACATCTAGAAACCACCGTAGAGCAAATTACGGTTAGTGAAGAGTGTGAAGATATTTCAGGTAGGCCTAAGCAAGGTTCAGAAAATAACGAAAGTAAAAGTAATGAACATGAACTAATTTACAACATCGACAAAAGTCAATTGAATGATAATTTACCTTGTGTACAGCCAGTTAGCTTAAATCAAACTAGGCCTACAGAACACAATGCCGATGATGCGACTGATGGTAATGATTTTCTTGTTGCATGCCCTACCTCAGTAGAACATGTGCCAATCCCATACCCGTACCCGCAAAATATAGCATCATTGTGACCACGGCATCTAACTCAAGATGTGGTTGAATATTACCTTATAAACAAACCGAAAAGTGTTGGGAATTTAAAAAATGTAAAAAAACAATACATGGATAAAGGAAAACAATATTATAGAAATTTAAATGAGAGCCATTTTTATCGGGTGAAAAAAAATGGAGCCAAAGAACGAAGAGAATGGTTAATATTCTCTGAAACCTCAAAATGTGCGTATTGTTATGTGTGCAAGTTATTTCCAGACCCAGAAAAAGATAAAAATTCCTTTGTTGACGGTTTTTCAAACTGGGCATGTGCCAGCAGGCTACTGGAAGAACATGAATGTTCCAAAATGCATGCTACGGCAATGTTTACTTTTATTAAGAGAAGTAATTCAAAGAACAGAATTGATACTAACCTGGCGACACAAATTGATAAAGAGTGCATGTATTGGAGACAAATATTGCACAGAGTAGTAGCAACTGTTAAGCTATTAGCAAAGTTAGGCCTTCCGTTTAGAGGCATAAAGAACTGAGTTATCAAAAAGACAGGGTAATTTTTTTACGTGCTTAGAATACTTAGCAGAATTTGATAAATTTCTTAAAAATCACATAGATAAGTATCAGCACTGTGGTTCAGGCAGAACTAATTACTTATCCCACCAAACTTATGACGAATTTTTAGTTCTTATGGCAAATCAAGTTCAGAACAGCTTTGTTAAAGAAATAAAATACAGTATTTATTTCTCTATTGTAGTAGATTCGACACCAGACGTAAGTCACACAGATCAACTTACAGTAATTTTAAGATATGTAAACAATAAAGGCGAGATAGTTGAGCGTTTTATATGCTTCACACCAATAAAATGTCACAAATCTGAGCATCTAGAACGAACCGTTTTACAGAAAATTGAAGATTTGGGATTAGAAATAAAAATTTGCCGTGGGCAGAGCTTTGATACAACAGCTAACATGGCTGGCCAATAAATACACTGGCTTGCAAGCGAGGATAAAGGAACATAGCCCTACAGCTCTTTATGTTCCGTGCTCCAGCCATTCGCTAAATTTAGTCGGGAACAGTGCTGCAGAATGTTGTCAAGGTGCAATACAGTATTTTGATTTTTTTTCAGAAGATCGACACATTTTTTTCAGGATCAACACACAGATGGCAAGTTCTTACGCAGCTTCTAGAAAGTAAAAGTGAGGGTATTAAGAAACGAAAAACAGTTAAAAAAATCTGTGATACTCGATGGTCCGCTCGAGCGGACGCAGTTGTTGCTTTAAAAGAGAGTTACAATGACATAAAGAATGCTCTTCTTAAAATTTCTGGAGATTCGGGTGAAAAACCAGCTACGAGACATGAAGCAAAATCACTAGCTAATCACTTTGAAAAATACGATAATGCAGTTTTAACCATTTTTTGGAATCGCTTGCTGCAACGAATTAATAGAGTAAGCAAATCTCTGCAAGCCAAACATGGAACTGTAGTGTCAGCTATAAACCAATTAAGTGCTCTCACAGCATTTATTGTTAAGGTCAAAAACGACTTTAAATATGTAGAAAAACAGGCTTTACTTTTAACTGACGGAGCAGTCAATGAAGATGAAGAAATCAACAAAAAACGAGTCTCAAAAAGAAAATCATTTTTTGATGAAGACACCAGCAATGACAGTGTTGGAAGGCTCTCAGAAGTTTATTGTTGAAACTTATAACAGTATATGCGACCAGCTTGTTGTCCAACTTCAGAGGAGATCAGAAGCCTTAAAAAACATATTTGATTTATTTAAATGTATCTTACCTGACTCTGATGAATACAGTGATACTGACCCAGCATCTACCGATATTGAGAAACTAATTGAAATGTACTCTGATAATATAGACGCAAACTATTTTGAAGACGAACTTCGTCACTTTTTGTATTTAGTGAAAGAAGATGATAAGTCAAAGTCAAAGTGTGATATGAAGGAAAAGAAACAACAGGAAGAAAAAAACGAAACAAACACCAAGAAAAGTCCTTATCAAGTGATAGTAAGGAAGAAGAAGAGACTGAAAGTAAACCAAAATGGTTTAAATCACCTGTAGATTTATACAGAATTATAAATAATGGTTTAAGTGCAACGTTTCCTAATGTCAAAACTATTCTACAGATCTTCATGACACTTCCGATTTCAAATGCGTCAGGAGAACGTTCCTTCAGTGGTTTGAAAAGAGTAAAAACATTTTTTAGATCATCTTTAAGCCAAGAACACTTAAGTAGCTTAGCAATTTTATATATAGAAAATGAGGCTTTGAAAGAAATAAATTATGACAAATTGACAGACAATTTTGTAAGAAATAAAGCTAGAAAAAAGTTCATTTAACTTAGGGTAAAAATCAAATAAAACATACTTGTTTAAAATTGTTAAAGTTTGAGATTTGTGTTTTAAAATAAACAATTTGATAATTCAGTAAACTGTGTGTCTAAAGCCTTGTGTATTATTTGAATCTATTACTTCGATTTAAATTAAGTGCCTTAGATCCTTTTTTTACAATCTTTAATTATTTTTGTACTTTCTTATATATAGGCCAAGAAAATACTTTTATTTTTCTACAGTTCTTATTTTCACAGACTATAAATAAAACTGAACAATTAATTGTACTGTAAATTTGTTGTGACATATTTAGTTTTTCGTTTTTGACTAGCGGGCCCCCAAAATGCTCAGCGCACAGGGCCCCTCACAATGTAAATCCGCCTCTGGGTCTGAGGGGCGAAGCCCCGAAGACGGGCGGTCTAGGCATTGTCTAGTTACGCGCGCGTGAATAGACTCTGTGAGGCCCGGCGACGGGCCGAGCGGCACCAGAGGTGCCGTTGGACATTAAAGCATTGAGTTCTGTTTCAAAAAGAGGGATGTTTAATTTTGTTGCGGCCGTAGGCCGCCCAAGCATGTGTGTATAAGCGTGTATTTCATAACCGTACATAACCGCGTGTAATTTGGTGCGTAAACTTGATGAACTGCAGTGATAGGTAATCCGCGCATGACGTCATAACTCGTCATTCGCTGTGCATTAGTGCGCCGTCGCCCAACTGCGGTGATCCCACTAACTACTCAGTTAATATGGCGCTCATTCTCTTTTCCATGTGTGCTTATGGGAGTAATTATTATTTTTTCCTTCGTAAATAGCTTCGACGGCCGTTTAAAATTATTTTTCGCTTGTTTATATAACATAGAAGAATAGAAAAAAAATATTTCACTTCCATACCAACATTGACTAGAAATGTCATAATTACCGAATATTATATTTGTGTTATTGTTTTGTATAAATTATGATTGTGCCAATAATCGATATCAGAGTTGTGAATCGAAATTTGTATTTTCTGTGATATACATTTTATTTATGAAAAATTATTTGTGATAAAGGTAAATAAACAGGGTGTTGACAGTGATACGAGTGTTTTTATTTCGATCGTTTCCTACAGGACGACACGGTCGTAATTCTCGAGTCCTGTTAAACTGTTTATTATGAATTTTGTGAACTGGTAAGTCACAAAAGTCTAGAGGCTGTTCCAAACAGATTTCTCGTCCAAAAGACGAAAATATAATTAGTGCTATTTTTTCGTAATTCAAGAAAACAAAGCGCAAAACATTCGAAAATCTGACCAATCTACCCCCCCCCACACATACATATAAAATATCATATAATCATATTAACATTAGCACCATCTTATTGTCGTAATTAGAAACTTTTTTGATTCGACATTCGTACTCGTATTCGTACGTTCTGATTCTGTAACTTCTTCCACTATTCTATGGATTAAAACAGAATTCCGCTATTAAAATGAATGAAACTGACATTAAAACACTTTATATGACTTGGTTCACAACAGTTACACAAGATGGTAGTCTAGATAAAGCGATAAGGGAAACAAATAACCTGGGAAGAAAGTCAATAGCATTGCTGAACAACATATTGTGGGACCAACAAATATCAAAACAAAATAAACATCGTATATACAATACAATCGTGAAACCAATTACGTCATACGGGTGTGAAATATGGCCAATAATACAAAAAACAAAAAAGTTGTTAGAAGCTAGTGAAATGGATTATTGGCGAAGAGCGGCAGGGAGGTCAAAACTGGAAAAAGTAAGAAACGTCAGAATCCGGGAGATAATGGGGGTACAGTACTCTATTGTCGACGACATAAAAACAAAACAGCTAAGATGGTTTGGGCATGTGCAAAGAATGCCGGATAATCGACTCCCCAAGCAAATTTTGAGATGGACACAGTACGGTCGTAGGCGAAGAGGAAGACCTAGGTTGAGTTGGAGAGAAGGCATCAACCGGACAGTGAGAGACCGGGAATTGGAAGAAGAATCTTGGTTAGATCGAGACCAATGGAGACTAGGGATCGGAAGACGTAGGATAACGTTATGAACCGATATATGTATATATATATATATATATATGTGTGACTTGGTTCCTTGAAAATGGAAACCTTTAGTGGCGAATCAAAGGAACCATCGAATTCCTTACCATAAAAAGTGTAAGACAGATAGACGGGCAGACAATGAAAGGGGGAGAGAGAGCGACAGGGAGAAAGAGAACAGTAGAACAATTCTAACAACTATAACTCACTAATCTTGCAGTTGATATAATAATAAGTACCGCCACATTTTGGCTATCGTTTGACAGCAATCACGGAATAGACGACAGACAATACTGCGCTGTGGCACAATAACTTTACGTAATAATACGCAGAGGCGTAGCTAGAGGGGGAGCCAAGAGGGCAGCCGCCCCGGGCGGCATAGCTAGGAGGGCGCAAAGTGAGCACAGACTTGAAAAAGTTTCAGTTTATAAAACTACAAACAACTTGTTTCTTTGATATTATATATCCTTTCATAAAAGAAGTATAACCACCTAGCTTGTCTGGTTTATACTTGGTCAAGCGAGATATCTCAGTCCTTCCGAGGTATAATGGTGAATAGAGGAACATGTCAGTTACAGAAAAAGACAGCCATTTTACTGAAGATGAAGCTGGACGATCCTTAAACAAGTATTGATTGGTGTGATAAAAGCTTGCAAAATGGCAAACCCTGTCAACTGATCTCATTTGGATTCAGTCTCTCTTAAATCTGGGTGTATATCGTATCTTTCGCCTACTATTCAAAATCAAATAAGCCTGTTAGGAGAAAGAGTGCGCAAATATATTATTACTGCATGTAAGAAGGCGAAGTACTTTAGTATTATATTTGACACAACACCAGATGCTGCACATGTACAACAAATGTCGCAGATTATAAGATTTGTTGAATTTAAAAGCAATTCTGTTGATGTCAAAGAAGCCTTCATAGATTTTATTCCTTTAGAAGTGAAAAAAGCTGGGGGATTACAGAAGCTGTTACAAGTAAACTTGAGAGAGATGGATTGAATCTTAGCAATTCCAGAAGTCAGTCGTATGAACAATCAAGCTACAGTGCCTGGTATCCATTCAGGAGTTCAGAAGAGAATATTAGATTTGAATCCACTAGCTGTGTTTGTTCCGTGTGATAACCATTCACTTAACTTTGTTGGTGTTCACGCAGGTTATGTAAATGATCAGGCAGTGACATTTTTTGGGGACAGTAGAACGTCTACTCATCATCTTCTCCTGTTCCACTCATAGATGGAGCGTTTTTAAAGACATCGTAAATATTACTCTAAAAAAACATTGTGATACCAGATGGAGTTCAAAAGCAGGTGTAACATCCACTCAGCTGGATGAAGTGATCGCTGCACTGGAGAAACTGAGGAATACACAGACTGAAACAATTGATACGAGGGAAGATGTAGCATTAATAATTAATGCGATAGAAAACTTTAATTTTGTGACCTTGCTCTTTTCCTGGAGATATAGTCTTTCTTTTAAGGAGAAAATCCAGAAAATCTTGCACACCAAAGAAATAAGCTTTATTCAAGCATTGACACTTCTGGATACGCTATCGGACAAGTTAAATGTTTGGAGGAATGAGCTGTGTGACAATCTCATTACTAAGGCAGAGCAGGTAAGTAATGAATGGGATGTCATTATCACAAAAAGGATAAGAAGGAAGCGCACGATGCCAGGGGAGTATGCAGACAATTCTGCATTAACCGTTTGGCAAGAAATGCGACATTGTCCAATCGAAATTTTGGACAAACTGCCAGCTGAAATTTCAAGCCGTTTGTCGAACATAAAAAAGTTAGAAAAACGCTTTGGGTTCCTCTGTAAATTTGAGGCGTACATAAATGTTGGGTCTATACATTTTAAGGTACAGATTTTCCAAATCAACACTAAGTGCACAGTGGTTGCAAAATTGTATCCACATGACCTTAATAGTGAAGAATTGTTCTGTGACTTGAAAGACGTCATACATAAAAAGGGCAAACGTTAACGGAGAAGAATTGGACTTTACACCTCAGGGACTACTATAATACATTTTCTTCAATAGGATTTTTCTACAAACACTTGAAAAATTTTTTATTTCTTTACCAGCGTCTGTGTGTTTTCTTTAAAAGATCGTTTAGTAAACTTAAATTGATTACATCGTACCTACGATCAACAATATCTCAAAACAGGTTACCAAATCTAGCGATACTCTTAATTGAAAACTCTTCGTTGCTTCGTCTTTAGATTTCAGTGATTTAATAACCGATTTTGCAGCAATTAAGACCAGGAAAGTTACATTTTAAATGTCTCGTTTTAAAAATTCATTAAATATTAAAAGTAAATATGAATTGTTTATTAATAGAAGACGGAACCATTAACCTGTAATGGGAAGTGATTTATTTTATTACTATTAATGTAGTTCTTTGTTTAATTCAATGTTGGTTTAGGATATTGTTTTGACTATGCACTTTAGACCTACAAGGAATTTGCATGTTTATTAAAACATTTTTGTTATAATTTTTTTTTATATTACTACATTTTTTATACTCTACTTTGTTACTAATAAATGTATACAAACTGAATACCGGTAATATTATAATATGTAATTTCTTAATTTTGACTTAACAAAAAATATTCTTAAGACGTTTGCTGGACGTAGTTTCATACAAAAATCTACACATTTATATTTACTAAGTACTTTGTTCACTGGATGCGCCCTTAGTTTTGCTCTTTTGTCCCCTTTTAATTGTGAAGGCGAGGCAGCCGACGATCTCCTTGCCCCAGGCGCCAAAAAGCCTAGCTACGCCGCTGATAATACGTAATAATTAACACAGTATGCAATAGTAGTATACAGCAGTAGTAGCGAGAGAGGGTCTCGTGTTGTGAAGGCCAAACAGTCCAGTCATCAACCTCGCACTCCGTCCTAGTAATTCTTATTTTTCTTTTTACGTTCGTTCGTTTACGACGGTGTGTTCGTTTTTTTCCTTTCGTTATTCTCCTCCGTCTTGTTCTTCTCTCCTCCAATCCACACGAGCATTCGCACATCTCTTTCTTGGAAACTTTATGTATACACTGTATATTGTTACCGGATTATCACTACGTGCTGTATGAATGTGCGCGCGCGACTGGAAAGTTTTTTTCATTGCCGTTTGTAATCGTTTACGAAACCTACTACAGTTAATAATGACTTCCAATATTTCGCACAACCAAACCGTTCGTTTTGCAAGGCAATATCCATCAACTAATATAATTAATGACGACATTTTTGTTACAAGCGAGTTGGTAATGAAAAACAGCAGGAATAGTAATAATAATAATAAAGCGGGTAAGAAAAATAAGTTTTTAAGAACTTAAGTATTTGTTCAGAAATTTAAGTCTTGAAATTAAGGGATAAACATGTAAAATTGTACAATATTTACCTTAATCTGCTTCTGTTAATAATCTAACTTACACAAAATGTATGTAAAGATTATGAATGGCTTTGCCTTCAAACTGTTCAACGATGCGTTGCTATTTATTTTTCATAATACTAAATTATACAAATATTCACTGTAAATTGTTTTATTCACTCGACAAAATAAAAAAAAAGCAACAACAAAGACGTGACATCTTGCATCCACGAATAGAATGCGTTTTGTCTCAATATAATATAAATCTCGGGTATACTGATAGCTCCACAAACAGTTTGATGATTGTGGATTGACAATGGAGCCGATTCCTTTATATGTTTTTTAAAAGTTACAAGATTGAAAGTAGAAAACATCATAATTATTTTGATTACTGTTTCGTTGGAAAATCGTCCTTAATTTAAAACTATTTTACTTTTACACGACAACAAAAATAAAACATATTCTTAATTCTTCAAAAAGAGTTAAAGAATAATAGGCTACTATTATAAGTATATATGTCACATACTTAAAGTGCAGATACAAAATAGTGAAAAATATTATAGACACGAACTTGTATACATACGAGTACATATGACGAATACACTTTGTAAGGGTGTTACGTAAAAAACACGAAGAATTCTTGTAGACGATGATTACTGAAAACCGTTAACGTCTCTTTTACGGTATTTAATTATAGTAAAAATATTAGTTACAAAATCGGGCACTGATCATGCCACCCTAATATCAAATCTATTATACATATAATTTCTGAATAACATGTTATTCCAGTAACCTACAACTCATTTATATCACTCGATGCAGTTATTCGAGTTGGATGCTGCTTTCAACTTTCTAAAAGTCAGTAATGAAATAATGTATAATTATATATTTTTAAGTGCGAGCCTGTTACTTCACGAGAATACAAATGAAGACCTATAAAGGCTGTTCGATAGATACCTATGTGCTAAAACTATATAAGTAACTATAACATATAAAATCGTAGCTAATTAATTTATCGGGTTTATTCGAATATCCTACGACTGGTTGGGGGGGGGGGGGTAAAACATACAAAAAATTTCGATTATAATTTACTTACGTCTGACAGTATAGAAATCAAATCAGACAAAATGCTTCTAAAGATTATGAAAAAATCTACCTTTAAAGTATCAAAAATGCATAACCAAGTTGTTTGTTTCTCATTTCGTCTTAAATGCCACGCACTACACACTGTTACATTACATTTACTGATCAAACATTCAAACAGAAACGAAAACTTGAAACGAAACCATCCAGCCAACTTATGTACAAGAACAAACATGATTTGCCTTAACCCAGACCTCGTAGCTTCCACAAAAGCGGTCTCTGGTGACCGTTACGGGACTAACTGCTGGTTTACCGCAGAGTCGATCACTGCATACACTTCTTGGAAATAATAACAGTTTTCAAGACGTAAACACAAGCTATATGAGAGTAACCCTGCTTCAAAATCTAAACTAAATCCACGAAAGCAAAAGTATTGTTTCATCATTTCAATAACTTTAAATGATAAAAGTTTTACCGTGAGTGTATGGTTCCACTTAAAACTAGCTCGAATAAATTTTTTTTTATTATCCTTAAACCTTAATTAGCCGACTGGTTTTATATTCACCTAGGTTCTGTAGTCTAGGTTTATACGCTTGTATTCATGCATGTGACTGTAAATGGAACAACGAGGCTATGGCGTACTTATTACTTCGAGATTTTTTTTTGAATTTTGGACATGTCGAGGGAGTAACACCAGCAATTAAAGCCCATCAAAAGTGACACATGTTAGCGTTCTTCAAGGGGGAGCGACAAAAGGAACAAACCTTTCCTTTCCACAACAAGAAAGCCGTTAAGGGACAATACGCGATACGACACATGTTGCAACGAACTGGACCATGCGTGGGAGCACTTAGCTCTACAATTATAACAAAGGAACGTTACCCTTGCAACCGTCCAGTAGCAAGAAAAACAGAAAACCATCGCTAAGAGCACTGTTCCAAGCATGTGTGCGACTTACAGAAGAACAATAGCTGAGCACAGACAATGTAAAATGAGATGAAGAGGCACACTACGATGAACACATATGTTTGCCACCCGTAAGTTCGTCAGAGGAAGTCGATAGTGTCTTAACAATACGATAATTCGACACGCTACACCAAAAGGGCAGATGTGACTGTAGGAGCCAGGCCTTGGTGAAGATTCCAAGAAGGAGGCAACGTCCTGATGACAACAACTCGTAGAGTCCACGTGGACCACGTAAGACTCAAGTAAAGATGCCAACCAGCCAATTAGAAAAGAGAATTCGAAGGGAAGTGACTGACGGGGATGGTGGTGACAGAAGCCGACGACCAGAGAGCGAATCCCATGGAAGAACATCCCTCTCCAAACGACACTAGGTGGAGAATTCTCCAGAATCACTGACTTTAGACAAGAGGACATAGGGAGGTCCTAATAACTGTCCTATCAGAGATATTTTGGTGGGAAAGAGAAGCGTTCGTGGATGTAACAAGAGTGGGAAAAACGAAGGAAATAAAAACTGAATGCACGAGAGGACGCGCGCTCAGTTGTACTAAATTTTTGGCTCAGTCGTATTAATATTTTATCTCAGTTGTATTAAATTTTACTCTCAGTCTTATGGAATTTTTTGCTCAGTAGTTGCGAAATATTCACTCAGTTTTATTAAATTTCTAGATCAGTATTATTAAACTTTCTCAGTGATGTAAAGACTTTGTTCGGAGAATTATTAGAAGTAGTGTACGGAATCAATGGAAATTCGGAAATAAGACTCAAACCGTCAAGCCGAAACGGTAGTGTTCGCGACGATGAGCGAGTAACGGACTTTGTAAAAACCTTAAGCATCACGCTCATACGGTTAATACTGTCAGGAGTAATAATATACAGTGGTAACACACTTGAACTTTTCACCAACGAAATGAATCGGGTTATCTCATAATAAATTAGTGAGACTACGTTAGCTCGTAAAATAAAGTCAAGTGCTAAACGTTATATACGCCTAATAAACTTGAAAGAAGTCCGTGACCATATCGAACTGATAATCGCATAAATAGACTAACGCGAAACAACCAGTCGATGAAAACCCTAGTACGAGTACCGCGACTTGAACTGTGACGATTTCATAGAACTTATAACGAGTGTCGCGAAGTGCGGACCAGTGTTCCGGAAAATGTACGAATCATAATAAAAGTGCGAGTTACGAGTGTCCCATGGATTAACATCAACCGTCAGCAAACGGACCCTGGTGGACATAGGATGGGAGCGAGACACTACTACGCCATGAGTAACGTACATTCGTTAACTGATAGCACTGCAACGGGCGTGGCGTTTGTTTCAGGTAAGTCGGCTGTGTAGATGAGAAAGAGTATAGAAGTCCAAGGACGGTGCCTTGAGGAACACCTGATTCAACAGAGTTGTAGGTGGATCTTGAACCATACTAATAATTTGAAAAAAAAACAATGTCTCTTAACACCCTTTGCAAATTCTGGACCGTTTTCAAGAGGTTTACATGCTACGTTTCGAAAAAGAAAACCTCTACGTACTGCACACACTGTTATCAGTTATACACATTTTTGAAAAGTTTATAGATACGGGCCTGTAGGCATCTATAGAAACATACATAAACTTAAAAGCTGAAAACAAATGTTTTGCCATTTGGAGATTATGGTTATAAATTTGAGTAAATTTAAAATGCAGTAGTTCGGACATTTTCTGCTTTACAATAGGTGTTTTCTGTTAAAAAAAAAGAAATAAGAGTAATCTGGGTTTCCGTAATTTTTCTGATAATTGAAAAATTACCTATTGTCGAAATTTCCCCAATAGCCTAATATTGTGTTTCGTGCAAAATAGCGAACGAGTTCTGCAGCTCAAAGAGCTTACTAGTTTCATATGTTTCCTGCTGGAAATTGTTTAGTCTACTGTCTGTACCTACAAATAGGACTACTATTAGGCTAAGATCAGTTACCGGTTGCAAAATATCATTGCGTAACAGCGAACAGGTGATGAGATCAGGGCTAGTCGCTGTCAAACGAAACCTTGCCCAATTAGTGTAAATCAGGATCAAAGCAGCGGTGCGTCCGTCTACTTTGTTCATCACTGCGTTTGCCAGCGCATTACTCGACCGGAAGTGCAGATCCATTAGCAAACTAACGACTTTATTAGACACGGTACAAACACGGTTTGGTACTCACTCGGTTTAACAGACAAATTTATTGACACAAAAGTCAGGAAAACGACGTGAAATACGTTTCTTCAACATCTCGTCTACCTCCTCCTTCTTCATATACATAAGCGGATCGAATCTGTTGCTAACTATTATATAATTTAGTATCTCACACGAACAAGCGGTTCCAATTAACACCGAGACAAATACCTCTGTTATTGTTGTTGTTGTTGTTGTTATTATTATTATTATCACAACAGGTATGAAGAAACGAATTTGCATGTCTCAAGGACAGGTTTTATTGGGTAGATAAAGAGAGATGCCTCATTTAAAATTCAGTGTTTTATTGCTTACTACATCACCCCCCCCCACACACACACACACAGCCGTCCGCGCGCGAAGGCGAAAAGTAATCAAACAATAAAAGTACGCGACAAATTAACAGGTGTCCTTGAAATAGACATGTTAAATTGTTAAAAAAAAGAGACAAGGATGACGTAATGGTAAAAGCGGCGGGAATAGACAGGGAAACGGTAGAACAGCTGTCGAAACATCACGGTATTGTTATCATCGTCATATTATTATTATGTAATTACTAATGCCCCGTGATTTAACATTATACAAATTAAAACGTCTACCATGACTTTCAAATGCCTGAGGCAAATAAAGTCATCGCACAACTTAGTAGATAATCCAAACAAATTGAAATACACTCAAAGCCATTGAACACATATAGTCTACCTAATGGACAACATTCAGTACACGAGACTTAGAATTATCCCATTGGAATTACACTTTGGTCGTTAAGTGGAAGACATTACATAGTTAATATAAACAGCTGATACGATAGTAATCACACAGAGAATTGATCAAGATCAATTCTCTTCATGTCGTTTCCATTTACCATATACCGTAGCTTATACTTACTGTTTCTTTGTGAAGGAACTATATAACTTCAAAGACTTGACAATTATTTTAAAAATTTATAACTACATACAAATATTATCATTTTAATGGTTTCATCACTTGAATATAATTAAATTTTAATAAAAGTCGTTTAAAATATGAATACGCATACGAAGTACGATACTTGAATACTTTTCTTAATGTTATCTATTCGATAAGAATTTCGTTATAATGTGAAATCAACATCTTCTGAAAGTTTATTTGATACATTACTTTCACTATCGGTGGCGTTACGTATTGTCTCTTGTTAATATTACCTGCATTGCTCTCCAGTACTGCATTTCCTAAACTGCAGAAGGGTTGTATCACGGCGTTTTAAATCAGTGGCGTATCTAGAATTTGGCTTGAGGGGGGTCCGAGGTCGGGTCGGCTTCATACAAAAGAAAAACTTGTTAAACTAATCAATATTACTATATTTGAAATCAGTCCCATCAAAGTAAACGGTAATAACACAATAAAAACACGCGTTATTGAAATATTGTTCACAAGCTTATTGACTGAATTGATTTTCCTGTACTTCAAACGTATACGCAAATGCTCTGTAATAAACCTGTTTGTATATATAACAAAAGGTACTAATACTATATTAGCGTACACAGCTGACAAAAAAAATAAAACAGCCTGAAAATAACGAGATTAAGAAAATTTTTCAACTTTTCACTTCCCTGGGGAGGGGGGGATTCCGGTCTCATTCGTCCCCCCCCCCCGTAAATACGCCCATGTTTTAAATGTTATACACCTCCTTACAAAAAAACGCCGAGTGACGCAATATTGAACAAATCCTATTTTACAGTAACCAGTACCTTGTCGACAAGTAGGAGCTACGCGCTAAGCTGGTAACAAAATAGTTTGTAACTCCGCGTAAACATATTACACAGAGAGCGTAATTATAACGGCAGAAAAGTTTAACGCTGCGCAGTGTAACCTTGTGTCTATAGGAGCGTACACAAGGTGTGAATCAAATACGCACAACGTGAAGTCTCCAGTTCACATGGAACGAGATCAAACGACGCACACACCCTGATGTTTACCATATCGCAGGAAAGATGTTTGGAAAGCGACCAGTTGGAAGCCTGTTCTAACGTGTGAAGAATCGAAATACGGACGAACACACGCACGAATACATACATTTCCATAAGTAGCTAAACACAGTAGGCCCGATCCTCCTTATCACCGATGCTAGATCGCATTGGTAGTGTACCCGAAACATTAACTGCTCGTCCACTTCGCATTGCTTTATTTTACCCGTCTTAATAAGTTCACAGCACGAATACTTGCTGCCAGTTACATAAACTGAAGGGTTTAAAAATTCTCGTATTAGAAACAGGAATTAGCAACAACCAGAAGGCAGTCGCCAGTGGTACGTTATTGCAGTAACGTTATCTGCCGTATAACCTGTGGACTTCATTCCGTTCGTCCTATAACGATCATCGAGAGACGGTGAGCCAGCATGTGCAAGGTACCAGTACCCGTACGGTCGCTGCGGACTTGGCAGAAACAACATAGAAATAAATTGCTCGATATTATATTTTGTATGAAGGAAATGAGGGAAAACTGTCAATACCCTACGTATGTAGGCTACAGAAACATGTACGAATGCAGGGAGCAGCGTAGTCGCTTGACATAACCAGGTAGGCCTATCTACCCGTGATTTATCAAATCATTTCGGACAAGTAAAAATATGCTGCAATATATATATATTTTTATACATCACAAATTATATAATTACTGCAAGAAAAATCGAGTTAGGTGTTAAAAAGAATATACAAAATTATACTACTTGCAGAAGAAACAAATTGAAAACATCACAAATTATATAATTACTGCAAGAAACAGCGAGTTAGGTGTTAAAAAGAATATACAAAATTATACTACTTGCAGAAGAAACAAATTGAAAATATCACAAATTATATAATTACTGCAAGAAACATCGAGTTAGGTGTTAAAAAGAATATACAAAATTATACTACTTGCAGAAGAAACAAATTGAAAACATCACAAATTATATAATTACTGCAAGAAACAGCGAGTTAGGTGTTAAAAAGAATATACAAAATTATACTACTTGCAGAAGAAACAAATTGAAAACATCACAAATTATATAATTACTGCAAGAAACAGCGAGTTAGGTGTTAAAAAGAATATACAAAATTATACTACTTGCAGAAGAAACAAATTGAAAACATCACAAATTATATAATTACTGCAAGAAACATCGAGTTAGGTGTTAAAAAGAATATACAAAATTATACTACTTGCAGAAGAAACAAATTGAAAACATCACAAATTATATAATTACTGCAAGAAACAGCGAGTTAGGTGTTAAAAAGAATATACAAAATTATACTACTTGCAGAAGAAACAAATTGAAAACATCACAAATTATATAATTACTGCAAGAAACAGCGAGTTAGGTGTTAAAAAGAATATACAAAATTATACTACTTGCAGAAGAAACAAATTGAAAACATCACAAATTATATAACTACTGCAAGAAACAGCGAGTTAGGTGTTAAAAAGAATATACAAAATTATACTACTTGCAGAAGAAACAAATTGAAAACATCACAAATTATATAATTACTGCAAGAAACATCGAGTTAGGTGTTAAAAAGAATATACAAAATTATGCTACTTGCAGAAGAAACAAATTGAAAACATCACAAATTATATAATTACTGCAAGAAACAGCGAGTTAGGTGTTAAAAAGAATATACAAAATTATACTACTTGCAGAAGAAACAAATTGAAAACATCACAAATTATATATATATATATATATATATATATATATATATATATGTGTGTGTGTGTGTGCGCGCGCGCGCGCGCTACAAATTTGATGATAATGGTTTGGTTCGATCGAAATACCTATTTTTTTTTTTAATGTAGGCCTACACATAAACAAAAAGTTAATTTTTGAATTCTTCATACGATAGTTATGACATTAAGGTAGCCCTAAATAACAGGCTAGCTTTCCGACCACCGGCCAGTTTGTTGTCTTAAATGTACGAGATAATCTTGTAAAGTAAAGAAATTGGTCAATCTCGTTCCACATCATTGTAAAAGCTCCTTAAAACTTATGTCCGAATATCCGAGCTTCTTTAAATTACGTAGTAATTTATCTTGTACCCAATATATTCTAATGTATCGTGTCTCTAATCTTTATAAAATAATTTCAAGTTATATATATTTATTTATTTTGTACGTAACTCTTGCAGGTCTCCTACATTATGAATAGTTCTTAAAATATTAAATACTTCTGCAGGTAATATGTATTATTATATTTTCACCTGACGTACATTTCACTGATTAAATCAATATCATCATTAATGGACTTGATTGGTTTATAAATGAATTAACAAATAATCGAACTGATTCGATTTCATTTTAAAAAATAATGAATAATCGAATTTAATATAAAAGAAAGAAATTACAGATTTAATTTGATTTATCTTATCGACTGTTTTAACGTTTATTAACATTAAGTAATGTTTATTTACTTAATCAGCTATTTTCACGGTTACATTGAAAATACTTTATGTTTATATTCAATATATTTTAATAAATATATAATTTTGAATAGATCGTCTTGTTTCATTTTATTTTAGTTTGTTTTTTTAATTAGCAAATTATTGTTACTGTGTTTGTAAATATTAAGATTTTCCCAGATATTCATTTCCTGACCTTTTCGTATGTTTTTAATTCATAGTTTGAATGTCGGAAAATTCATGTTTATGATTTATACAATGCGTGGCTAAATTATATTTGTAAATATTTGGTTTTAAAAATGGAATATCATTTATAAACCTCTGATGATACTGACTGAATCAGTGGAACGTCTGTCAAGTGAAAATATAATAATAAATTTTACTTGTAGAAGTATTTAATATTTGAAGAACTATTCATTATATGTGTGTGTGTATGTGTGTGTGTGTGTGTGTGTGTGTGTGTGTGTGTGTGTATGTGTGTGTGTGCGCGCGCGCGCCTACTAAGGAACATAACTACATTAAAAAAACGAATATTCGATGATATTTTCTAGCAACGACAAACCCGACTTCAGAACACTCACAAAATATGGTCGTTCTGGTCGTTCGTAGTTGACATTAGGAAACGTGTACTGGAATTAATTTTGCTCCCGTTGGTCTTAACAACCAGACAGTTAAACATGAAATCACACAGGGCACAGCTTAATTAATTAATGATGACGTTAGAGAATAAAAATCAATCCCGTTAATGAAACCCGGATGAATTAGTGCAGTCACAAAACTGGAGGGCCTACCATGGGAAAGACTTCCGTTTTAAAGAACAGAAAAGCGGAGAGTGTGGAAACGATATGTGTTAGAAGCCTAACACAAGAAGAATGCGTAGATTATTTAAAACGGCGGAAAACGTTCCTAACGGCACGTAACGTTAATTTCACGTTGTCATTAAAAAAAAAAAAGAAATTAATTCATGTCCTGCAGGAAAGAGTAAAAGCGACATCACAGTGTACTGTTGACTCGATGACCTCTCGACCAGTTACATTAACATAAACACAAACACGGAGCGAAATCTGTTTTGATTGTATTGAATGGTGGCCGAAAAGCAACAGGCGCTCAGCCAACAGAACGTGATAAGCCGGTGACCTACATCCTAAACGTGTAGAACGTACAGTACACACTGACTTCCTACCGTCCCCGTCGCGTCCATACCTTCTGTAATATCAAGTTTTCTTGTCTTTTTTCGTTCTTCTTTTTATTCTCCTTCTTCTTCTTCTTTTTCAGTCGTCAAGAATTAGTGTCAGCGTCTTTGAAACCACCTTGAAAAGTCAGGCGTCCTTGAGCCAATGTTATTACATCATTTAACATTCCAACACCCGAACGTACGTTTTAATGGACATTTCATTCCAACCCGATCTATCTGGCCTAGTGAACATCCTCGATTTCACTATTGAAACTCGATTGTAGATCGCGCGGTGTAGATCGTTCTGAATGATTTTACGCTTCCGAATGCGTGACGGAAACAGTGAATACAGGAAACAAAAAATATGCGTACCCCGTCACCCAAATCTTGGTTGACCTGTATGACGCGTATTTTCTATCGTACGTGTAAACGGTTATCATCTTTCCTGTAACACTGAGTTCCTGTTATCAGCGACTACTCGGTGAGAGTACATTTTTGTTACTTGTATTAGTTCTCTAACGAAATACCAAGAGTATTATGAATGATTATAAACTGAGACTTCAATTAATTACGAGTGAGTCATGTTTCACTTTTCTTAACGTGTTCATCAGTGCATAGTAGAGTTTTTAGTGTACGGGAGAATCAAGCCGCTCAAAATGTCAACAACTCTAAAGAGTATATTTCACTGGCCGTACGGATATTAGACAGACTTTAGGAGATCAAAGGAAATATTCCATCATACCTCTATTCTAGAATTAATTTCTGCATATTTATTTATTTTTGGACTAGATTTGAGCAAGACATCGAGACGAGACAGCGAACCAGGGCACTCCGGTATAGATAATATGTAGGAGGAAATACGCTGTCAGTGATTTGTTGTAGACGTTGATTACAATTATCAGTTTTCCTCAAGACCAACACAAGCCAAAATTTGGCATATCAAAAAAATTTCATAACGACAACATTTCCGAAGTGGTCACTGTTTCAATAACCTTGAATTGGTAGCACTCGTCGTGTTGGTCATACAGATAAAGTGTTTTATGCTTCCTCAGAAATGTATGTCGGATGCAAGGTCAGGTGACGGCACAATGGATACAGGAAACATGAATGCCCGCACCTCGTTCAGGAAGGAACCACCTCTTTGTTAGCGGAAACTTGTAAAAATGCTGAAATCAAAAAGCGACAGGAAATGGCTTTTAATTCTTCAACCTGCTGTGAGCCTGTAGAACCACACATAAACCACCTGGAACAAGTTCTGTTGAAAATTCTTGGAAGGAACAACCGTGCATCGACATTATGCTGCCCAAACAGCATCAAAATCTATGACCAGTTTCCTTGCAAAATCTATTATCATTCGAAAGCGAGGATCATTTCCTTAATTACTTAAGGAACGTTGGTCTCGCATCTGAAGTTATCTGAAATGTCTGTTATTATTATTTTTGTAGTCTTCAATGCCGTGAATAATCGAGTCCCCAAACAGAATAATAAGGCTTGATCACTAACAAAATTTTTTTATTTTATTTTCAAGAATATTTCATATTTTTCTTCCTTTTACAGTTTAAGTTTATAGAACAATTCTTCTCTTTTTGCTTCAGTCTTAGTTTATGTAATGTCTCTCAAAGTCGTTTTTCTTCCGCCGTGTTTATTTTACCCTGAAATTCGTTCTTAACGGAGAAAGTGTAGTGCGTCATAGGAATAGAATAATTGGTACTGATCTCCCTCTACACTCGTGTCATGCATAATCGATTCGTTAGATGTTATGCTATGTGTGGTGGTGTTAGCAAGATAACGAACGAATATTTTTGTTACTTTCAGAGTTCACAGGAACAACTCCGGAACAGGAAGAAAACTCAAGATAGGTACTAACTCTGTGGGCCCAAAAGTAGTTTCACACGTTAAAATCTTTTAAAACTACGAAAATTTCATTTGAAACAAACAAAACCATATGTGATAAAATAATGTTGAGTTCTCACAGATTTACATTACACTAGCCTATTAAAAACGTTGATGGATCGTTTTTCTCAAGAAGGTACTCACGTAAGATAAAAATTAATTGTCGGAGTTTTTGTTCTTTCAAATTTTGGATCACTGATTTTGTCTTCAGCTCCATATTTCGACATCTTCTTCTCCGATATGATCCTTAGATGTATATATGTTTTAGTGTAAAAAAATGTGAAATAACCCCAGTCCTGTAGACGATATCATGTGCAAAAGTAACGAACGTTGAACAGAAGACATAAACCAACGCGGTCAAATCCGAAAGAACAAAAAGTACAGAAGTCGACAACGTAACGTAATTTATGTAAAACTCTCTTAGATTTTCATATACCTATTGGTCATTCACCCCGTACTAAAAATTAGGAAAAAAAGTTTTTCAAGTTTTAATTATTTGTACTGAAGGAAATGAACATTTTCTTTCATTACCAATATAGCCAATTGATATTTATCTTTAGGGGACATGAACATAAGACTAATTTAAAAGATGGTAAGTACCGTACATAAAAAAACTCGCTTCTGTACCACCTTTCAGTTTCCAGATAGTGGCATGTGGTCTGAAAGCAGAGCATTTCCTTTCTTCCGCAGAAAGATTCTTATTCTACGTATGGGACTACGTCTGTATTACCTGTATTTGCCACCTCTATCTGTACTGTCAACGCTTTATTTTTACATGTACGTAAAATTAAGTTGAGGTGCCCGCTGCGTGCAGACACAGACCAACCAAAAACTGACACAAACACAGACTGAAGGCGACGTGGAGCGGGAGTGAATGGACCCGTATTTCACATATACACGTATTTCACAGCTGTATTTCACATGTACGAACGAAGGCAGGCGACCAGACGCCGGAGTAAATGAACCCTGTAGAACCAAGTTAAAGTGTAAAAAGATTTATCACATTTCATTAGACTGTCGACAAAAATACTTTAATATGGCTGCAACTAGAGACAGTCCTCTACGTACTGTCGAGTGAAAGATAACGTTGGAAAGCTCTCGACCTGTAAATGGATACACACACGCGCACCCGCGCACGCACAGACGTAAATCGGTCGGGCGTTCGTTTCCCGTAGACACCGCGACGGTTGTGAAGAAAAAAAACAAAACAAACATTTCGTAACCAGTCTCAACTAGTAGATAACTCTATGAAATGATATAACAAAAACGCTGTCTGATAGCGCCCAGAATGAGGTCTGACGAATTTAATAGCGTTTGTTACACAACTTCAGGCGCTATTCAGGACAGCGTGCGTGCGTATGTGATGCAAGATCGATCAAAAATTTTATATATGAACTTATTGCCGATCGCCACCGTGGATATATTTTCCTTCCGGGTGTACACCAATCACGGACAACGGATCTTTTAGTTCAAAATCGGAGGTTCAGTTGTTAAATGATAGGTGATATATAAAAACATCGGAACTTTGATTCATGTAGTTTATAACATGAGTTAAACAACTTAGCAAGTTCTACTGCTATGTATCAAAGGATCGACTCTGTAGCTTCAAATTACTGCCATAGAGGTTACAAAAGATAAAGGAAAGGCGAGATCTACGATTATTAAACGTGATAACGATTTTGACGAATTTATTTGAAATTAACAAGTGTAGGCTATATTCTGCACGAATAAAAAATATAATATGCATTTCCTTTATTATATCTTTTAAGAGTATTCCCTTCTTGACATGTATTTCCTTCTATTATATTCTTTGAAATTATTGGCCTATATAACTCCAGAAATTCTTAACTGCATAAACTGACAAAATTCAACCCAATAGAAAATAAGATTATTATTTAAACAATATAGAAATTCGTCACAGAAAATGAATCAAATAAAAAAAATCGTTTCTTGTAATTGTTGCATAAGAAACGTTTTACTGAATACAACGTAGTTACAGGAGCGCGAGTCACTTCCTACACCTGAGGTTCGGATATAATAAAGCATTAATTTTTGTAGTCGTGTGAGCAATATTACATACAGGCTATACTACTTTTATTATAGGCAATTTTAACATGATTAATTCGTCACATCATTCAATTACAATTATAAATGTAGATATAAAAAAATATGTTATTTTGTCCATTTTTATGTGAATTCAAAGTGATCGTATCTGAGACATACCGTTTTTGCTTACCAGACGTGTTATTATGGCGGTCCAAGTAACAAGTTAATTTAAAGTCTATTATTAAGTGTTGCAATAATAAACAGCTGTTGTAGAAGAAGACAGTGGTTTGTGCCTTTTAAAAATAATTTCAACGCTGTCGGCGGACAGTGAAGTGCAGTGCACAATACAATATAACACTTGTACGGTCTAATCATCGCTTACTGGATGTGGTGACCGGTTATTCCTAGTTTTTGTTTTGTATGCACGGCCGTAGATTAATACACTGGATAAAAAAAATCAATGAATTGGAATTGAACTAAATTGAGTACGTGTGCAAGGATTCGTGTGCGTTGTTTCTACAAACTGAAAAGCTTCATCGGTTCAAGTATCTTACAATCGCTGTCACTTAACGTTTTCTGATTGGCAAATCATAGAGCCGTCTACTAAGCGTTCGCCCTTGACAGTGAAAGAAAATACCGCTGCTTTTCCATATAAACATTTGGATGGAACGTAGGCTTTCACTGCCGGTATCTGCCTAGTGAACAATCGGCAGGCTGTTACACTGTGGTCCATCGTTATTAAAATTACGGTTGTTACCGCAAAGTTGGTTCACTGTAACAATACTGAGGTTCACAATCTTAGTCTCTTTCCGGAAATTTTACTTCTTTACCGCGCCACTTCTTTACGTCTTGGGCACAGCCAAAACGTCTGGTTTTCTTTTTGTTTTGTGAATCATTGAGTTTTTATATACTTTGTGGAGAGTGTTGTTAGAGGCAGGACGATGTAAATTGGACACTAGGGTCTCTATCCTCAGTAGACAAACACCTCGTTGCGAAGCTAACAACATTTTCATTCACTTCGCACTTGCGCAGAGCAGTTTTGTGCTGTGTTTCATAGCGTGAACATCGGCTGCAACAAGACTGGCAGAACAACGGAAGCATGTGTGTGACAGAGAGGGAAATAATATGGAAGTGAGACCGTGAGAGTTATAGCGTTGTCTCCCCTCTCTTCTCTCTAGATAACTTAGCTATACTTGAAGGTGGGGGGTAATTCATGCATTGGGTCGGCGCAGATGACTGTTCAGGAAAGGCTGGCGGGCCTATACCATGGACTAACTCTTGCGTAATTACTGTAATTTCCTGGGTAACAACCGTAAATTTAATAATGATGGACCACGGCCTAACAGACCGGAATTTGTTGGGATTATTTGCCGGGCTGTTATGCCATGGTTTACTGCTTATGTTCAAGGCAGACGTTTCGGCCCCACCGTCGGGTGTCATCTTCAGTGCCAGAAACGGTTTAAATAATTGACACGGTGTCCGCCAAGTCACCTCAATAGTGAGGTAGAGACTATGCCACTGAAGATGGCCTCCGATAGTGGGGTCAAAACGTCTGTCTTGAACGTAAGCAGTAGACTACGGCCTAACGGCCCGGGAAACAATAATTCAAACACTGCTGACGCAGGCCGTGAACGCCTAAGTAAGGAATTGTGGTCCGGAATTTGTTTAGAAGATAAATTTTGCTTGTACCACCAAGACAATGAGGATTACTCGTTATTCTGTACCGTAACACCTGAAATCAACACGGCTCCACTACTGTCTCCAACGATAACGAAAAGTTGTGTGAAGGTGATTCTCAACCTCATCTCCGTAATTCTATTTGTATCGTCCTAGCCTATTTGTAGAAAGCCAGACGGTTGAAGGTTCACATCCAACAGAGCGATGCCTGCCTGTTGGATGCCAGAGGCCAGTCACCACGTTCGCAGTAGCCTTATTGACGCAGACGAATACGTCCTGACTCTGACGCTCGTCAACTATAGACAACACACCCTGGTGTCGATTTGTCACACTCTGTCATACCTGAACTCACCATATTCCTGTATGGTCTGGTTGGATCTTCTATCGCCAGTTCACGGATCTATTCGTCACGGACATACGATACCGTCGACAAACCAGTGAGGGCAGTGGCGTAACTACGGGGGGGATTAGGGGGACCAATCCCCCCAGAGCTATTAAAATTTTCAATTAATTCCACAAATACTTACCGTAGGCATATTTCTAAGCCAGTTTTGTGTGTGTTAAAATAAGGGTTATAAATAAATATGAAAATAATTGTATGAGAAGAATATTAAATATATCATTTGTCCTGAGGAAGTCCAACCCTTAAGCTAGCCTTGTTCCCCCCGCCCAGGAACGGGTCCTAGTTACGCCACTGAGTGTGGTTGTAGTCGAAATGAAGTGGCCAAGTGCTTTCTGTTAAGTGAAGATAAGCACTCGCTTCACGCTCTAGCAAATGCCAACTCTCGAATTTATTGTGCCAACCATTAGCACGTCGTCGCAAGATCTTGACTACAACTAGACCGGCCTAAATTTTGTGTTCGGTGGACGTATAAACGATTAAAACAAAATAAATAATTCTTTTTATGCCTGGCAAACTTTATATTAGTATCTGAGACACGTGTGTCGACTTTAAAACCTTGAAGTTTTACTACATGGGTGCAATCTAACTGTAATAAGATTACGTGCATTATCAGTGGTGCACTTAACAACCAACACGTGTAGTCAGTAAAATACAAAGCGTTATTTATTTCGTTTTCAATAGTCAAGCATGTTTCATAAAATGACTTGTGATAGTAACTCAATTTTGAAAGGAATATGTCTCTTTTTATAAATTTTTAAAAGAGAATTGTTCTTACAAATAGGTTAATTATTTATTTAAATATATAAAAAATTAAAAACATATTACTACATAAAACCTTGGAGGAAACAGTGTAAGATTACCGTTCTTATTTCACTTAACATTTACTAAACGATCCTGTCGAAGCTGTTGTTGGTTGAAGCTTTTCGTCACTATTAGAATAATTTCTAATAAATCTTTGAAAATATCCTATTTTAAACAGTAGTAACACTTATAGTTACAAGAAATTATTACCAGAAAAGTACTTCCCAATAAAGGCAAACTCATATTACCAATAATAAACAAGGCATAGTTGCCACACAACTACTTTATTACGAAAAGCGCTTATTTTTCATTGGGAATAAACAAAAAGTACAAAATAAAATAAATAAGTAGTATCGTGAATACGTAAGAAGTAAAAGTGCTCGAGAACGGATGGACGGCTAGAGGTCACTTTTGGAATTCCAGAAACAACGTTTGGTTCACGATCAACGCATTTGCGGAGGACAGCTATCTCGGAAAGTGCTGCACTGGCTGAGAGGGACACAGCTACACCCGGAAAGCAGAGGGAGGAAGAGAGGAAGATCTAGACGAACGTGGATGGAAAGGGGCTCTCCAGGGTAAGAGTTTTTAGGAACCTTAGGAAAACTGACTGGATACACGAGTACGATTAGACACGTCTGGACGGAGAGCAAGCTCGACATCTAAAAGGAAGTAAACAAACGAATCTGAGGGCGAGTTCTGATTTTTTTTTAAGTTAAAGTTAGCCATTTATATCCATCACAGCTTCTACAGCTATTACGTGGCTAGTAATACGGCTAAGCCACCTTTGACTTCCTTTGCCGTTAACGCTACATGTCCACTGGAGAGTTGTGGAGACCCACAGTCTGGGCCAACCAGAGATGAATTTAGACCCTCGATGCTCAGCGTGGAAATGAGTGCGCTTAACCCTGCGGAAACCGGAGCTCTTTGCTTTAAATTATATGCTAAGTACGGCAGCAGATAGCTGTGTGTATGTGGGGACAGCAGACAGATATCAAGACTACAGACGACAAAAGAAAAAAGCTCCAGCAGATAATTAGTAAAGGAAAAAATGAAGAAGAAGAAACGCATATCAGCCTTAATTAAACTACAGTTTAGCAGGTAAGTCAGTTTATGTGCATACAGTATACCAACGATATTTCCATGTTTATTTCTCGCTGGACAAACCCACACATTAGATAGGGAATTAGAGAAGCTTGACCGGACTGTGATGACACGATCACGACGACGATGCTTAGAAGGAGTGCGCTAACCACCTCGCTACATACGCATACGAACATCGCACTAAATAAAAATCTGAAGTCTTAAGCTGAGAAGGAAAAAACGCCTCCCTATTACACGAGGATTGTGTGTGTTTTGTGTGTGTGTGTGTGTGTGCGCGTGTGAGCGGGGGGAGGGGAAGGTACGTGACTTAACCTACTCTCGCGGGACACTTAATTAGAAAAGCACAATGGACCGGCTGAGTTCATTGAAACTTCAAACAAAAACAGTCTCCTTCGTTTGCCAATACAGTAACACGTTACCTTGATGCCAAAACACACACACACACACACACACACACACACACACACACACACACACTATATATATATTACTGTAAAGACGAATAGCATTTCTTTCATTGCTCTTACACACAATCAAGTTCGTACTGGGCTAAGAGGGTACTTTAATAACGACGGCTCTACTCTGGAACAATCGCCCGTCCTTAGATCAATTTTCTCCCTGACGCGGATTAGAAAAACTAATAAATTTTATCGACGAGTGTAAAGAAGTTTCACGAATACAGTCTCTCACAGTACGACCAGGACGTTTGAGACTTCAAAACATTTACCCTGTTTTTGAGAAAAAACATTCTCGCAGAATAGGGCGGAAGCCTATCGGCACAACACCCAAACAGGAGAACTATTTAGTTCCTTGTACAGGTTTTTCTTTCCATACCCTTTGACAACTCAATATTCGCCTAAAAAAGACAACAGCTACTCGTCTCACTAGGAGGAGGAGCCTTCAGCAGGAGAATCCTGATTTTATTTAAATACCATGTTTCCCACTCTACTCTTCCATGTTTTCATATTCTTCCACTTTTCCAACCTATTTGTGGATAGGTTTTGGCGGACAGAAAGACTAACATCTACGGAGGAAACCGAAGATGATGACAGTAATGATGCTACAAGCCACATCTGAATCTAAAAAAGGCATTCCGATAAAAAAAACCGCTGTAAATAATATTTTTCTTGTATTCATTTCACAATATGCAGTTGGTGTTTTACAAAAGTCACGTGTAATACTGTATACATACTGCTTGACGGAAGGATTTCTGGTTGGTGCTCTTCGAATACATGACGGCTGGAGAGAACGGACAATATGAATGCTTGGAAGCCGATTACGTAGGTTTATTCTTCCAAAACGTGGCAATGTAGCTTCAAAATCAGCGATTTCTTTTTTAAGTGTAAAAATTTTCGTTTTATAAATCTGCTACAAAGGCTGTCCAAGCTCTTGCCATCGTCCTTTGCTTATCACCAGACATACTCTCGCCTCGCTGGTCTGTAGGTTCTGCTTATCCTGCTCATACGTAGCCATCAGTTTCTATACAAAGAGACTCCCCATTTGGTGGCGATGATGAGAAGAGGGAGGTCGATGAATACAACGAGGGTAACGATTATGAAAATGGCAATAATGATGCTAACGATGATCATAATTATTGGCGACAAGGATGAAAAGGCTACAAAAAAAAAAAATATTCGGCCGCGCGTGGAGTAGAACATTTCACTTCTCTGCAACTGGGTACCGTCAAAAGCAGCATACTTCTGAATATATTTCGTCTTCGCTGTACAAACTGTGTTAAGTCGTTAACAAAGCAGTAACTACTTGACATCAACGCTCCCTCACATGATAACATTTATCAACAGAATTAGCTGATTACGTGCAGAAGTGTCACTGCTGTTTTTTCCTGTTTTTCTTGATATTTTTCTTTAGAATTACGATTATGTAATACGCCTTTAGTTCGCGTACAGACTTAGGCGATGACTTCACTACAGTGATACCGCGTATGGACGGAAGTTACCCAGATCGTTCACCTTAACTGACACAACTGAATGCGATAGAGAGCTCGGGCGGTAAATACACACACTCTTAATGAGATTACGGCGTTTGCATAAAAAAGAGTTTGGGTAAATTTAGACCTACTTTGGAGAACACGCGCTATCACCTGTCTTCGATTGTCGAGGTGGTCTTGTCCACAGATTCTCTCAAAACTGTACGGTACCCACAGAGTAATGCCGCATCCGAGCAAACAGGCACGGATATCTTTTCTGCTACCGCGAACGACAAAAAATTTTTAACTAAGCGAAAAAACGTATTTACTTGTACGTCACAGCGTTGACTTGGAAAATATTTTTTTACTTTTTTCCTGTGTTACTCTAGAAATGTAGAGATCCCCTGGCACAGAGTGACCGATCATTGCATTTAATTCTTGCACGTGACGCTTCACTTCACAAATGGAACCAGTAGCGTAACTAGGAGCTGCTCCTTGAGGGGGGATGAGACTCCCCCTTCAAGGTTGGACTCCCCATTTTCTTCACGACAAACGATAAATTCAAGATTCTTCCCATACAATGTTATACGGTCTTCGCATCTCAAAGTTTCTGAATAAAGCAACGTGAAGTAAATGGTTGAAAAAATATGAAAAGCGCTGATTTCAAATATTCTACCTTCATTAACTGTTATTAAAATTATAAGTAATAGATTTCATGTTATCAGGAATTACGTTATTTATAAATTTCTATTCTTAATTGAGCTTGTCAAACTGGGTCTTTGTGAAGATATTTTGAAAAAAAAAAATCAGTTTTATTACTCCTTCGTACTACAAGGATGTTGTCCCAAGAATGTTTAAAGTAACTTATAGTTTGTGTTAAGGTACGTCATGTTTTAGATAAAATACAGCAATAAAATCTAACCATTTTTTCGAATTAAAGTCAAGAGACTGATAGTTTACCCGTGCAAAGATGACAGTACATACCATAGAGGTATTATAGTAGAAGGATTGTTGAACAGACAGTCCTGTAAGGGGGAGTGTGTCGAAAATTATCAGCGGATTAATTAGCTCTGTTTTCGTTTTTCTGGCGCGCCCGTAATTATTTTCTTAATGATACAATACGTATGTTATTTTAGGCCTACGTTAAGTGATTATGTAATTTCTCTGATACTTTTAATAGCTTGGGGGGGGGGTGATGATCCCCTGATTCAGCCGCTGAAAGGAACACAATACTTTAACCACATCACCATAACCCCGGGATAATTGTAACTATACTTTTTATCACCATTTTCCATTGTAATGTTACAACGGTCTCACTGATCGTCGCATGGTACAGTGGAAAACAAAGTACAGACACCAATTAAGTCATTAATCGCCAGCTTTAATTTATCACAAATAACAGTTTGTAATCAACAAGTTATTCAAAAAGATTATACTCGTACAATAATTCAAGTTAATTTCCCCACACCAATAATAATGTCAACTAATACAGTTCCGCACAATAATCACTTTTCACTATAACCATTTGAACGCACTGAGCAATCGCCCGACTAAAACTGAACTGACCGTCGCTGGATTCTTATATTTATACCCCGCTGAGATTCCAGAATAATCTGTCACTTTTTGGATGACGTATTAAACAATTGCCCATTACAGGCGCTCTCGAATCCACTAATAACAGTGCCATGTCTGGCCTTGAACACAGTGCGCGGACCGGTGCAGTCTGGAACAGCCTCGATTGTTGACACAATGCAAGTGTCACGTAATTTTCTTTCTTCTCAAAGTAGCATTATGTACGCACACAAACATTACAGCTGGGCTCTGTTGGGATAGTCAAGAAACACGTAGAGCGACACTCTCCATCTCCAGAATAGAATGTTCCATTGTTAACAGTAACTTATCATTATCATCATGTTATCTCAAGCTTTGGGACCACAGCTAGTTGCGCCCTCCGGCCACGGTACAGCTCGCACATTATCGCCAGAGAAGAGACACCAGTCTGTATTAACCATGGTGCGAAGCGGCCATGCCGCGTTGTTAATTACTAAGGCCCGTCTATGTTAGCAATGGCCTGACAGTAGGTAGACGGAGCTGGATTGATGGAACCCACAGCACAGCCTGACGAGTGAACGCCATGCAAAGCAAACGGCTTTCCGCCGAGCTGCCCCGCCGTAAATTATGACATTAATTAAGTTAATTAATTTACCCGCCGTATATAAATTATACCGATTTAATAAACTAATTTTCAAGAACTTACTTTGTTTTATTTTGCAAAACGCTTTCGCAGATGCTCGTGTAAAGCAGTGCAGAAAAGGAATGCACTGACGAAGAGAACACGATGTTCCTCAAAGCGGTATGCAAAATTTTAGAGTCCTTGAAAAAGTGGTTTATTAGGTTTCTCAAATAATTGTAGTTATGTTTGTGTGTGCGTGTGCTAGTGAGGAAGTCTCAGAACAGATATGAAAACGTCGAGCAACAGACTAAAACTGATACAATTAAAGCCGAAGAAATGACACTCCAAAATACATACATACAAACATGAAATATAACAGTGTTAAACGACACGTTGCAGTGAAAGAAACGTTAAATGAGTAGGGTCAAAGAAAATTCCGGACGCAATGGAAGATTCCGTCGGCCGTTATATTACTCGTATTAAAATACTGACTTATAGTGCGTGTATTATAATACCGACGTTCGACGCATGCGCGTTATACAGCCGAGCGCCAGAAACGAAATATCACTTTAATCCGGTGAAAGTGGTTGAGGGGTATCAACAGGTGGCAGACAGAGACCGCGTTCATTGCTCCTCTCGGCCAGACAACACACCCGTATGGCTACGTTTCGTTACTCGACGCTTTATTTAATTGCCTTCAAAATTGTTTCCACTGCCACCGACTACTACATCACCGTACATTCCCTCTAATTCCAAAAATGTATGATATATGTAACCGATTATTACAAAAATTGCGTAACTCATCTAAAATGATAAAAGATATAAACATGAAAGTACTAGATTAAAAATAAAGAAGATAAGCAATTTAACTCGTGTGCTTCTGAGTCTGTACGCGCGCGTTCGATGTGTCATCACATTCTTAGACTGAACTATCTCCAAAATTTGTTGTTGTGTTTTTATTCTCGTTTCTGAAATAAGAAAAACGATGCAACGCCAAGCCTGGTGATTATACGTATAATCACCTGACTGCTCCCTCTCTGAAAATGTTTAACAAATATTTTCTTTCTGTGATAAGGTAACCTAAAAATGACTTACTACCTAATGTTACTCATTCCCCCTACAATTTGAATTTCTGTCTTTCTGGTAGCTGCATTATTTATTTCATTTTCATTATTTCGATATTCTTTGTATCCGTCGATACAGTTATACCAACCAATCTGTAACTACATCACCAGTTCTATAACAAATCTGTGGAATCAGATTATACTATTTGTACGCTGACGTACACAGGTGTTCACCTAATTCGGAAGTCTCCTAACTGGTTTCACCGATTTTGTGATGGAGGAAGTCTGTTTAACAAATGAAATGGAACAGTGGTGGAGCCGCGGAGGAACCACTCAATTAAAAAAAAAAAAAAAAATATATATATATATATATATATATATATAAACGATACTATTTAAAGGTAATTATATTATTCTTTCCTGATAAACGTAGTTTTATTTTAAAAAAATATTCGGAAACACCGTTTCAGAAAAACCGAAAACCGTATTTTGAGATTCGATTAAAGAAATCTGTTACCTTTACATAATATACATAGTTACCTCCCCTCCCCCATAATTCTCCACACACGCCTCTCTGGTTACGTTACTGAATGAAATATAGGCCTACAATTTTTGGTTAGGAAATTAGTTAGGCAGTTCTCTAAGGGAATATCTCTAGCAGTTCCTACAACACATTTCAAACACGCAGATTATATTCATTTATAGCATACATGTTATTCGTAATTGTGTTTAATCGAAAAGTACATCAGTGTCAATGTGATTAATGATCCCATAAGAAGTATTCAAATTTGTCCAAAATTTATTAAAAATTTACTAACTTATTCAATATAATTAAATTATTACGGGTTCACTAATTATTAAAAAAAAACAGTATTTCTGATGCTAAAATTTAACCTGAAAATGCCAGCTAGAACATGAGTAATGTACAATACTTATTCACGGTTAAGACTGATTACTGAAGTGAATATTAAACTGAGGATGGGAACACGATCTAGAATCTTATCATTTTCTCTACAAAGTAAATTGACAAAGCAACAGACCTACACCACGTTAATTAATAGGCCTACTTTAAAATGATGAAGATCTGAAGCGGAAACACAAAGGCAATTAATATGAAAAACGGCTGCCAGCCAATCTACGAGATTAGAACCAAACAGAGAAAATGGAGAAGCAAACGAAGGAGGAGGAGGAGGAGGAGAAGCAAAAGAAGAGAAGAGGAAGAAAAGAAGGAGAAGAAGAAGAAGAAGAAGAAGAAGGAGGAGGAGGAGGAGGAGGAGGAGGAGGAGGAGGAGGAGGAGGAGGAGGAGGAGGAGGAGGAGAAGAAGAAGAAGAAGAAGAAGAAGAAGAAGAAGAAGAAGAAGAAGAAGAAGAAGAAGAAGAAGGACGAGGGGAGGGGAGGAGGAGAAGAAGAGGAAGAAGAAATGCCATACGAATTATTTTTTTGGTGTGTGCTAACGACGATGCTGACACATATCTGAGGAAATATTTCCACGTGTAGCAACAGCTGTGAACCAACGTACTCTAATTATAATAAATCAGATACCTATAACTTTATCGCTGGTTTTTTAATCGTGCCTTTTTTTAAACCTTCTAAACAGTAGACTGTACTCGATTTTGCAGCGAAGATAGTTCTAGTCTTTGGGTAAAAATATTGGCAATGGTAGAAATTATGACACTGATGTTAAGTTACGCAAGTTCCAGACGATCTGTGGAACAATCAACGTACCAGTCCCTGTGGTGTCCTATGGGTGTGAATTATGGACAACGACCAAAATTGTTTAACAAATTTAACCAAACATTGGAGTAGTTGAACAGGGGTTTTAAGGTTTGTGGGTGTTGTAAAATAAACTTTTTTTTCGCGACTCTCACATGTAAAAAAATGTGTTTATACGTCTCCATATTACTTATTTACCTGTTTACAGTTTACTCTCATAGTTACATATGTACCAATAATTAAGCATTCTGAAGGAGATGTTATGAACAGAGAAATAATTTAATGATAATACCGTTTCTGTGTTCTTTGAAACTTTGAGTAAATTAAATAAATTTCCCTATTATAGGGTACAAGCCTGTAGATGGGTAAGTCATGTGGAGGTGTTGCCCCCTTACAGGTCCTAGAACAGGTGAGCCATTTTAATTATTTGGGAAATAATATTGGCTATAATAGAAATTAATGATATTGATGATAAGTTATGTAAATCCCTGTCGATCTGTGTAACAATCAACCGTATTTTTAGAAAGAAGGTACGTCGAGATACAAAATTAAAGATCTACAAAGTTATGGCAGTCCTGTGAGTGTGAATTACGGACAACCAAGAGACAAGACAGTAAAATTCAGGGCTCGGGAACTCTTAAGAGGAGTTAAAAGGTGTTTTAAACTTGGCCGTATAAGAAATGAGCCTATAAGAGAAGAGTTACAAGCTTTTAACCTGAATGAAAAATTAAAAGATTACAAACAACGTTGGAAAGAACACTTAGAAAGAATGTCAGATTCCAGACTGGCCAAACAAGTCTGTAAATACAAACCCATAGGACACAGGAAGAGTTGGCTGGAGGATTTTTGAATCCCGTGTTGCACTTTGCCTATCCCGTGTTGTGAAGATGATGATGAGAGTTCTGTAAACAGCTGAGGCACGAGGAATCGGACGATGGCTATTCGTCCCAAACACACCCGAATCGTAAGAAGTGAGCGTTTACGTCGCCCATGCGGACGACGTAACATGCGGCTAGACGTACACATACGGTCAAGGTTATGCCGCAAAAGCTTGCAATATGCATGACAAACAGGAATTTTTGCCGCAGACATCTCGGCTAATTTACTTACCTACGTCTCTGCACACCGCTAGAAAAAAAACAAGGAGAGAGAGGGGGGAGATCATTAATGTAAACATTTATAAACCAGTCCAGAACATGTCGGCGTCGTGCTTCCAGTCGATTATGTATATGTTTCAATAAAGTATACAAATATCATATGCGACGGTGGCGTCAGTGTAATGTGCTCTTGTACACACACATACAATCTGTAATGGGTTCTCCTGCTGGCTGCGTGTACATGCAATGAAACAGGGGGTGACGGGGGTGGCCGGGATACGTTCTGAGCCCTGGACAACATTTGCTAAGGAGAGAAGGACAAAAAAACTTAGGAGACGTTGGTTCAACAGTGAGCGCAGACAGGTGCTAATGAAGAGATGGTAATGAATTACCTACCCATCGCACTCAATTTCTTTCCTCCGTTTCTCCTCAGCGGCGGCGTGTAAGGGCGCATGTATATTGTAAGCGATTAATTCAAACTAGAACACGTGATATCGTTTACAGAATTCAGATTATATAATGGAGAGACGGCCAGGAATACGCAGTATTGCAGTTTCGGTACAATACCTACCTGAGAAGGAGACTCGGAATGATTAAACGGTTTCTACTTATACAGTGATTTGGAGAATGACAAGTAAAATTGATGATTCATTTTAGCACCTAAGATAATTCGATTGGGACATCGTAGTATGTATCTAGTTGAAGATTAGTAGTAGAATGTAAGCTATATAATGATTAGTATTAAAAAAGAAACAAAAAAATAGAAAAAATATTTTTGTTTCTTACAGACAATACACAAAATTACAAAAATATAATTACATTTTTTTAGTGTACAGATTATAAATTGTCATTTTTAAAATGCAGAGTACAATCTGTATATTTCAACAAACAAACAAAGTTATTGCTTCTGTTTCTGGAACGTAACCTGTCCGTACCAAGGCGGTTGCGAACGGTAGAAGCGAAGAGCAAGTTAGACACTTCACTTAAATTTGTAAGTGGAATCAAGTATGATGAAGACCGCGGCACTGATAACAAGCTGAACAAATGTGCATAACGATCTGTGGCATTATTAGCAGAACACTCCGAAATAAGATGTAACGAAAACGGAATTCTATAAAGCGATGCTCCTTTGTTCTTGCATGAAGATTAAGTGTGGGCAGTAAGAAAAGAGAAAAGTAGAATACAGGAAACGGAAATGGAGATTTTCTACAAATCGAAGGAAACACGAAAAGTTGCGTGACTGACGGGCCCGCAAGATCTTCAAAGCTGGAGAAGTTTCTGAGTCTGAGCTGCAGGAGATCTTCAATCTTAGTTTCTGAGTTTAATCACTGGCTTTCCAGTTTTCGTATTGTGTCAAAGAATTTTTCGAACTGTAGGCTCTGTGTACTTTCAGGTTGATGCTTAGGAAAAAAGTAACCAAACTCTTTAACATTTACACTGTTGGAAACAAAGCGATGCTCCTTTGTTGTTGCATGGAGATTAGGTGTGGGCAGTAAGAAAAGAGAAAAGTAGAATACAGGAAACGGAAATGAAGATTGTGGGTATTGTGGGAAACTGATAGGCTATAATGTGGGTAAAGATTTTAACAATTATTTACAGTTGTATAGTGAGGTGAGAGGGGAGGGGTGGCAGCGTCCTCAATTACGCTATTGCGCACGAGGCTTATCGTACGGACGACAAGAATATAAGGGACGAACTGGGCGTTTACAGTACGAATAATAAAGTAAGGATTGACGTAGGAAAGTGGCGAGAACATCTAGACAGGACAGGTGGAGAAAAAAAAAAAAAAAAAAAAACACGGTATAAGGCATTAACTGTAACGTTGTGTACGCCTATATTGGTGACAATGTACGGAGAGATCCGACACGTTAACGTCGTTATATTACATTATCTAATTGTAGTTCGTTGTACCACACACAATGCGCGCGCACTTATTAATGTATATGTATATCGTACGTTCTATGCTGCAATACGAACTGATAAAATCGTATGCACGCCATATCGGCTCCATATAATATACAACACCGTAGGCATAATTGCCTAACAATACACACAAACTGCACACTCGAGCTCAGCATATAGTACGTTTGTTTCTCTCTCTCTCTCTCTCTCTCTCTCTCTCTCTCTCTCTCTCTCTCTCTCTCTCTCTCTCTCTCTGACACACACACACACACACACACACACACACACGGGCGCGCGCGTTTTCATTAAATAAGTAAGATCAACATTCTACGATATGTTGAAATAATAAGTGCACGCTAGACAATATATTATGGTATTTTCGATAAATATGGTATTGAAATAAGTGAAATACGTATTACTGCTTAAGCAGAGTAGGGGGGGGGGGTTGCAGCGGATTTCACGCAGTGATGTCCTCGTACGATAATAATTCCTGGTAGCAAACAGAATGACGTCGGTCAAACCGCCGGCTGAAATGGGAATCGCCCGGTTTTAGTTGAAAAGTTGGCCTCGTAAAACTAAGCTCAAGCGTCATCGGCCGCCTGAGGACGGTAAAACGGATATAATTTTGTGAATGAATGAGAGCAATTAAAAAAAAAAAGCGAAAATATACTGTGGTCAAAATAGTCCTGATTCATCCTTTCTTTCAAACGACATGAGACAAAAAAGAACTGTTTCAGTTCTGCAAATATACAATAAACTTTATGTACCAAACAAGACGTACAGTATGCGTGCAGGCCTACATACGTTAGGGTAATAATTATGGATTCGTGGTTCCTCTCGCGGAATCTTCGTTAGGTCCGCGACATCAAAACAGCCATGAAGATACCAAACTTAATAAAAAATGTGTAGGTATAACTGATCCTATCTACATTTATAAATCCTTTTTGGATGTAATATATAAAGTTATTCGTTTGATTTCGTTCTTCCGTGCAAAATAGTTCTCTAGAATAAACGCGCGTTACTGTGCATGCAGTTAACGTTAATCAATATGTTATCAAAACATATGTGTTTACATATTAACGACAAGTTGAAACAATTGTGCAAGCAAAATATTAACTTCGACGTATTACCTCAAAAACGGGGCCACTCGTATTGTGGTCACCTAAGTTACCCCCATACCTACACGACTTTGGAGATCAAATCGTACCTCTGACGAAAGACTGCGGAGAGATTCTCTGTGCAGAAAAGTGCTGGTGTATGTAAAACGTATTATAGAACCCTAATGGATCGTTTATTAACATAACACCCACTTATCACTTCCGTACACGATTGATTTTACGTAGGCCTTACGTACAAGTAAATTGTTTTGTGACTGGGTGCATTATCAAAGACCGGATCGTAAGCATTTAATGCCGATTAACTATACTACGCAAAAAAGACTGGTTTGTGTTGCTCAACCTTACTGAAATCAAATTTTTGACGCGTTACGTATCAGCTTTCTACGCGAACGACCGTGCTTGCGTACGTGTGTGTGTGTGTGTGTGTGTGTTTTGGTGCGTTCCAACTGGTATAATGGCCCTCTGTCGAGTACACAATACTTGGCACTCTCCGTCCACACACATACGCGCGCGCACGCTCACAATTCTTGCACGGCTTTGGTAGAGATACGTCTTTTCATAGGTAGGCCTATCATACATATCAGTTGTATTCACTTACGGACAAATGTACGTTTTTTTTTTTTTGTTTACAATCGAAACAATACTTTTCTGCGCATACGAATTCGTGTTCAACGACTAGAATAAAAATTACTGATGCACGTATTTTTTCGCTTTCAAAACGACGTACCCGAATGAATACACTAGCTACTAAAAAACCTTTTACAAATCCATTTGTGAAAGAAAAAAAATAAAACTCGGTTGAACGAATGTAAACGTTATCTATCGCTTACTACAAACAAATAAGTAAAGAATTGGCAGCCACGCTGAACGTCTAGATAATGATAAAAAAAGTTACGTAAAAGTTTACGTTACAAAAAAACTGGGCGAGGTCGTTGCCCGCGACCACAAAACATTTTGCAGCAAATGGCAGCGAAGTATTTTTACAGACCGAATATAACACTTCCGTCTGATTATCGCAGAATGCTGAACATGAAAAAAATAAAGAATGTATTATGTACATTAAGACGTGGGTACAAAACTGTTCAAAATAATTGTTTACATTTAGTTACAAACATCTTTATGCACGTACTAATTTAGTCTACGTAGAGTTACGATTGTATTTGCGACTTCGATAATGAACTGAAAACTTATTAGATATGACTGATACGAGTTTTAAAACGGATTCTTTTTAAAGTAACTGAAAGTATTTTAGTAGTTCTGTTAAATGCTGCATACAAAAGTTGTACGAAATAATTATAATGTTGTAAAATAATCGTTGTTAATAAGCCTAATGTGGAGCTATAAAAATATAAACATAAATTATTATACAGTTATATAGTACAGTAAAGTTTCTTTCTATTCACCTTTGAGTTTTGGTTGTTGTAGGACGGACCATGGTCCTTTTTTCGTCCTTGGGCAGGCGTAGATAGTCTTGGTCGCCCAACAGGAAGAGATCCTTAGAAATTATCATGTCCCTTTCAATGACTCCCCGCGTGTATGATAAAATAAAAAAAAAATTAACACACACAGGGAATGAAATCGCCGTCTGCGGTTTAATGAAACCGCGCTGACAAACTTTTCTTTACTATTTTCCTCTTTTCTTTTTAATTATAATTTTTCTATTTATAAGGCATATCAAAAGAAAAGTTTTTACGCATGGTTTAGTCAGTCATTCGGTTATCCATTGCTGAATATACACTCAGACGTAAACGTTTGTAAAAACACTCAGAAAACACTAAATTGATATTTTTAACACTTGATTTTTTTTAATTTAGGGATACTTTTCACTTTTATTTTTACGTACAATAACACAGGAATAGGTTGCACAGAAAAATTTATAAATAGATATATTTTTTCAAAATCAAAACCGGTGTGACCAACCTCTTTGGTATATTTCTCGACCAAAGCGGCGTCGACGAGATATAATATATATATATATGTACAAGCACTCGCCTCTCTATCAGCTGGAAAGAGCGCGCACGAAAGACTGAACAGGGACCGACTCCAAGCGAAACATTTCGAACACTACAGTCAACTGTCTCTCGCAGTTTGAACCAATCAACGTAAGCTTTCTCGTACTGCCGTGTAGCAGCTACTGCCATCTAGCGGCCATGCTCAAAGCCGTACGCCTAGTTTTGTATTATGTGTGTCAGTCCCTTTGTTTATATAGGCAACACATTTTTTGTATTATTAAAAGAAAATAATAACATGCAAATTATACAACTTGTTAACAAGCAAAATTCACGGTATAGAAGTTTTAAGGTCCGCATGCTCACACTCGCGCTCATACACAGGCATGCATGAATTCACTAATTGTTCCTATGTAAGTATTGCGCGCGCACGCACGCATACGCGCGTGTACATTGGCCCTACATAAAACTACGCTAGTATGTCTGTGTACAGTCTTTGTATGAGCGCGCGTGTTCGCTGTGTGTAAACTCTTAAAATGCTAATTGTTATAATTTAATACATAAGCAACTATTATGTGACAGTAGCATTTCTGGTGTTGCTATTCTGTTGCTGCGCTGTTACTACTAATACTACTACTACTACTACTGCCGCTGCTGCTGCTGTTGCTGTTGCTGCTGCTGCTACTACTACTACTACTACTACTACTACTACTACTACTACTACTACGGCTGCTGCTGCTGCTGCT